>JAVJGI010000040.1:15116368-15175998 GCA_035590275.1 Ibycter americanus | reverse complement strand
CTCCCCAGATGAGCTACTGAAGAGGAAAAAAAATATTTTTTTTCCTTCAGGTCTAGGCTACTCAAAGCTGCAGAGAGCTGAAGGTGTGCATCTCCTTTTTGGTGTCCTGGATAGTGACAGAACTGAATTCCCCAAAAGTGCTGGGCTGACTTAGTGGCCATCTGTCTGAATAGACTGTGTTGTCCCCGGCTCAAATGACCACCCAGCCTGAACTCTGCAAGGGGGGGCTGCCAAGCTGCGGTTAGTTTCTTCCCCAAATAACTCTGAAGTGTGGCTTGGTGTGTGCTTTAAGTAAAATTATGCTACTGTTCAGTTCGCCGCTTGATTAAAATGTATCTTTCAGCATTTAAGGGTGGGCAGTGACTTCCTGGGATTAGAAAGGGAAGTGAACTGGCTGGAAAGCAGCAAGGAAAGATGTTGTTTACGAGTAGTGGGAGGGCAGAGTAGCATGTGTTGCTGTGTTGCTGAAGTCTGGGGCTTGGCCACATTACTCAACTCCAGTTAAAGCTCTGCTAAATTCACTCCCAGTCCCATTTTCTTTCTTAATAGCACACACAGGGACGTTTTTACCAGAAGAGTGATTCATCTGCTGTGGTATTCTAGATAAATTTCGGGAGAGCAGGGCTCCCATGGGCTGGCAGTGTGAACATTTGCCCAGGACAAATGCCCTCGCAGCCTCTCAAGTTGCCTGAACACAGATTTGTTAAGATTTGGACTTTTTCAACATGTAAGATCTCACTTGGCGTAACAATTTTCTTCCCATAATAAATGTTTTAAACAGCTTTGGAAGTCCTTGCTTTCTCACGATTTTGGTGGGGTGCCGCGCTCCCTGGGCTCCAGCTGCTGCCAGGGAAGCTCTGTGCAGGGATGCTTGTCAAGGAGAGGCTTCGCCATCCACAGGAACTGCAGGTGTTATAAACTCATCAGTACAGCCGCCACTGAACAGTTCTGTGTGAAACACGAGTGAGCACGCTCGGGTGCCACTTCACTAATTCACAGAAATGGAAAACTTGGCTGTTTTGAAGATGCGAGGGTTGCAGTGGCTGTCAACTTAATGGAAAGAGACGTTGTCTCTTTCTGTTTCATAGAGAAAGAAGTTGATAAAACAAACCTGTTTTAAGCCTTCTAATGAGCAATTGTTCAGAGCAGTCAAAACATTGGTTTCCTGAAGAAGCCAAAAACTGATATAACATTTTTAGTATAGATATGTGTGTGTATGGCTTATAACATGAGAAGAAACTGTTTATAACCTCCAGAGTCATTTGGAGTGGACTGTAACATCCCTCACAAGTAGAGGTCAAGATTTCTGGGGTTTGGCCCAGGCTTTGATGCAGACTTGTTTTCTGACAGTAGGAAATTCTATTGTTCCCTTCCCTGTTTTTCTCTGTCAGATGAGTAGGATAACATGCCCAGACACATTGAGATCTATTTTTCTAAAGCATCTAAAGATCCTTGGATGGAAAACAGTACCTATGTATACTGAGTTTATAATTTCCAAAGTTTTGTGTCTGTATACTTTTCTGGCTCAGTATATTTGCATCTTAACAGAAATAAAATCAAGGACACTCCAGCTGAAAAAAACAAATAAATCTGGGTTTGAGCTTGAACTAGTTTTCCTATTGTCCTTTTTTTTTGATCCTTACTAGTACCGTGCCACACCTACCAGCTTTTTTGATGAATGTTGAGAAATCCACCAGCTGATATTGATGGTCATAGAAGGAGAAACTGAAATATCACATTTTTGGTGTAAATTAGTTGTTTTCTTATGCTGAAGAAACAGCTTATTTTGATGGCAGTGGCTTCTGTTCTGTTCATGTTCTTCCACTAATCTCATCAGGGTGCCAGATCATCCATCCACACAGGACCTGAACCAGCTGGGCCCAATATTAATGAGGAAAGGAGCATGTTAATTGTAGCAAGGGGTTCAGACAACAGTGCTTCAAAGCCAGTTCAGCCAGACCAGACTGAGCCTCCCTGTGCATGGTTTTTCACATGATCTTTCATCATCTTTTGAACAGAAAGTCTACATGGAGACAGAAATTTCACTAAAGAAGTTATTTTTGCCTTTAGCCAGGGGCACTGCGACCTGCTATCTTCCTCTTATGGGTGGCAGACTGAATGATTAATCAGGACCATCTTACCAACTGTTGGTTTGAGTTTATTTTGTAGCAATAAGGTGAATTGGCTCTAGACTGGAGCATGGGGGATTTCCAATTATTTGCTGTGAGCCACTCTCCTTCAGCTCAGACTTGGTTTTTTTTTAGCTAAGGGAAATGTTTCCCTGCTGAAAGTCTATTTTGCTGTAAGATGCAGGGGTTACACTGACATTCTGGTGGTTATTGCAGTGAATCTCTTGGTCTCTTAGGTTTTCCATTTGATACTGTTCATTTTGGTTTTTTTTTAAATCTGAGAAACGGCAGTGCTCACACGAACTTTTAAACTTTTGCTCAGGCACAGGGTGGATGCTGATGGTTCTTAGATGTGCAAGCCATTTCTCTAACAGGCTCTGGTAGAGCATTCACAAACTGCTGGTTTTGAGAGAAAGATTGTTGGCATCAGTAAGGTCCTGGAAAGGACTATGGCACAAAGTTTTTTGCTGTAAGCTGCAAAGACACTCAAACATCAGAGGCTGCTGTCAGCAACCCTCGCTGTAGCCCATCGAAGTGAGGTTTCTGTGAAGGTCTCTGGTATCCAGGGACTCTCCTTTAGTAGTTCCAGTGATGAAGACAACAGGACGATCATTGCTGACAGACATTACTGGATCAAATATTTCGAAGACTAGGATGCAAGAGCACTTAACATCTCTTTGACTCTCTTTCAAATGAAACAATAAATTTGTTAAATCGCTGGGGTTTATCAGAAATAAGAAATGAAAGGAAATCCTAGTTGCAAAGAGTGCTTATTTTATATGTGGTTGTTTTATTTCAGCAGGTATGTGAATTTTGGTCATCATTCCCACAAATGAAAACACAGTATGAAGGATGTGATCTCAGGCAAGTTTGTAAGATAGCATCACATGTTATTTGGACAGTTATGTTTTCTGGGGTTTCTTAAAAGCCACAGCTATGATTATCCCCAGTAAGAGTCCTTTTCTTTTAATTTATAGTAGCGCTCACCATATTGTGTTTGCAGCCTAGGTTTACTGACTGTGTCAGTTCACTGGATGCATCAGTTTGCTTTAAGTTGTCTGTATAATGCATACTCTAAATCTTAGTTAAGAACAAAATACTTGTTAACTGATTTTATATTTTTGGTTAGGAACTTACAGTTGTGAGCTAATAGTATCCTAGTTCAAAACTGCTATCCCTATCTCTGTCATCAGTTGCCCTCTGGAATTTAAATCTGTGCTTTGTACCTCTATGTTCGAGATCTTTGTTTTTACATATAGCCTTTACTCATCCTAGCCAGCATTATTTTTATACAAACAGAGATCTGTTCACATTACATACCCTCTTCCACCCATCTCTGGACTGGGACACTTAGAACATTACCAATATTACATTTCACAACTAATCATCAGCTAGTTGAAACTGGGAGAAGAAAATGTTTGTTTCCATCATGTCATCCATTCCTACTTCACTGGTCAATATCTCAGTTATAGTTGTGATAAAATTAGTTCAAAGCATGAAGAAATTCAACTACCTGCGTTCAGTAGTTATTAAGTATTGATAAAGGAGTCAAAACTGACAAAGGCTTCAGCTGAAAATCTGGCACGTGATGGGAACTTGTATAGGTCTCCTGGGGTTTTTAACTTTAAGATTCCTGTTTTAGGCAGGAGCTGAATTTTACCAAAGAATTTGGGAAAGAAGCAACTGCATCTAAGATTTTGCAGACTCTGAAGCAGAGCAGCATCTTTTGTCTTCCATTCACATCTGTGATGAAATTTCCATGAAAGACATTGTAATTAATGGTTGTAAATCTGGAAGAGATCCTGATCATTACTCCAGAGTTCACTGTACCTCAGATTTGTGGTCAAAACTGAGCGGGAAAAGGTGATGATATTTTATGTGTATATATATATATACACATACATACATATTCTGTTAAAATAAACAGAATCTTTCCTATGCAATGGCTTCCCAGCTCTTCCACAGCTTTCAGGATCAACCACATTATGCCTCACATAGCAGATTCACATCTGCAAAAGGTCATTTTTCTGTCAAGTAACTGTGCTCATATACAAAGAGGCCATTTCTACCTTGTTCCTTCAGTTTGTCTGTTCTGTGATCAATATCACAGTCTAGACCTGGATGACTGCAGAATCTGATTGCAGCTTAATTTCCCATAAGAGCAGCTAGACCTGCTGAAACAGCTTGAATATGCAGCACTGAATAAGCAGGCTGAGCGACAAATGTCCTCACGCCATATTGGGAAGCCCAATTAGCACAGCAGAGCGCATCTTACTGTGATATTTTTCTCCCCATTGGATTTTGCAAGGATTGAGCTCTGGGACAGTCATAGCCAAGTAAAGGAAAATAACATTGGTGTCCATGACTGAATAATTAATTCTAAGGAAACTACAGAGGTGAATGAGCGTTTTTAATTTTTCAGTTTATATAAGATTTGCCTTAAATGCATGAGGATAAACTGATAGTATGTTAAACACTTAGTGACCACTAAGGACTTTAACCCAAATCTTCCTTAGATTTAACTGGCGCAGTGGAAAGAATTACCTTCCCTACCAATCCTTGTCACACCCACCGTCCCCTCAGTGTGGCTGGAGGTGCATCTGATGTACAAAGTTTACAGCCTGCAGGCAAAGAGCCCTAATGAGAGCAGCGAGCTCATTATTAGGTTTGACTTCACGCACTGACTAATGAGGATGGGTAGCTTCATTTTGAGTGGCATCTGCTTTCCCTAATGCCAGCAGTGTCCCTGTCTCAGTTGCTGGTGAACTGTCTGCTGAAAGGCTTCACTTTAAGGCACAGCTCAGGACAAACCTGAATCGACACCAGTTGACTTTAAAATGCTGGGCTGTCATTTGTGGTGGTTTAAAAATGCTTCATGTTTAGGTCTGTCCCTGTTGCACAAGTGCCAGCTCTGCTCAAGAATCAGAAGGGAAAACTTGGGACCACTAATTGCATCCGCTGTCAAAGTTTAAGCCGCTGGTGTATGTGAGTCAGTATCTTTAGGTTCTCAGAGACAGCTCTTGGTCTGGTTTGCCAGATGAAGTGACCTTGTCTCCGCAGAGCTGCTGCACTGAGGTTTTGCTGAATGAAGGGAAGGTGTCGGAAGGCTCTTTTCCCTGGACAAGCAGCCAGGAAGGGAAGACGAGGAGAAAAGTGTGCCAAGGGATGTGCTCAGATGACTCACCTCAGTTAGGTAATGCTTAAGCTCCCATCAGCAGCAAATACAAGCCAAAGCAAAGTCAGGACACATTTAGCCAGCAGATTGGGCTGCTCAGCTTATTCCACCGTGGGGACTCTTGGCTGAACTTATTTCTAGATCTTTCTTTTCTCTTCTTGTGCCAGCTACCTCCACTGAAGGTAACAAGGAGAAACCTGCATATTACTTTAGGTTTTATGCTAAGAATTAATTGATTCAACTGTGGAGGTGTCAGTGAAAACAAGAACAAATACAGAGAATGGATGTGGGGAAGGAGGGAAGTATTGAAGACAAAAGGCTTAGGTACCTCCCAATCAGGGATCACTCATACAATGGGCCATTAAAATTTAGCTGAGTCGAGTGTATTGTTTTTAATTTGTATTCCCATAACATACTCTGTTAAGGAGGGTGTATGCAGCAAATGCATATTAATGATGCTACACATTTGCATATTATAGATCCATAATACCAAGGGTGTAGTAAAAATCTTTATGAAAAGTGGTGACTATGCAGCAGTCAATTTTCTCTATATCTCAACCATTTTAATGCTTTTTTTTGCGTGCACTCACAGACACACATGCACAAAATCCTTACAACCGATATCTATACAACATTAAGGGACTAATGACCTGCAAAATTCCATTTATAAAAAATGAAGAAATGTTAGATTTATATAGAGAATCATCAAATTATCTCTTCTTCTGGAAGACTTCCAGTTCTTTGTTCCTTTGTTCTAAAATTTTTTAAACCAACAACCTGCCAAATGCATTGTTTTTAAAAATATAGATTTAATCCACCTCAGATTTATTGCCAGGAGGAGATTATCCTGAATTTCTTTTTCAGAATAGTTTGTATGGCTGAAATACAAATATCTGCAACTCAACTCTTTACAGTGAAAACTAGCTGCATCTGGGTTAGCTATGGGTTCTTAGTGGTCCTTAACTAAGAAAAGTGTCAGTGGTTATTTCAACATACATGAACAGGCATGGACCCTCATGTCAGAATGAGACCAGCAACACAGTCTGCAAATAAGTCTCTGCTGGTCTAAATGCATTATTTAAAACCTCCTTTACTGTGGATAACATTTTGGACAAAATGTGTTGAATTTGCCTCCCATCAGTGCAACCTGCTGTTCGTGAATGTTGTTACTGGTTCAAGTGAACTTAGAAATGTGGTAAAGCAGAGGAATAACCTGGCCAGTTATACCAGGGTATGAGCAAAAGTCTTGGGTGCCACTTCTTGGTCTTGGTGAGGGAAGGTTTCCTGGTGTAAGAGATAAGCTTGTGGCCCAGATTCCTCCTGGCTTTGTTTCTGCCTCCAGGGAAATTGGTTTGTATGTCACTGACAACCTTAAAACATCTGTTTAAAGGCTAAAGGCCAGGGACAGGCAAAGATTTCCACTCCCTTTTGGATGAGTTTTTGTGCTCTGAGAAGCAGAAGAATCACTTGTAGCTGCTTCTCGCTAGAGGAGAATCCTGGCAAAAATGGGGAAAGGTGGACTCCAAGCTCATGGCACAAAATGTTGATTTTGGGAGGTCTGGCTGATCACAAGAAGCTTCTGGCTCAGAGGGCCCTGCACAGCTTCCCATCAGCCAGTCTTTTACATGGACATTCATGGAATGAGAGTTAATTGATGTCTAGGTCAATATGTGGCCTGGACATGAAAGGTTTGTTAACTCACTCTATCCCATCATCTCTTTCCTAAAGAAAGTGCCACCACTGATAGACCAGAATGAAATGAAGGAACAGGAGATGTCTGGTCCCATGATGCCACCTGATCCTTCTCTCACTGCAGCTTCCTGAGTTGTTCCTGCCCTCACTTTTTCCACGGTACATTAGATACATTACAGCAACGCTGCTTGCAACTATGTACTTTGCTGCATACAGAATAAAAGTCTAATCTGTCTTCCACTGGTGTTCACAGGTCTTGCCATTGACTACCATGTGAGCTGGAGCATATCCTAATTTATAGAAACCAAATGATCTTTACAAACCCAACAAAGCTAAAGTAATGTAAAATCATCTTTGGACTTGCTCAATAGCTTTATATACTCAGCAACACTTTCTTTAGGGACTGTAAATCAGAGGTTTGGGAAAGCAATTTTTCATTCTGCAGACACTGTCTCACTTTAGGAGTAAGATTTATATTTCCAGTTTATGCACAAGTCTTCATCCCTTGCCTATTAAGGGATAACAAAAGCGGAACCCTAAAGAGTGAAGGCAGGTGAGGGTCTAAATTTTAGGTATATATGTCTCTCTAATCTGCATTTATGTTTTTAATATCTACAAAAGTATTGTTTCTTTTCAGATTTATTTTTAACCTGAAAAACAAAGACAACCCAAAAATATATTGCCCTTGGATCTTCAATGCTGAAAGACAAGGAACGGTGAAGTACCTGTTTTGTGTCCTTCTGTCTCTTCTACTTACCTGCAGAGTGAAGAAATCAAAAGGTAGAATAATGGACATTTGGCTGGGATAAGGAAGGACATACCCCCTGTCTTCTGTGTGCCTGCAAGCAGTTGTCTATGGCTGTCCATTCCCTGGTGTACCTGCAGGTATATTTGATGTGCTATAGGGATGCTAGGGCTTAGCCACTGGGTCAATGAACTATGCACATCCATCTGCTTTAACCTCTGTATAAGGTTTATGTGGGGGGTAGCGTTTAAAGGTTAGGGCAGTGACCAAAAAGTCATCCCAAATATGTGGCCTTACTGTTGGGCGATGAGACGACAGCAATAACAAAATTCCCCTAGGTATAAATTTTATCCTGGCTTTATTATTGTTTTCATCCAAGCCAAATTTCTCCATTGTTGTAATCCAACTGATTTTGTGAGTGAAACTAATTGGGAGAGAATAGACTTAAATGTTTTTAATGGCTCTAAAAGAAATGAGGGAAATGAGTATAGTTTTTCAGGGAAATTAAGTGGATGCAATAGGTATTAGCCTTCCTAACAGCCTAGTTAAGGCACATGCTTATCTCCTGACTCAATGTTACTCAGTCCCAAGGGGAATCTCCATGAATAAGAAGTGGAAGCAAAAAGAGTCAAGACCTTGCTATTTTTTCCTTAGTCAGTTGAAGGACCAGTTGCCCCATCCTAGTCCCTTTAGACCAAAAGGGAGTTTTACCGTTGACGTTAATGGGAACAGGACCTGGCCCAGTAACCGGCTGCTTTGGATCTGCTTCTGTCACCCTTGCTGCACTGTTGCTGAGAGTACAGAACATCCTCGCCTTCTGTTTTCCACTCCTTAATGTTTCCTTAGAATACTTAGGCGGAGAGTGACTGTAAATGCTTAACCTTTGTCAATGGCAGAGGTTCAAGAGAGTTTGGCTGCCGCTTTCTATTTCCTTGTGGACACTGATTTGAAAGTCCATCCAAAACATTTGTTCAGAAGGATATGACTAACATGAGAATCTGTCACTGTGTAAACACAGCGACCGAAAAGTATTTGGCAGTGTTTTGGATCTGCTGGCTAATAATTAGGTATTTACATTTGCTTTAACAGCACCAGTCGTGATGATCTAATGTAGTTCAGTATTTATATAGACAGCTCATCAGATTTTTTTCATTTTACAATGATTCAGCATAATCACATGAGAGATAAAGAACATTTAAAGAAAAGTACTTATTCCAATAACCAATGTAAAATTTCAGTCAGGACCACATTTGGAATGACATGCTGAGCTCACACAAGAACAACGCCTGCATTTACTGGAAACATTGCAATAAGGGTGAGTGAAGTCATTGAAAACAAATTGCTGTTCCCTTCCTAAATAGGCTTAGGCTGGAATAGGGTCCTCTGGGCTGTGACCAGATTTTGCCCTCACAGTCAGTTTGTTCCACAGAAACTGGGTAAATTCTCTTGGGAAACAAATCTGGAAAAATGTGCATAAGAATTTTTGGGGAGGAGAGTGATACATGGACGTAACACTGTCAAAAATATATTAAAATCCATAAACAATATGCTGTTGTTTGGGAAGTTTCAGAAGAGCACATTCACGTATTGACACTTTCATCAGTGCAGCAGGTATAATGTTATACTGATCCAACTGTGTCAAAAGTTATGTGAACAAGTATATCAGTCCCTAATTCGAATACATATTATTCACTATCATGAAAACTACAAAGACTATGAAGCCTTAATGATACAGATCCAAGTACACATCGATAAGCTTGAAGGGCACATGATTTGTATTAACTTGTGTACCTTCAACTGACATTGTTTTCAGAGCATCATAAAGAAGTAGGAAAATATTGTGCAATAGCCGGTACGAACAAATTTGCTTTTGATTCTCCTTCTGCTAAAGAGTTTGTGAAAATGTTTGAGGACAAGACCTTTTTGTGCCCACTCGAGCATTACCCTGTTTGACTGTTTGCAAGAAGCAGAAAAATTCACGTTTCCCCACAAACATACCTCAGATCACCCCAACAGATCCTAGGAGATAAGGAAAGTCAAATAATGTACTCTGAGAACCACAGGAGTGATAGACTTCTCCATGAGCTTTCCAAATCTAACAATGGCAAAGGTAATTCTGTGCACAGAACCACCAGCAGTAGTACTGCTGCTCAGTACATTCAGTTCTTCACATTTTTTATCACTTATTTGGTACTTTGATAAGCTGAGGAATACATTTCTGTGCAATATACTTTCAGCTCACCCAGGTTAGATCTCACCCTAGTACTTCCACCTCCTGTGCAGTACATTTTTTCTTCTAAATCATTCATTTCACACCAATAAGCACTTTAGATAGAAAGTTGCAAGATACTATGGTAGAGTAATAGAAATGAGGAGTCATCAAATCCTTCCCACTGCTTTGGGGAAGGAGAAAGCAAAGAGATGACAGGAGACAAGGTGAGAAGATGGCAATACCATGTTATACACATCTATCTGTACCAGCCAAGTAACTGCAGTTGGGAGCGGTGTATTTTTTTGATAATGACCCTGAAAAATTGAAATCTGTTATAAATTTTTTTCCTATGATTTCTTTTTTCTCTACTCCGTGATCCCTGACTCTTTCATGGATCACCAAGGGCATAGCTATGGCTTCTGGACTCTGTGGCCACTTACAGTATGTGGACCCTTCCACATTTGAGAAATAATGGTAAGCCTGTGGTGAAGGCTTTTCAATATTTCTAAAATTAACAGGAGTGGAATTTGATTTCTGTGGGGAAATTTGGTAGGGGAAAAGTGAGGAGAGGAAGAGAAGAAACTCACATCCTAGCGTGAGATATTTTTTTCCTTGAAATTTCTCTCTCCCTGTCTTTTCTTACTTGAGCTGGTCAAATTATCTAGTAAGAATGAGTTGTCTTTGCCAATGTCACTTTTTCGTTATTTCTCCACTCATAGTGCTAGCAATAAAAGACTGCTTAAAAAAGGAAAATATCTCAAGATCTTGCCTGCAGTGCTCTGAAGATGTGACTAACTTGCCAGAGGTATAGACAGCTCTAAACTCATTCAGAGCAAGAGTCTTGGGACTAGCTGGTATATCTTGGATGTTTGCCAACATGGGAATGAAACAGAAGCATCTGGATATTCTGCATTCACACTGCAGTGGCAACAGACTGTCATTTCCAAAAGCTGGACATGCCTTTCATCCTGACTCCAGATGTGCTTCCCAAAGTGGTCACTTTATCTGTTTCTCCTCATTTGCTCTTCCCACCCGGAGCTGTGGGTGTTCTTACCCTCCCATCCACAGGCTCAGTTGTTCCCTGGCAATGTAGACAAACAAGCCCAGCACTTGCACAAGGTTAGTTAACCTGGTTAGGGCAAGCTGGGGACTGCTCATGTGAGCATCTCCACCAGTAGATCAGGTGGGTTAGTAATTTCCAGTTCAGATGCAGTGATGGAGGTCATGTAGCAACACAACAAGTGGGAATAGTTTTAAACTGAAAGAGGGTAGATTTAGATGAGATATTAGGAAGAGATTATTTACTGTGAGGGTGGTGAGACACTGGAACAGGTTGCCCAGAGAAGTTGTGGATGCCCCGTCCTTGGAGGTGTTCAATGCCAGACTGGATGGGGCTTTGGGGAACCTGATCTAGTGGAAGGTGTCCCTGACCAAGGCGGGGGGGTTGGAACTAGATGATCTTTAAGGTCCCTTCCAACCCAAACCATTCTTTCACGCTATAATTTTATGAACAGCTGTGAGGAGTAAACTCAGCTGAAACAGCTGGAGCTGAAAGAGGATGTGTGACTGCATCCTGAGACAGCCAGGCTAAGTAACAGAAGCAACTGAGCTGTGTTTATACAATTTCCAGGCACTTAAATGAAAAGATTACCCTAAAACCTGCCTCAGTCACCGCTAAAATACTAGAGCATCCTGCCATCTGTTCCCCAATTATAAAACTAACATGTCTAATTAACATCTCTTTCTTTTCTGGTCTCAGATACTCACAAAAAGAGGGAAAGAAGTCTGAGAAGCTGATTGCAGAGAGGAGCTCTAAATACACTTATACAAATACAAAATGACTACCCATTAAAAAAATATAAAGCTTAAAATTTCGCAACACCTAATTACAATGCCAAGAAGAAAAGCTCTAATAAATCCTACTGGCAAAAATACAAAAAGAAATCCAGATGAATCTTCTTTCAAAAGAACCGAAGAAACAAAAGAAGACCAAAACCCCCATGAATTAGAAAACTTCATCTGTAAAGGGTGAAGCATCCTTGTTATATTCTGTTATGAATTTGTCTCAAGCTTCTGATGAAAGTATCTTGAACAAGAATAAAATTTGATAAACCATTACCTTACTTGAATTCTTAATATTTGTGGTTTTTTTTCATATTACAGACCATGTGTGTGATTTTCAAGAAATGCAATATATTACTATGTGTCCAGTTCCGTACTGAAAACTAAACTCCCAAAAATTTCTTTAACTCCTTTAACCACTGTCTTTAACTCCTTTACCACTGGAGTACATTGTTAAAGCCAGCTGGTAATACCAGCTTGATGCATCTCATTAGAGAAGCTTGGTTTACAGCTGCCAATAATTTTTCTAGTCTTTAATGATTTGGCATTTAATATTCCCTGTTATGTGCCTGCTTCAAATATATATTTTCCCTAAGCAGGCTGGGTCAGCTAGTTTCATGAATGGAGTTAGGAAAAAAGACCCAAACAAGCAGGCAGAGGTGGTTTGGTTTGGTTTCACTGAAAAAAGGTGGAGAAGTTGTTTCCTGAAATTTCTAATGCTTCATGGTTTGAAGTACTGTTCTGCATTTTAGAGGCAATTAAGACTTGTTTCATGGACAGTCTTTGGTTGTGCCCACAAAAACAGCCTACATTTGTCCTTCAATGAGTTTGTTTATGTGTCTTCAGCTTGGGCATCTTAGATTTTTTCCTTGAAAATCCTCTGAGAATTTTGTTTTTACCGATGATGCTGTCCCCCAGCCTGACTTGACAAGATGCTGCTGGTGAAAATGTTGGGACTTTGGTCCTCCACTAAGGAGATATGAGTGGGTCTAACAGAGTGAGGAACTGAGACTAAACAGGCATGAGAAAAGGTCTGTATAGAGAAAAAGAGAGAAGGGTGTCCCCTTCAGAAAAGTGCACTTACTGGATTAGGTTCCCTGCCAGATCCCAAAGCCGAACCCAGATTTCCTGAGTCTGCTGTCAGCAAATCTCTGTGAAACCCTCTGAAAAAATGTCCGGTTCTCCTTCAGAGCTGTTCACAGAGTGGACGACAACCTGTTACTACTATCAGTTTCTCCTTTAAGCCTAGTGGCAGAGGCAGATCTCAAGTTTCCAACCCCCCAATGATTTGTGTGGGTGTCAGCACTCCTCTGTGCAACAGAAAGTCTATCCTTTTACCCCATCTGATGATTTAAAAAGTTGGAAAATGACATTCTTTGGAAATATGTGAAAAGACTAAAGGTGTAATTTCAAGGCAAGTATTAAAAACTCAGATTTAAGGTTGTCCTGGTGATCTTAATTCAACTCTGTTTTGCACATTGATACAGTAATTAAAGACGTGTCTGTACCTCATTTTTTTTCATGCCAAAAACTGTGTCTCGTTCATTACATAAAATGCATGTGCTCAGGACTACATAGCAACAGAAGGATCCCTACCAGAAATACAGACCAAAGGAATGGGGCGCAGAATAAATAGGAGATGTACAAAATATTAACCACCTATTATGTGAAAATGTTTCAAGAAAGATATGAACATAGAAGAAAAATACACTTTCTGTGCTAAAGACACGTACCACTGCACACAGACATACACATACCTATTTCCTCCTCTTCTTGATTCTCTTTACATGGGGGATGATTCCACAGCAGATGTAATTTCTATTTCCTGGTGACTCAGGCATTAGCTCTCCTGCACCATGTTTACAGACACAACCCCTTCAATTCAGCATTTACTTTCTGTTTCAGAAGGCTCTTCAAATGAAGATTTATACTCAGAAGCGTAATGAAACAAATAGGGACAGTTTTCTTTAGCATTATTTTGGTAAAATATTGCCATAGGGACAGAAAAATTACCTTGATCATGAAATAATGTTTGAGATGGATTATATCACAGACATAGTTCTCTCCCTTTGGCAATGTTTTACTGATGCTCCCTTGAAAACCAGTCAGAATTTACATCCTCTATCTGCATGCATATACACATATTATATTCAGTTTTTCAGACTGGCTTTAACCCAAAATCTGGTTTTTAGACCTGTAGAATTATGGATACAATTTTGTATCCACACTTCGTTGGTGTAATTTAGGTCCCTGGAACAAGTAGCAAGACTGCACCCTAAATTACTAAGCTGCAAGGTACATTAGGTGAAATAATATGTCATTGATGTCATAGAAAGTATCCCATATATTTTAGAAAGCAGAACTTCCTCCATTGTATTTTTCGGTACCAAGGAGAAAGACAAATCTGATGTTTGGTAATAAAACTCCAGCCATGCTACAGTCTCTTTGTCCCAGTCCTACAATGCCATGAAACAGGTAGCTCTCACCTCTTAGGATTCCCACTATAAATTAAATCTCTTCATGGCGTAGAGGAAAGACTTTTCAAAACCTGTATTGTGCTTTGTATTCCCCTAATGGAAAGGAAATATCAGGGGCAAAAGAAACATAACCGGAGCATTCTGCTGTCTTGGTTGTTCTTGGGCACTGGAGTGGCCCTTTGTGCGTGTGGATAAGCGGACAGAGCCTTCCTGAAGCTGCTCTAATTTATGCAAGGTACTGGACTGACATCTGGCTGCCTCCAGACTCCAGGGGAAGATGTAAGTGGCTTAAAGCCAGTTTTGCCTGCTCTAGTGATGAGAGCAGCTCAGCCAAATCAGAAAATCTGGCACTTAAATATACAAATTATAATAATAATATTTTGGGGCAGAGGAATAAATAGATGCCAGCCTTAGCAAATGTGGCCCAATGGTGATGCACAAATAAACTACCATCTGCTGGAGACTTTGCAAGCCTTTAAGACTTGCACTTTTGAGTTTGCAGATTTTTATTAAAATAGATAGATCATCAGGGCAAGGTTTAGGGACAGATAACTCAGCTGTGACTTCTATTTTGATTTCTTTCCAAAGTATGGCACTTCCAAATACTAACAGTAAGGTTTCTGTTTCCCTTCACAAATCTGCTTTACTTTACTGTTTGGATTATAAAAGAGGGATGAAAAGAGTCTGATTGGATACTCCTGTACTTCTTCCTCCATCTTTCTGTGTGCTGATGTTCTGGTATATACTGTCTTTCCAGAAAACTGCAACAAGAATTGCAGTTAGAATCTGCTGATTTTTGATCTTAACTAAATGCATAGAAGGTATGTTGTATGGTATTCCTTCCATCTCAAAACCTCTCTTTTTTGGCCGTTGACACATGCCACTAACATAACTTACCCATATTTTGTGGTTTTGCTCTGTGAAAAGGAAGTATTAAGCTCTGAGACACTCTAATAAATTTGGTTGGTTTTGATAGAGATTGACTGCCTGAATGCTACCATTTTTATCAGCTATAAATTGCTCTACAAGCTGTTTGGATGAAGGACCTTTCATACTCTGTTTTGACTTAAACTGGATAAATCATTTGCAGTGATTCCTTCAGGAGGTGTCTGTTCTTTCTGTTGTGTAAATTTGTCTGCAAATGCATTTTTTAATGCATTGCGTCATTCTCAATCTGCAGATTGCTCACAAGTAATGCATTGCAAATGCTTGAAATTTTAGGTGGGCTGGTTGTCAACCTACTTGTGTGGTGTTTTTTCTGGTCCCCATAAGATAGTTAGATGCAGTTATCAAAAGCAGATGTCTATTTCAAATGCAATATTATTGTTTCCTGGAGTAACAATTAGAGACTGGCACTAGGATCCTGATCAACCTGTGCTGACAAGCCACTCATGTGAGTGGAGGCAACACAGTGACAACAGTTTGCGATTTAAGCTCTGGGCTCATCTACTCTTTCTGGGAAGAGAGGGGACCACACTGGGCTTCTACCTTGTGGGAAACTAACCAGTCCATGAGAAAGCAATGTGAGCCCCATTTTCATTATGAAGACCTGAACTGCACAATGATCGAATGGTCAAGACTACAAGGTCATGATAAGGGCTGGACTTAATCCTAAATCCTAATCCAACATTACCAATCCAATAGTGACTCTTTAGCCACCTATTTGTGTCAACCTCTGCCCAGGAGAAGACAGGACTTTCTCTAGCTGGTATCTCAGTCAGCAATTAGGAAGATGACTGGCAATATGCCTGCCATTGTCAAAGGGTTAACCTGACTATGAGATTCATCCTTCACGTCACACCACACTGCTAAATATATCTGTTATTACAGCTCATTAGATTTGCCAAATGTCTACATGTCTCCCTGACTCCTAGCTCTCAACATGCCTTTGTCCAGCTGACTCATTGATTCATGACGTCTTTTCGGCTGCATCACTGGTAGCATTGATGTTTTTCATTATTTACTGATCATCAGGCTTTTCTCTTTCTTAAATTTTGCTCCCTTTCTCCCCCTGCAGCATTGTCCAAGAGAAAAAAATCCAGTTTTACCCAAAACCAAAATTTCAAAGAGCCAAATAAAATAACACAACAACTGCTGGCTGCACAAACTTTGAGAAGCAGGGTGTTTTATGGTCCCACACAATGGCAGTGTCATAAAGAAAAGCTAAGTGGGTTCCTTTGTGAGCTGGTGGGCTGGCTTTACTTCAGAATAAGAAAAACAGCTGTGAAGCTTTCCAAAGCCACTGTCAGAGCTATATTTTCACTGAGAGGAAAGAGAGAGAGAAAGAGACTAACAGAGAGAACATGCAAAGAAACTGCTTGAAGAACAGGTGTTTCCTGGCAGGTCAGAGCACAGTAACCCAGCTGAAAAAAGAGCTGTGACAAGGCATAACATCAATATGGAAAGTGTTCAATATTTTCCCGATCACAACTATTGTTCTGCTTAACTGATGCTGGCAAACAACCCTGTTGCAACCTTTTAGGTACAGAGGATCAATGAGCTATTAACAGTGCCACTGGATACACTGATACACAGAGTAAGTTTTATTATATTGGCAGGACAGCTGTAACTCCTGCTTCCCTTAGTGCTGGTATCAGGAGTTCTCCATTCTGCTTGTCTCTGTAAAGTAGAATAAAAACTTGGATCAAATCTGGTTGTTAGCATTTTAGGTCATCGTGAACTGACAGAACCAAGGGCACACCCAGTGTTAAAAGAAACATATTGATTGCATCTCTTTGAATATTTTTTGTCCAGCGTGATGCGCATGCTAAGCAAATCAGGAATGGTTGATGGGGTTAAATGTGATCATCACCACCATCAAGTATTGGTTCAGAGTTGCCCTTTCTGCACTAATTAGATTTCACAGTATTAGGACTAGAATTTGTATTAATTTTGTCTCTATTCCTTGCGGTGCATATTTGTATTAGACATGAGAGTTGGAGCCATGAGTTTGAATCCTGTGTCCTGCAGTTAGAATTTGTTGGTTTAGCCACAGTCTAAGACTAATGCGAGGTAGTTATAAGCACCTGAGACCAGTCATTTAATGTCTCTCATTCACTTTACACATCCAGAAAAATGAGAGGGTAAATATTTGCTAACTTCTTGATGACAAAACGGATCAGTTAGAAAGTAACTACATGCATCAAGCAACATACAACCAAGGGAGGAATGGACCCGACCTATAAATCACTTTGCAGCTCTCTGGATTTTGGGCTGATCTGGGAATAGAGCAGAAATTGAAGCAATCAGGCATGTTGTAATAATTACCATCTCTTTAGGTATGAGCTATTAGCAGCTTACAGTCAGCAACAGCCCAGTGTCTTCCTGATGGTCTCTGCTTCAGGGAGGTTTCCCCCATCACCATCCCAGCCGGCACATATGAGGAGGACAGGATCAGGAAACAGGGGCCAGCTTAGGCAGCAAGAGTTTGTGCAAGTATATGCCAGCTCTCTAAAGATGCAGGCCATTGATGGATATACTAGGTCTACATTTTCACCTCTGCCTTCTACTGATCTCAACTGCCTATGCAGGTGTTACTTAATGCTGAAAATTAGAGCTGTAGGACGCAAAAGGACAGAGCTCAGACACTGCTGGCTTGACCACGCAGTTTTGAGCACTCCTCAGCCCTGACAGCACTCCCCTCTCTGCCAAAGAGAGGAGGATACTGTGCTGCTGGAAACTTGGGTTAGCAATAGTTAATCTTATGGTCACAATTTCTCTAAAATCAGCTGGCTCCTGCTATGTCTGAAATGCTATTTTAGTGCTTTAAACTTCAGGCGAACTTCCAGCACAGACACTCTTAAATCCCAGAAGGCTGGTTTAAGTGCGTATATGTTGAAAGCCTGGAGAAATGGCATTTAGTTCACTGTGCCCTGGATCTATTACATAAAGGATTAGGAATCTTATCCTCACAATTGCTGCTGGTTTTCACACATAAGCAAACTTTTTTGAGGCGGGTGAATATATTGTGGTCTAACAAATTTAATCTTTTTTGGAGAAAAAGACCCAAGTGTGCGACACTTAGCATAGACCATAGATATACGGGCTAAGTCCTCTTCAATCCTCTCTCGGTCTATTCTCAGGACCTCATTCAATTAAAAAATAAGGAGAGCATCTTCAAAAGGGCCTAGGTGACTCTGAGACCTAAATCACACAACTTCCCAATGGTCATCTAGGCTCATGGCTGTCTAAGACTTCCACTGAGATGTAAATTCCTAAATGCTTTAATTATGACCGAGAAGCAAGGTCCTAAGTCACTTCATTGCTTCTGAAAATTTTATCTGAGAACTGAGCAATGACATCAGAATTTAACCTATGTTGTCAGGCTGCACGTGCACCCTGATGTGGGCAGAGTTTCAGATTGAAACGTTTTTTTTTTCCATAAAAAATAAAAGGCTTAATACAGATCAATTTGACAAGGGAAAAAAACAGGTGAATCTCTTATGGGTGGTAAATAAAGGAACTTTCACCAAGTAAAAGGCTTCCCAAATTTGCTAGCATGAGTTATACAGCAGCTGCACACAAAGAGGGATTAGGGAACCCAGGTATTTCTTTACCTAGTACTGAGTACGAAGAAACAGAAGGATGAAGTAGCTGGTGTCAGTCTCTGGGATCCAGCTGCCTCCTGGTAAAACTGGTTACAAATTGTCATTGGAAAATTCGTCTCTAATCAATACCTCTTTGCTGCTCACTTCCAAGCTGGCACTTCCAGCTTAGCAGAGAAGGCTTGATGATACCTGGGAAACTTCTCATCCTGCATGGGGGGATCCTGTTCTGTGCAATTATGTAAATTACATACTTAGGTGAATGAAGCTTCTCCCTTGCATCAGGATCATCAGTCCCTGGGGAACAGGGGTATGGGGCTGTCAGCCCTCCTGAAATATATTTTATCACTGGTTAAACTTGATGGTAGAAACAAATGTACTTTATTCCTTTTGAATCTAAGAGTTGAGGACCAGGTATTTAATTTGAAGATGTACAAAACAGTGAACACCTGCTGTACCTTTCTTTCACTTGTTTGGTTTTACAGTGGTTTCCATCTTCCCAAAGTCAAGCCAAAATGATGCATCCAGCTCCCAGATTGTTTAGACAGCTCTGTTCAAGATTTGTCTTCTGTAAATAAGAATCTTGATTACAGTGTAATATCCATTTTATCTCTCTCCTTCTCTGTAGGGTTTCTTTTGCATAAATCAGCATAAGTTTGCTAAAGATAAAGGGATACAGCTTCTTATTAGCTCATATTAATCTCAGAGAATAACACATAAACACATTTGAGGATTACAGTGTTTTTAGAGAAGGAATTCCTAACTACATGAGCTTGAAAATGAGGTACACTCTGACAGCTGGGATATACGAATAACTCCTGAATTTCCCATTCACTGCATAACTACACTTCAGCTCTGGACTGTAATTAACCAAAAGTACTTACGGCATATATAGAAGCATTTATGCATCTGTTTGTCTAGTGTACACCAAAGATGTTTCTTTCCATGGTGCTTGAGTTCTAGACCATAAATGAAGAAATAATGTAGCCACAAAGGGACATTGTATAATTTATATTCCTAAAGAATCTATAGAGATTGATATTGCACATATGGATAATAAGAGACATTTCTTGTCCTGAAAAGCTGTAGTCCCAACTGAAAAGGAAAACATAATTTTCTAAATGGTGAATTGACATACAGAAAATGTGAGCCTTGCAGTGACACATACAGGACACATACATCTTGCTGCCTGTTTCTCTAACAAGATCATAAGGATGGCCATACTGTGACAAAACTAAGTTCCAGCCAGCTGGAGTGCTGCTAGAGGGGTGGCTCTTTAATATGATCAGATGTACCCTGCTCTTCTGTGAGATGTGATGGATTTCAGTGGGCAATAATCCTTCTGTGCAGGGGAAAGTAACTCTAAATTGCAGGATTTGTCATGATAGTTGGAGGAAAGGTACCACCTGGGTGCTTTATGCAGGAATGAGTGTCAGGGTGGCTACAAAAGGGAGGGAAGTAAGGGAAGAAAAAACGTTTGCATTTTCAAAAGGAGCTATTTTGGGAACTGTTTTGGCCCATTTCCCAGTTTCTTGTTCTGGGTGCGTGGCAGTCAGTTTAATTAGTTTTTTCTGTACAACTTCTGAAATGCTGCAGTTGTGATTTGTGCCTGGTAGGTCGTTAATTTACTTTCTGCCAGTTTTAATGCACAGCCTCTCAGACCTGGCAAAAATGTGCACTGGCACATGATTCGTAGTGATTGATGGTCATCATCTATCTGACATAACAGGTGAGAAAAAGAAGAGATGGACAAAGGAAGTGTTACTGGAATTGCTGAGTGAAAGACACCATCCATTACAAATATAGTGAAAAGATTATCCTTTGGTATCACATTAACCCTCAGCAAAACCTCATTGAGGTAGGGACTCTTTATACCACCATAGTTTGTCTCAAAGGACTTGGCTTCTGTCACCAGAATAATTTAACTGCCATTTCCCACTAAAATCAATTTCCACAAATCACATCAGTAGGTGTGATGTTTACTAATAACTTTGCGGATTTGGGCCATCTAGTCTTAAAGAGCAAGGCAGGAAAAGGGCTGGGTAGGTAGCACTGAGAAGTGGACTGATTTGCCCCTCACAGAGGTAACTCGTGGACTAGAGCCAACTGCTTTCCAAGTCCTACTGCAGAATTATACATATTTTTTTAATTTTTCCTTTGGAGGGAGGGAAATAGTCTAGTCTATCCTGGACTCTCAAGGTTTCCCTGTGGGTGAGTAAAACTCCCCCTTCAGGGTTCTCAGTTGGTCTTTCTGGCTGGACTTTGCACCAAGACTTATGGACCACACACTACATGTGACATGAAAGCAACATTGTAAGAGGACACCCCACCAGTTCATGAGGCTTATATATTGTCTTTCTAGGTATTTTAGAAATGAGAGATTGGTGGTGAAGCATGGACTGACTCAAGACATCAATTATCATTTCCAACCCAGACAGATTCTTCCCCCTTCGCAGTTCATCCTTCTTTGTACCTGTGCAGCTGAGGGCTTGTCAATACCAGAGGTCCCAATGCAGGCTGTTATTGCCCACACGTCGTCTGACTAGACCATATATTGGTTCTAAGAGGTTGCCCTTGCTTTGCCTTCTTTCAGCTGGTTCCTGAGAGATCTGGCTTATCTAGAGTCATTTACTGGAGGCAGCAATGGGCCATCCAAGTCCTGCTAAGAAGCAGGCAAGAAGTCACGTTCCTTCATTATATAAGTTCAGTGGACATGTAAAATAATTAAATTTATCCCTACACAACTGCATATTTATCTTTATGGCAGAGGCCTGCATTATCAGAACAGCATGGGAACAAATTCTCATTATGTTGATGGAAATCAGATTCTGTTTCCCATGTAAACCATGTGGTGCTGCTCCTTGCTTTCGGTGCCATATGTTTTCATGATCACAGTTATTTGCTTTGGTTTGCTTTCATTTACCTCCTAGAAATATGGGAGTCAGGGGGAATGGTAGGTGCTGTATTTGCTTCTGCTTTGTTGATAGCTCTGTGTATTATTCAAATCCATGTATTTACTCCCAGATGAGAAATATCATTAAGGTATTGTTAATGCTGACAATATATCACTCTTTAGAGCAAGGTGATTTTTTTCATTATTATTATTATTATTTAAAAAGCCAGCCCTTTGGAATATTATAAGCTTGGGAAACTCTCAGTTACATGTTTAAGATCAAATTTGTCAGTAGGGTCTTATCGTTGCGCACTTTTCATCTCTGAAACAGGGACTCCCTTTCACATACAGTTTAAGCCCTGCTGAGGTCATGGATTGTAACAGAATATTCAATCTGTTGAGCTGGTGATCTTACTGGGGTGCTGAAGAAGCGGGAAATCTGACTTTGTTTCCAGAGACCCAAGAACAAAACTTAGCTGGATGGACCAGAATAGCTCTCACATATAAACTGATATATACTGGCTCCACAAATAGAGATCATTTGGGAGTCATTAAAAAAATTGAGAGTTACATACCAATGGGACATCTTTCTTTAACTCTTGAACTGAGTCTGAACAGCAAAAATACCTCAAGTCTATCTCAGCTTATTACCTTAGTGTCCAAGCACTGGGCATTTTGATATCATTAACACACTCTTGGAGATAGGAAAGGGCTTAGTGTTCTTTTTACAGGTGAGAAACTGAGGCAGAAAAAGCAACTGGGATCATGTTCACAGTGACAAACAGGAAATCCTTGGCCGAACCCAGAATGGAAACCAAATCCTAGCACCATAGCAAGGATGCTGTCTTACCTGTCTAAGAAGCTGAACTTTGAAATATGCTTTTTCAGATTTGACGATGCTCATATTCAGCTGCAGGTTTGAGCCCTGGGTTTCAAGACAACTTTCAGCATGAAAATTTCCTTTCATGCAGGTTTTTATTAAAGTTTGCCCATTTGTTGTCCGAATCCTGTCAGTTTTAGGAGAAACATCTATGCCTAAACTCTTCTCTCCTTGACTTTAAGTGAACACTTTGCCTGCCAGACACTGATCTTTGATCTGGATTTCCTTGCCAGCCCTTCAAAACAGTTGCTGTCACATGGCATCTTATTTCCATATTGTGTCTGAGAGCGACAGCAATTATTTCCCACTGGAACTGACTTCAATGTCACTACACTGATTAATCAGCAAAGGTTACTATAAGGGAAAGTATCGGTCTTCCTTTTCCATTGGAGCAGGAAAATGCCAGATCTTAGCAGCACAGCGCCTTGGGGATGGCTGCATTAGTTTTCCAATGAAAGGTTCTGCGCAAGTCACACCTCCCATCCCCCATGCCTCCCTTCCACTCCTTTCTTCCTAAAACACACACTGAGGTTTAGTATAAAGTTAATTCTATAACCCAGGGTTCTTTTTTTTTTCTTTCTTTCTTTTTTTTTTTTTTAATGCTACTGACCTCCCATTTCCTTGTCAGTCGACACCAAGCAATTCCCCAGATGGAGAGAAAGATTTCCACTTTGAATATCCCTGAAACACATTTAGAGCCAAAGGCTTTATCATGGGAATAAAAGCACTGAGGTTCTCACAGCTGGGAAGATTTATACAGCTGAGCCTTACCAGCTTAAATGCCTACAGACAGAAACAGCTGAGCTATGTATTATTTCTTTTCCCCCAACTTGCAAGGGAGATGAAAAATGCAGAGGCAGCCTGCAGATAGATATGACTGACAAGGGAGGGGCAGAGCTGTCTACCCGTAGCTGCTGCAGAGGCATTTTTATAAGATAATTTCAGCTCCAGAGGTGAGGGGGCTGGGGCTGACATGATCACCCTAGCCAAGAGGAACTGCCCTTTCAGCTAGAGCACTCCAGACAGTGCCAGGGAGCCTTAAGCATCAGTCAGGGCGGCATGGAGCTGACGCCGTGCTGATGAGCCCCAGGGGGAAGGTGTTTGGTAGAAGATGAGCTGAGCTGAGTGCTCTGCACAGCAGAATTGTTGTTTTCAGTCTGTGTCAAAACAGAAGTCAAGATGTCTCTGCTCTTCTCACCGTAACAGCAGCAGTATTTTATTCTTTAAAAAGTGAGGGCAGATCTGTATGAGTTTAGTCTGCCTCCTATGAAACAGACATTCAATGGCCATGCTTCCCTTGGAGACAAACTGGAGGGGAGATTCCCAGAGGCTCAGCTCCCCATCCACACACACGAAGACGTGCTGACCTGATGGAAGCAACCTGCAGGCTCCTCTGAGGAGTCTGCGCTGGGGCTGGCCAAAGGTGAACAGAGCAGCCCCGAGAGTTCAGCAGCTATGATAATGCGAGTGGGTCTGTGCCTCCCCTGCTTCTGATGTGAGTCTGTTGCCCTGCATGTGTGCTGCCTCTGCTGTCAGTTGTCCTTCGTGTCACCTAAACCCTGGAGATGTGGGCTCCACTCTGTGCTGTTCATGGCTTCATCACATCTCTCGTAGCACTCAGCCATGACTCTAATTATTCCACCATATCCAGGTGCCTTTGTGCCAGAGAGGGGAAAGAGGTCTAAGAACAGGCAGAGCTCAGTCTGTGTGGGGTACTGTGTCTACCCTCAGTGAAGAGAAGAAGCCTCCAGAGTCCATGTCACCATGCCGTGCTCTGCATTGCTCCTGATTTTCCCACCCAGACAGCCTGTGGTCTGGCAGTGCATTGCTTCCCCCTGTGTGCCCAGGCAGGCTTGGGATCCAGCATCCCTTCAAGAATGTGTTCACTCTGAGCCTGGGGCCATCCTTGCCTTACTGTAAAATTGAAATGAAATTACTTACGTTCTTAGGAATGCCAGTGAGCCGCTTTTGAAATGGCTGGGGTAAGGATGGCCAATATCCTTGTAAATCATTAGAGGAGCAGAGCTGCATTTTCTAAATGTTGCCAGTAAATCAGCATGGGAGGGGGAAAAAAGAATTCAACAAACCTGGATATTGATTAGAAATGTATTTTAGCAACAGGGAAGAAAACATAATATCCTAAAATTAAGGGGTCTGGAAAACAGTTTAAAAGGTTGTATTGTCAGTAATAATGTATCTAGTGACTGAAGTGCTCAGAAATCATCAGCATCTGTGCTTGTCCAGCCTGAGGGACCTGATAGGGGGTCTAATTTACAATACCAGTGAAAAACCTACCCTTTGAACACCAGGTTACTGGGGATACTCAAAAATCACTCATTCTGCAAAACTTATGTCACCATGCCTGTCTGTCAATATCCAATTGTTGTCTTATTCTTAACTGTAATTTTTCTTGGGGTATGGACTACAAACCCATGTGTAACAGCTGTTAGTCATGTTGCTTAACACAAGAGCCACCCCTCAGGGTCAAAACAAAAGTCCATTTACCTTAATAACCCATTGCTCACAATGACTGTAAATAAGAAAAGAATGGGGTCATCAGAACCAGACACGAGGTTCAAAAGGTTTTCATCAATTTATACCTTGTGAATTTATATAGAGCATATAGATGTTTTATGTTTGCCTTTATCCTTTTGGTAGCTCTCTGCTTGAATTTTGACTGCCCTTGAGCACTGGAGGGATGCTTTACTGGGAATTGCACTCAGTGGTTCCCAGATCTTTACCGTGAGTGAGTAAATCTAAGTCAGAATCCATCACCATGCAGATATAATTTCTATCCATACAGTTTGGCATGTGTATTGGAATTGCCATTTTCCCCCCCAGTCATTCAGTCTTACAAGATCTTCCTATAACTTCCCAGTCCCTTGTAGATTTCATTATGCTGGATAAGTCTGCATCATTTGCAGGCTTTGCCACATAGCTCTTCACCCTAATTTTCTACTGCCTTTTATATGTTTTAAGAGCATAGATCTCTATGGATTACCACTGTGAACTTCCTTCAGTTGTATAAATGTAACATTTATTGCTAACTTTTCCTTTCCATCTGTTAAGTTAATTCGGATTTGTTCCTTTGTCCTGTGACAACTTATTTTTTTTAAGACTGCAATGAAGGGTAGCATAAAAAGCTTTTCTAAATTCAAACTTCATTATTTTAACTGGAGCGCCCTTCTCCCTATGCTTGATGGCTCTGTCCTACCCACATCTACTAATTCAGCTCCTCTTGTAGTTTCTGCTGATTTGCCTGCGAATCATGTCAAGTTTACCCCTGAATTCTTTTTAAAGGTGACTGTTACATTTCCCACCCTTCATAACTTTGACACCAAAGCTTATTTACGCAAAAGGAAACATGCTACAGTTAGAAGCTCAGCAATTTCATGTCTGAATTCCTGAGACCTCCTGAATGAATAAATGCTCTCCAGACTTGGGGTCTGATTCCTTCTATTCTATTCAATTGTCCTAAAAGTTATTCCAGTGAAGCTTCAATATGACACAGTCCCTCAGCTTCACATTCAAAAAAAATAGCTCAAGTATGTGACGTTTTCTACAGAAAACAACAGCACAGGGAATTACCTGCAACAGGCATATCTTTGAGAGCTACTTCTATTACTGGAGGCATCCAGAGGTTTTGAAGGACAATATGGACTAAGGTTAGTAAAAGCATCAGAGTAATTAGACTTATTTTTTGTTGTCACTTTTGTGTGGTGGCCTGGCTGAGTGTTGCTTCTTCCTTCTTCCCCTCAGTCATGACATCTGACTATTGTTTTAATCCACAAATCCTTCTCAGGCCCCCTCAGGCTCCACAGATCTTCATCTCCACCACAAGGTCAGTCTCTGTCCTCGACCTTTCCTATAGTCACCAGAAGACTGATTTTGCACTGCAGAAGCACAACCAGAGTGCAGATAACAGCTAGCTGCAATCCCAGTGTTAGAAATCAGCAGTCTCCAAATTATTATAGACAGGAAAATGAGAGAAGCTATCCTTTCCTTCTAATGTTTTCGTATGCTCCGGTGAAACCAAGGAACATCTGATGGGGACCATAAGAGAGACAGTTTAGGGGTGGAGAAGAAGTACAGCCCTGTCTCACTGCAGCAACCTAGGCAAGGGAAGAGTGATGACTCACTTTAAGACTTGGGAATGGAAAGAGCCAATGGTGTAGTGAAAAGAGGGAGGGAAGGGAAAGGGACAGATTTAGAATCCCTCCTTTGGAAAACTCAAGCCTGCTGTATGCCATTCTGTATTTCTTTATCTGCTGTGAGTGACTGAACCTCCCACTGCAACACACCCTCACTCCTGCAAGCATTTCCCTCCCTGTTCAGAAATTCCAGCCCCAGACAGGTGAGAACGCCTTCGTGTAGGTGCCAGGTATGTTTTTGTACGCTGTTTGGAGACTTTTGCTGCCTTGCAAACTCCAACTGCATATCCTTGGCTAGTCAGGTTTCGGTGATTTGCACTGGCTTAGAGTCTAGCCTGCAGACTTAAAAATGGTCTGTGCTAATCCTGTGTGACCTTCAGTGTCCTCTTTGGCTTTGTGGGTGCCTTTCCCTGCCTCTGCAGCTGCTGAATACAGAAGGAAGAAAATTGGGAAAACCAAACTCAGGAGAGCTATTACTGGAAAGCCTAAGCCTGTAAAAAAATTTTTTTAAAAAGTCAGAAACTTGCTGTCTCAGCTATAGACCTCAAAGGGTAATGACACTTTTAGAGATCATAAAACATGTGATTTCTCTTAAGCATTTGGGAAGTTGTAAAAGGGACTGAATTAAGTTCTGGAAAACTTGAAAATTATAAGGCAGCTTAGTAAATATTCACAGGATATGGGGAATATAGCTTAGTGTATGAATAAGGGACAACACTTGTCATAATATGGTGTTCACAAATTCTGGAGATGCAAGGAAATATTTGAGGTTCTGAGTCTTTTGCCCCTGAATGAACTCAAAAGATCACTAGAAGTTAGTTCTAAAATATTTAGAAAATGAAGTAAATTGGATTCTTTCAGAGCATTAAGTTAATTTCCACTATGCTCTTTTACAAGCAAAACAAAAAGCCTTACCACTTAATGGACCATTATCTCAAGCTGTCAACAGCAGATAGTGCCCAAAGAAGCCTCTCGCCCCAAAACTGGGCTGCAGATTCATTTCCCCTTCTAGGTGTTCTGGACAGAGTATACCCAGCATTTCTGAGCTGCACAGGATCAGGGTCTCTAGCGGTGGGATCAACTGCATGATAAAAACTGTTTATAATTGAGAATTATTATGGGAAAAACACACAACTCTTGAACACTCTTGCACTTTGTGTCTATGGATGCACTGGTAACTACATATACGCACTCAGGTGTTGTTTCTGTGTATGAATGATACCTAACTAATGGATTTACTTTAACTGTAGAATTAATAGGGATTCTCACTTGGGCTTTCTGCCTGCTTACCATTTCTCAGAGAAAAAATGCTCTCCTGAAGTAAATGACATTTTATCTTACACTTCTTTTTAGGGAATTGGATATGGGTGGGTGGAAGAAGGAAGTACTGACTTTACACTACCTGTCATTTCGAGAGGGTTACTCCCCTGCTTTGTAGTAAGTGTAAGGGTACAATCATCAGAATTTCTTACAGTCTTCCAGAACCTTCAGCTGGGTCAGAAGCCAAACTTTCTCTTCACTAGGAAAGAGCCCACTGCAGCATGATGGACGAGCGGGGTGAGGATGGAGGTCGGCACTAGTGACTGCCTTGTGATTTGGGAGGGTACTGCAGCGTGACCGCTCAGCTCCAAAGCTGGCTGCACTGGCTCTGCTATGAGGGTATATTCTGTAAGGACTATGGACAGGCCCCTGGGTCATCCAGAGAACAGCTGAGATCTATCAGATGGGTATTGCCCATGCTGGTGATTTTAGTGTGAGAACCTCAAACATCACTCCTTGACATTAAGGAGCTAAATAAGCATCACTCTGTTGTAGTCCGGAGCTAAACATTTCAGCAACAGTAGGATTAGAGATAGGACAGGGAGTGGGAAAATGTGCAAAAATCTTTTCTCAGACTGAGAATCTAGAAAATATGTGCTTGTGAATTTCTTTTATATTGCTTTGTTGGCAGAGACACATTTTGATTTTACTTAGTGCTGGAAAGGGATTCCCTCTGTATCCCTTATAGGTCTGAAGCTTAATGTTAAAGTATCTTGACTCCAGGACATAATACAAAGAGTGTCATTGTTTATTCTTTGATGTTCTAAAGCATCGTATTCTTCAGGGATCTCAACATGCTGTACACACATTAATTAAAGTCCATAGTACTCCTAAATCAGCTGCTATTATTCCCAGTTGATTGATGGAGAAGCTGAGATGAAGAGAGATTATACGGTACATTTTCTAATGTGGGAGTATGTGAAATTAGACCCACAAAATTCATGGTTCAGCAATTAAATGGAAGCAATATGATATTTTTCACATATACTGAAAAACCTCTATGTTCCACTGAAGCAACATAAAAAATTGTTCTTTGAGACCTTGGTGTCACAATACTTATAGAACTGCAAGGATTTTCTGGATGAAGGAAAGCTAGTCTGCATGGCCATATTCAACAGATGTCTCAGTGGCATCAAGTTCAGATCTAAATCCAAATATCCCCATGATTTACGGCTATTTGGATTTATTGTTTATTGTGGCAACACCCAAAGCAATGCAGGCAATGAACCTATGAAGCCAGCAGGTAGTATCAGGCAAAGCATGAATCCAAACCAACTACTACAATGTGAATCAAATATGCCACTGGTAAGCACAGTAAACTGTGTCACATAGCTTCATATTTTATAATAGAAGCAATGAACTGGGTAGATCCTGGTCTCACTCCATCTGTAATAGCCAAGAAATAATTTTAAAAGCTTCAGTGAAGATTTTTGACCAGTTTTTGTCTACTTATTTTTTCAGATACTGATTTATTTATTTTTTTTTAGAAAAGAGTAATACACAAATTTCTAAAAGGCAAATTTAATCCTATTCTTTAAAGAAACAGACTTTAGGAGCTCCATCTTCCCCTTCATCAGAAGTAGCCTTAGATGCTGCTTCCTCCTCTTTCTCTGTTTCCCTGCTTAAGTGAAAGAGATGCCTGGCTGATGGATCACAGTATTACTCAGATCAACTGAAAACAAGAAGTTTGAAATAAACTATATTTGAGCTAATTGCTGTTTTGTCTTTTGCGTTGTCATCAGGCTCCAGCATTGCTGCCTTTAGGCAGGTGGGCTTGCAGCATCCCAGACCAGATTCCTTCAGAGCACTCCTGGAGCCTTGACTCATGCTGGGGCTTTCCAAGGGACTTGGATCAACACAGCCTGTAGCAGCTCCAGCTTTCAGCCCAAAGTCTCGTGAGTTTTTCCCATTTAGTTTGGGAAGGTGGGATGGCCCCACCTCCCACAGCAAGCTGCACAGTACATGCACTGGAGTCAGTGGATCTGTACATGCAACTAGGGGATTTTTGGTGGCTCAGAGGCAGCAGAATGGGACCTCTTGCTGGCTGCTTTCTGACTGTAAAAGCATTGCTCCCACTGGATAATTCAGAATAAGCTGGGACAGAGAAACATTTAGGATCTGAAGAGAAACCTGAGTCATATTTATAATTGCTATTGCAGTCAGCTGAACAAATAAATAAAAAATCTGTTTAAGCTTAATAAACAGGATGTAACTTGTTAAACCTTAAAAAAATACCTAAGCAAGCCAGTCCTTTGCTGTTGCATTGAATTCTATTTCTGTCTTAGCTACTGTCTTGCTCTGTGACCTTGGCATGCAATTTCCCTCCCTCGTCTCCCTGTTCTGCCTCCCACCGTTTTTCTGTCTTGCCTATTTATGTTTTCTTTCGCTCTCAGTATTCAAGTTTATTTGTTCTGTCAATTGAATCCATTCTACTGTTCAGGGAAAGCTGTTCTCTAAAGCATTTTGTCATCCAAAATATTCCCTAGAATATCAAAATTGAAAGTAATGGAAAGTAAATAAACATTCACAAAGCATTACTTCCACATGGAGCTAGAACCTTATTATACCTGGCTGCGTGACAGGTCTGTCAGTCAGTAACGCTTATTTCTCCTTGCAGTTGGCTGTGCCACAACGCCTCTCTGAGCCCGTTTTCCTGAATCCTAAACTGATGTATATCCTCTGCAGTGCCTGGTACTGACCTTAAGGTTTCACTTTTAAAATTGCTTGCAGGTCATCAGATGGTACCAGTCTGCATCCTGCGTGCAGCGGTTTGAGGGATCTTTGTTTGTGAAGGCAGAGATCAGAGCACAGGGCAGAGAAGCACCTAAATGAGCTGTTTCTATAGGACACACTTGAGACACAAATCTGAAACGTTACCAGCTCAGACTTTCCACCTCTGATATTTTGTGATTCACAGTCCAAAGCTGTTTCCTAAACATGTACTCCAAAGCTATCAGGCTGAGTACCAAGGAAATGATTCACTTTCCCCTTTTAAAAAGCAGCTGCTATGTGTTGGAGGGGCATGGCTGCCTTTTGCATTGTTCAGTGCTCAGGCACAGGGAGATCTGGATTCAGCTCTCTTCAGCCTGACATTGCTGGGGTTAGGTTCTAAGCACCAGGATATTCCTACTCACCGTCCTTGCAGCAGTGCTGGTGTACGGGAAAACAAAGGCAAGATTCAAAGGGCCAGAGGCAAAGCAGGAATGAGAGATGCTGTCCCTGTACCCAAGAGACGAGTGCATTTCTTGTCAGGCAAAAATGGTGGATTCTAGTCTGTTTTGCCAAAACAACTCAAATGCTCTGTATGGAAAGGCATCAGACACAATTCATAAACAGGGCTGAATTCTCACCTTTTCCTTACAGGACTTTTAATTGCTGAAGCATAAAAGATGTTTTCTACTATTATTTCTGGGTTGGGGGTTTTTTGTTGTTTGTATTTTGAACAAGCAGTTCTAAAATCAAAGCTCATGCTTTGGGCTAAACACCAGGTTCTCAATATGTCTAAGAACCCCTGTCTTGTCGGTGGCCCCACTAACACTCAGCTTTTGAATCCAATCAAAACTTAAACTTAGAATAGAACACCCAGCCGGAGCAAGATGACAGCATCTGTGGGTATCTTAAGTGTTATACTGACAAAAATGTATGTTTCCGTGTTGCCTCAGACAAAGAAGTGATCAGGCAGGGGTTTATGGTGTCAGCACCATAATTCTATCTACAATTTACTTTAGGTTCCTTATTTCAGTGTCTGATAATCTGGTACATTCAGATGTTCCTTCTGCAAGTGGCCATCATAGATCAGGATAGTGAATTCTGTCAAGACACAGTGCTGAGTCAAGCAGACACACAAGGTGAAAGGCTGTAGGAAACTGGCGCAGCAATTCTCATTCCCATGTGAGATTTTTAGGATTTTAGGATAGACGCCTGACTGAGTATGGTCAGCTTGAGATGACCCAGCTCAGCTTTCCTATGCACTGATATCAGACCTGGCTCTTTTAAAGTCAACCTAGATGCAGAGCACACCAGGTAGTGTGGCTGTAATGTTGCTTACAATTAGGTGAATAGATTAGCTATAGCTCATATCTGAATTAAGGCTGGGTCTTTTTTTAAAAAAGTGCAAAATATTGATGATTTCACTGTTGGAAGTTTGTGATATTGGGATAGGCAGGGGTGGTCACCGGTGGATGCAAAGTACTCATCTCCTCGGGAAGGATACTGGGAAAAACATACTCAGAGCAAGGATTTCTTGTGCAGTGCTCCTGCGATCATGTTGCATCTTTTGACTCCTTTCCATTAACCTGAGCTGGGTTTCTGTCAGGCCCACAGGGCAAAAAGGCAAGGACTTTTGTTTCAGGGAAGTTTCCTTGCAACTGCTATTTCAGAGGTTTTCAAGCTGTGCACTGGGCCTCTAGGATATAAGGAATATCTCTGAGAATGTACCAATGAAAAAAACATCCACCGATAACTAATTAATTATTTAAATCCACCATAAGGCTATCCACACCTGCACTGGAGGATCTGCAAATTGAGCACTCTTTTCCCTGTCTGTTACCATGACAGAAGAAACCTGTCCATCTAGTGTAAGCTACTACTCGATTATATTAGCTGCTCTTATTAAATATTTTCAATTGCAAAGGGCTGAAGTCTATAATATTTTATACAATGGAGCAGTTCTTTACAGGAATGATTTAGAGTTCTACATATAAGACACCTCTAGCTCTCAGCTCAGTGACACGATCTGCATTAATCTGGCATGACACAGATGTAGATCTTCACAGTTACAATGCTAAAATTGAGGACTAAATCCTCTGAAGTGAAACTGGAGAAAAGAAGAGAATCAATACCAAGAGCTGAGTTTGCTTGATCGAGCCTCCTGAAAAGGAAGCTGAGGGGGGCCTTATCACTCTCTACAGTTACCTGAAAGGAGTCTGCAGACAGGTGGGGGTCAGTCTCTTCTCCCAAGTAGCAGCAACAGGACACAAGGAAATGGCCTCAAGTTGCGCCAGGGAAGGTTTAGATAGGATATTAGGAAAAATTTGTTCACTGAAAGGGTTGTTAAGCAGTGGAACGGGCTGCTCAGGGAAGTGGTGGAATCACCATCCCTGGAGGTGTTTAAAAGATGTGTAGATGTGGCACTTGGGGGCATGGTTTAGTGGTGGACTTGGCAGCGTTAGGTTAATGGTTAGACTTGATGATCTTAAGGGTCGTTCCCAACCTAAATGATTCTATGATTCTAACTATGCCAAATTACATCAGCTATGGATGCACCTCTGTATTGCTTTCCTGTACTTTGTAAGCTGCATTCCTGAAAATCCTTCCAAAGGCACCGGTTAGGCTGGTGAGATGGATGCAGTTGATAACTGTTAGTTCCTGCCATATGGATCACTATTGGAGGCTCTACAACTTGCTAATGACCTGTCTTAGCAACAGTCTGCCTGAAAAGATGAAGAAATGAAATCTCCCTGTATTTGCTGTGCTAAGCTTTGTGTTGGCAAACACTTGCTAACATATGTCACCAGCTTTGAAAAGACATGGTTTATTTATATGTTAATTACTGCAACACTTCGGGGAAAATATTTGTTGATACAAGAGCTGTGTAAATAGTCAAGTGTTGAGAGCTGTTGCCATTTAAAAATAAATGAGCACTGGCCAATAAGAATCAAGAAGTTACAATATGAAGGGCCTCTCCTTGCTTATGGCTCAGTCCAATCCCACTGAGATCTCCACTGATTTCTGTGTGTTGTGAGTCAGTATTTAACTGTTCTGCATGCAAGCAGTAAGAAAAATTCATGCACCCCTTTCCCCGAATTGGTGCACTGCTTCGAGGCACTGCACTACATTTGAACTCAGAAGATGGAGGTCACTTCTGGGTAACAACACACAGTGGAGGGTGTGTAAGTGTTGCTGGAAGCAATGTCAGTGATAAAATACATCTCATCCTTCCTCAGACCCAGGGCCTCATCTGGACATGGAAGGGGGTTGTTTTGAAGGTGTCATGCCGTCTGTGAAACAGGAGCCGAAGGCCTTCACAGCTATGGTCATTAAAAGTACCTCAACATTATTTGCAAGAAAATTCTGGCATTTCTGCTGTCTGGGAAATTCACTGGGCAATGTGTGGAATTTGCTTCTCTGAATTCTCCTTATTAGTCGCTGATAGAAATGCTTCCCTTCAGACCAGCCGCATCCCATACTCCTGGCAGAAACCTGGGTAATGACATATCAGGCTCTCCACAGCTGAATTTCTAGGTCGTAAAGTACTTCACAGTGAAAATTGTTCTGTCAATGTATTGAATTTTCACAGTGTTGCTATTAGCAATACTGTTTACCTTGAGGGCAAACAACAAAAGAAACAATTCTCTTGGATCTGCTTGGTGGTTACAAACTCCCCGTTGTTTACCGAGTAGTTTACAAACTCTTGGTTTTGTGTATGAGTTGTATTACAGGGCTGTGGTGATCGAAGTGAGACACGCATTTTTTTGTGCATCAATAGCTGAGAAGCTGCTGGGTGCCACACCCTTTCCATGCACGGGCAGAAAGTTGCTTATCTTGCAACCCACATTGTTATCCAGTTCTTCAAAACTACGAACCTATTGAGACCTGAGAACCCCAGAGATTCTCAGCTACCAAAACCACCTATTTTGCTAGGTGTTGTATTCGCACTAGGGATTAGAGTAAAATGTGGGAATGATGAGAAATAGCAATACAATCTTTAGTAGCTATCTCCTGTACCTGTGCATGTGATGAAATGGAGATGTCTCACCACTATGAATGGGAAAAAGATCACACTATACAGTCTGATAAACGTTTGAGGTATCAGTTATGTTCATTATAACTTATAGAGAAAATATAAAAAGGGGGGTGGGGGAATGAAGAGACGAAGGATGAACTTTTACAGCCTTGATACCCACTTCTTTATCCATTCTCAGTACAAGCAATACAAAGGCTGCTGTTATTATTAAGTATTCCTTTCAGGTCAGAGACACGATGTTTCAGATCCTCTAAAAGGGACTTCTTTGCTCCACTGAGCTCAATTTAAGGACAGAAAATAGACAGGTCAGGGCTGATATGTTTGGCTTCATTCCCTGCTGTCGAACATCAAAATCTCAGTGGCTTGCATTTTTATGGCAGTGATTGCTGCACAACAGTTGAATAATTTTCAACCAAATGCACTAGTAAAGCAAAATAATAAACTTTGTCATTCAAAGACTGCTCCTTCCCAGTAACAGTGAATGATCCCGAGAGCATAAAGGTTGTGAGGGATCTTCTTTAAAACTATTACTGCAGTCTTGTTAGGGATCTTGCAGTACTTCAGTTGGCAGAGGTGGGGGGAGATGGGGCGGGTTGTGGGCATTATGTTTGATCCCCCATTCATAGTGAAATGATATGAAACTAAAGTTGTGAAACCCTAAATGAGAGAGAAAAGGTGCCTGAATATGGAAATACATCCAACCTGCAAATCAGCACCAATGTCAAGAAAAATAAGCTACTGAGTTCTGGAAGTGGCAACCAGAGAACAACTCTGCCTTGATGTGTTTTAGCCCCTGATCATTATCTGTGCAGTTTAAACAGGGGACCTGTTCATCAACAAAACTAACCTATGACCTGCACACTATTCTGAGAAGTTGCAGAAAAGCACAGCCTTCAGGAAACCACACAGGTTAAATAGACAAGTCGCTTAAAATTCTATATTCTTGGTGCCACCCAAAGAAAGAGCCATTTCTGATGATGTTCACAGTTTACCCCACATCCTGTTTTAAGACAGAGCACCTGCGTAAACTACGTGGTTTTATTTTTAACCAGCTAGCTCTGATTAACCTATTACTGCCATAATTCCTTCCACCCTAGTGAAACCTGCAGTATCTCAAGGGTTGCCTAAAAAATGCATCCAGCAGTAAGCAAAGCCCTGGGTGACTGTTCATGTGTCAGGTGCTTCAAATCTGTTGGATTTCTGGGTTTGGTATTGCCCTTGGTGTTGCACATACAGATGTCGCATGATGTGGTCCTGTTTCAGGAGTAGCACTTTCCACATCCACTGCTCAGCAATGGACCATACAAAATACCACATACCAGCACAGTGACTTATTTTTTCATTCTGAGAAAGTACAGGGAAATCAAAGCCTTGTTGCTCTATGAGCAACTTCATAATGTGCCACCTTTCTTCTAGCATCTGTCAAGAACAGAAAGCTGAAGAGACGTTGTAGAAGATAAAACCTACAACTGCTGGATGTGATTTCCATACACATGCCGTTGTTCCAAAGAAAACGATGATTTTTCTGACTGGTCACGAAACTCTTCAGGGTCCCACATGCAAAAAGTCTCCAGAAGTCTCCCCCGAACAATTTAATTCAATTCAGACTTTTGGCAAATTGATTGAAGGGCCAGGTTCTACAGGATCCCACATGCCAAAATCATTTGCCAGGGGCAGGCTCTACCAATTCTACATAGGTAATTTCTCACCATTTCTTTACATTAGCAAGCAAGTAACACCTTCTTCCTTCAGTCTGCCCGCCCTGTTCTCAAGCTGAGATTGACGGAGCAAAGCTTTACACCAGCACTACGTGATGACATTTTATCTCTTTCTCATTAACCTGTTGGTACTCAGTTTCCCAAAATCCTTTGGAAGAAATAATGGGGTAAAAGACATCGTACTTTGGCCCTCTTATCATTCCAGACAGTCTCTAGTGAATCACCACCATCATGAGCTCCATCAGGACCTGCGTATCTTGACCTGAATTTCTCCTGTGGCAGAATCAAGGCAAAAGGGTGGCTGTCTATGAGGCGAGAGGTACTTGAAGAAAGGTCAGCATAGCAGCTGTGGGGGTGCTGGTGCTCCCTGTGCGGTGCTGCTTGGGCTGCGTAAAAAAGCTCTGGGAATGAGGACAGAGGACTCTGCGGCTGTTTATTTTCTTATCCTCAGTAATAATACACCTTCCTGGCTTGTTTTACAAGGCTCTTTTGTCCCTCAAAATTCCCAGAGAGAGCTTCTGCTTCATGTTTGTCTGCATTCGATGTTTGAGGAGTAATGGGAAGAGAACACGTGCAGGCACGCATGCAGAAACAGCTTTTTTACAGCAGTTGTTTCACAAGGAAGGTGGCCTTGCTCATCAAATTAACCAGTCTGACCAGCACTAAAGTGAGACTGCTGGTCAATCATGAAAATGCAACAGGGTGTAAGGGAAGAGCAAAGGGATGTGAAAAACTGAACTTCAGTTATGGTAACCTTGAGGTTTTTCAGCTGATTGGGATGTTAAACTAAGTTACTTCCTCACTCAAAACGAGGACACACCCAGTGGTGAGAACAAAACAAAGTTGTTTTGATTATTGCTCTCTTCCTTTCACTTTTCAGACTCTCCTGCCTGCCTTCATTGTCCCAGTTAGGGTTGTTGTGCCCTTGCCTAGGAAAGACAGGACTTATTTTTGGCAGTTATCTCTACTAACTGGCTGGCTTCATAAGGAGCATAGATGTTATCACCAGACTGCAATAAGATCTGTGCATTAGTTCCCTCATGTTATAAGGTGGCAGTGAACAGGGCTCTTCTTAGTTTTCTTTCTTTAATGGGCTGAGTTATTACTTATATGAAACCAACCTCATTTTAAGCTTGCTCAGTGAAAGGCACAGGAACAAACACTAGCCGATGCCTTACGATGACCTTTCTATTTGCTATTGTATAACTATGTCCTGAAAACATTTCTCTGGCAAATGTCCTTTTCTCTCCTCAGATCAGAACTGCTTTCCTTAGATAATTTAGAAGTGAATTGAGCCCAGTCTCACACAAGGTTGGAGAAGAATTTTTTCAAGGAGCCTTTCCTCCTCTGTACCCTTGGGTACAGGCTGGAATGAACTCTCACCTGGAAACAGGCGATCAAAACTTACCTAGAAGATCTGGATTCTCAGCTCCAACTCATGTCTTAGATGATACCTTCGAAACTGTCACTTGAATCTGCACTGCCTGAGCCACTGTGTGTATGTAGTGCCCTGCAGTCATTGCATTGCACATCAAGGAGAAACAGCCTCATTGCATCCTCTGAAGTCGCTGGACCATTTTAAAGTCCAATGATACCATAGAGCAGGGATGCACAAGCAAAGGTCTCCCACTGTGCCTGAGCCTTACAAATATTTCCATGGACTATGTTGGATGATTTTGGAATATTTGGGAGATTTATTGCATCTGTATTGTTTGTATGTTAACAAGGAATGACACTTTCAAATGTCCAACTCTTACTTCCAGGACTGACTTAATTGGTCATCATTCTGTATGTGGACCCTATGGATAGATGTTAACCACTATGACTTTCAGGAGTTGGCAGAGCTTAACAAGACATCTATTATCATCTTCCAGGACATGGAAGAATGATTCTTTGCTTTACATTTAGGTTGTGTTTTGACATTTAAGAAGAATGAAGAGGGAGAATGGTTTAGTTAAACAAAGTATATCAGGCATGCTGTAGACCTAATTGGGATTTTCCCTGACTTGAATTATTCTTCCTACTGTGTGGACCAGGAGCTTACGATTTAGGCAGGGCCTGTGATTTGTGTACACAGTCTTTTTCCCTTGAGTTTTCTGTCACTCCTTCCCCTTACACTCTTAACAAAATGATTTTTAGAGAGTTTTCATTGTAGGAGCAGAACTAAAGCCAGTATAGAAGGATGAACTAAACCATACACAGTTCTTTGTGGCACATTGCAGAATGATTCCCTAATGGAGAACAGATGGGTTTTTTTTCCCCAACAGTACAAAATTCCCGCTTTTCTCCCTGTGGGACAGAAGCTACTGGCTTTTAATATCATTACTCATCTGTCTAACATAACTGATTTAAGAACAAGATGCCTATAGGATTGCACGCCTAATTAAATTCTTACAGCTCTCTCAAGTTGTCTTTTCTCTTGTGAACCTTGCATGTATGCAAGACATGAGAGTCCGCATTTGTGCAGGTTTACTTGACACTTGTGTGGTTTTTACTGGCACTTACAAATGACAAAGTCCTGAGGGACCGCTCATGCCTTGTTTTTGGATCCAACACTTGTGAATCTTGAGTTTAACCCAAATTGAAAATTGTATAGGCCGGATTCCCAGCTGTTGAATATTGATATCTCTTTATTGACTGCTGCAGAGAAGCGCCGATTTCTATCAGCTGAGGACGTGTGCACGGCTGTGTAGGCTTGAGGGTGCCCATCTGTTTAGTAGCCAGCAGGGGCTGTTCTCAGCAGTGATCCCAGGCTACAAGATTTGAATTCTGACCCATCCATCAGTGTCCTCAGGGTGATAAGTCTGACAGAGGATAGATTCAGTGGCCTTAGACTGTTTGTTTTAATATAGTTTTGTTTTCTTTGCTTGGCTCTTATTGAGACAATTAGAGTTTAAATTACCTCTCATCTTCCAGGTCAGCCATGAGCGATAAAAGGGTTCCCTTAAAGCAAAGGGGAGAAGATTACATGCTGGCTTCCTTCTCTAGGGTTGCATGGGGAAGATCTGTAAGGTTTTAATTTCCAGACCTGCTTAAAGGATACTCATAATTTTTACAAACCACAAGTTTTGACTATCCTCCTAGTTTCCCCTTCTACCCAGAAAAAAGATGAACATTAAAGCAAAGCTGAAGAATGTAATCAAAATGGGATTTATGTCCTGAGATGTCTTTAAACGTCCTTGTAGTATTTAAATAAAGATGAAATTATCTTTGTTATTTGTGCCAAGCTGTATCATTTCTTTGGCATATCCTGTTCTATGAAATGGGAAGTGGTTTTGCAGACTTCCTTATATAGGGCCTCTGTTTAAAATAGTTTGGGGTATTTTTTTTTCTCCTTTAACTATGATAAGAGAATTTAAACTCTGTTTACATTCTTTAGCTCTCTTCCTTTTTATCTTCAAGTGAAGCTCTGTTTTTCTTTGAAAGGTAAAAATGTCATCCTTAGATGAGAATAGCATTGTGCTAAGACATCTGATCAGACAATATTTTACTGCCAGTAAATCAAGGGAAACTATGAACTCTGCACTTGGCAAGAAAGAATTCATAGCTCACAAGATGCAGCTGAAGAAAAACTTACCACAGCAAAGTAGGATCAACTAAAACAGAAACAAGGATTTTGGCAGAAAATCAGGATGCTGCACAGTAAGCAGTGGGTTCCTATCTCTCAGGACTAGATGCGAAGAAAAGAAGAGGAGAGCAGGAGAGGAGTGGGGAAGTGGGGGAAATACCTTCAGGGAAGGAGAAGTGGGACATGGTGTTTCTTGTGTACAGCATAAAGCATTTTTACTAGCCTAGACTAATTATTTCAGATTTGGGAAAATGAACAAGGATAGAATAATTATAAATGGAGATTCTCACCTGGAGCTACTCCTTTAGGAAACAAAGCTGTCAATTGACCGCAAGACCTGCATAGAGAATCTCCTCACTGGAGGAGAGCTCTGTAATGATACAAAGCTAGCAGAGCTCACTCTGACGTCAACAGCAAATTTGCTGCCTACCTAACCTGCTTCCAGTCCCCAGCAGGAATAACTTCCTTACAGCAAGTAGGTTATAACAGCTGCCAAAGCCACATCTGGAGCCTTGGATTCTATAAGCAAAGCCCCAGATGACTCTTCCCAGATCTTTTGCATCAAATGCATCCCAGGGATGAGCTTTGTCTGAAGTGTTTATGGGGCAGAGTGCACAGTGGCTCATCCTGCTACGAGAACAGGAGTTGTTCAGGCAGGGATGACTTCTACTTATTTTACTGAGAAATCCACAGGGTGAGATGAGAGCACCTAATTTCTATCACCCAGTTACCTCCAGAAAATGTCTCAGATAAGGAGAAAGAAACAGAATGGTAGCTATGGAGAAAAATTTGCAAAGACAGAGATTAATGGACATAATGCAGAGGATGGACTGTGGAGAAGTATGAAGAGGTATTCTGACCATGGATTGGAGACAGCCAACATGTAGGAGAAAGAGTGAAAGATATGTTACTTTCAGGATTAATATTTCCACGTTCTTTGTGCATGAGGAAGAAAGGAAAACTGCATGGTGAGGGAAAAGGAAGGTTTTACCATCTTTCTCACTGTTCTTTCAGAATATTCTTTAAGAAAGTCAAAGATGAGCTGTTTCCCTGAAGAATGAGAAGCAAGATAAAGGCAATTTCTCTAACCCCTCCTCCTTATCTTCCTATTCCCCATTCCTTTTGGACCCAGATGAAGGGGCTTCATATTCAGAAGCATGAAGGAAAGCCATGAAGTCTCTGGTGCTGAGACACTCTTTGCCTTTTACTAAGCACTTTTTCTGCACAGTGTCAGCACTTTTGTCTGAGTTCAAAACTGAGGTATCAAACAACAGCTTTATCAGCCATCCACACTTGACCTGGGGTCAAGGAGTAGGGGAAAAACGCAGGTACTATGGAATAACTTGGACCCTGTGCAGCTTGAACTAAAAGCTCCAGTTTGCATCCTCTGTGACTCTCTTAGCTCCATTAAAATGATGCAAAATACCAAAAATTTCCTCCGTATTTAGCAGCAAAGATAAGGTTTCATTCAATTATTTATTTGCACCTCTCTGCTGCAGTAGGTTTTTGAGAGAGGGTATCAACTTGCTTAATTGCCTTCCCGGTTCAATCCTGAACCAGCTCATTGTGAGCTTTGTGGTGCAGAGTGCCCAGAGAATCTTATAAGTACATAAAAAGCAAGATATTTTTTAGCTTTTGACTCATAAAAAAAAAATGTTTGTTCTGAAACTGTGAAAGTATAAACATGGAAGTGGCAGTGGGTTATCTTTCTTTAAACAGATGCATAAGAGAAAAAAGGCAGGTTTTTCCACTTAGAGAGGACCTGGACAAAAATCCAGGATACGACTCTTCATAGGAGTTGGTGACTTGAGGTGGATCCTGTGGAAGGAAGTCATAGCTGTAACATAACGCGGATTGGTCCTCTACTGTGGGCAGTTTCACTGTGGAGCTGAAATCTAACCTTCACCTGGTTTTAAGGTAGCAAAATGCAGGGCTGTAGCTCTTTTATCATTCCCATGTAGCCTAGGAGATGGGTCTGCTGAAATGCTAACCAGAAACCACAAGTTCCAGACCCAAGTATTTCACTGGTTTTATGACCTTTGTTGAAATAAGGTTTTGGTTTTTTCCATGCTACAATCAAGTTCAATCACAGATAATCTAAACTGGGAGTTCAATAATTTCATTTGATTGGCCCCATGTCTCTCGTGAAACCATCTCTCATCTACTTGACCGCCAGGCATATGTTGAATGCCAGCTTGAGCGGGTTTGTGTCCCGTGTTGATGCGTGGTTCTGCGTTATATCCAGTCTTCACTAAGCAAAATACAAAAATCCCAACAGAAACCAAACCAGAAAATATTTCCCTTGGGATGGAGTAGGGACCGATGCACGCTTGTCAAAGTTTGAGATTTGACAGTAGTAAGTTGTTTTCTCAGGAACTCCAACAAAATGTAGATTGTCTCAGGCACTATGAGAAAAGAGCCTTAGCACTGTGGTCAATGCATCAATTTTCAATAGCGGCACAGCAATACTAGTGCCACAATGAGGTTTTCCCTGACCTCAGAAAAAGTTTGTGACCTAGAGAAAACCAGGGATCCGACTATTCCATTAGAGAATATATTCATTCCAGATTTGATCTAGACTCTTGGTGTTTCACCCCTTCCTCTCACCCATCCCCCCAAATCACCTCAGCCATGCATAGCAAGATGTGCAACTCAGAGGCTGGATTTAGCTCTCACTCAGTCTGGCAACCTGTTTTCTTTTCTGCAAGGACACCAAATACACCAGTTAAGCCCTGACCATCCCCCAGAATCATCCCACGTCTCCTGGTGTTTCTGGGAGGACAGGCACATTTATCTCACAGTTTGAGAAGCAACACTGCATCACAAGAAATTCTAATGGTCCACATGGGAGCCCGGTGCTGGCAGGCGTAAATGCTGTCATTCCTGGCATGGCTATCCAGATCTGAGGGGGGATAGGATAACTGCTGCATGTCGGGAGTGCAAATACCCTCAGGGGCAGTGGCCATATTTTAAGATGAGGCAAGAAGCTAGGCAAGTTTTCATATTCCATCTACAGTCCTCTCTTCCAATACAAATAATATCACAGTCCTATGGTCCAGAGACAGCGTTGACCAGAATAAGCTCCTTCACAGCCGTCGATCAGGCAAGTTCATCAGAGCACTGGCTTTCAAAATATGTATTTGAGAAGAGAAACCAGCCTACTTCCTACATAACTCTGGCCGTTTTGCCTCCCTCAGTTCTCTGCTTCTCATGTTTTACTTTGTTCCCTTTCCCCTTTTCCCATGTATTTTCTCTTTGCTTCTCTGTAGTAAGGAGGAAATCTGTCACCTTGAGAACCTGCAACTAAGACCACTCTGCAGATAAACTGTGAAGTTAACAGCTATGATGGATTGACACATTTAACCAGCACACTAGATAGTGGCTGATGACCAGAGAAATAGATCTTTCTTGTGCCTACATCAGCACAGGAGCAGAGGAAGAGGCAGGTCCCAAACCGAGAGATGGCATTTCAAAATTATCTTCATGAGCTACAAGACAAGGAGCAGCAGATAAGTTAGCAGCACAACTGCTGAAGCACTCGAGACACGTCACCTAACCCAGTGTCATGACTCATGTTGACTGCTGGAGAACATTATAGGAAAGGATGTAAAGAATATGGTTTCTATGCAAGGTGACTCCTCCTTGGCATCCCCCCTTCCAGCAGTCAGCAGCTTGGGAGCTTTCTCCTGATAATCATGTTTAATGACCCACAGTGGGCTTCTCCTTTATGCATCTGCCAAACCCCTTTTCAACCCATTCAGTGTATTGCACTCCACATCCACAACTGCTTTATGTGCTGTGAAAAAAAAAAAAAATTAAAAAAAAAAAAAATTCGTTTGACTTGTTAAATTTGCTGCCTGATCATTTTATGAGGTGCCTTCTAGGTATGAAAAAGTATTCTTCCCATTAGAAAAAACACAATAAGAGTGCTCTATTTCAGCTAGATAAGCAGCCACAATGCAGGCTGGCATGGTTTCAGAGGCATGTATTACTCGGTATTTCACTGATGTGAACGCCAAAGGCCTAGCTTTACTTAATGTGTTAGCCTTTTACTTCTTATACTCTTACCTTTCTGAGACAGATCGGTTGTTTCCTTGCAATAATGGTGATCTCTGAAAGTAGGTAGCAGACCACAGATGCTGAAAAATAGAAAAACTTTTGAGTTGTATGTGAGCTTTTTTTTCCCCCTACAGTTAAAGCATAGTAATTCTGTGTGTTTTCTTTCTGGGCATATTTATTTCATCTGTAGCAGAAGGTTAAGCAAAACTTGGTTTGTCTAGACTGCCATTGCTTCAAAGACTCAATGGCAACAGAACTGAAAATCCTTATCTTATTTGCCTTTGCTCCTAAAGGGTTTGTGTAGTCATGTTAGCTGGTGCTTTTATGCAAGTCTTGGGACCATTTACACAGCAATCAGAAAATGTGTCTCTTTCCAAACAGTTTCTCAATGTGATTACATATCCTAGCCATTATTTGTGTTCCTCTTAGGATTCTTTTAAGTTGGACCAGATGCCACATTTGGGACGATTTCGCTGGGGCTGGATGACTCCTGAGACTTCGGGAATCTTTTGGTAGTAAGTTTACAACTGGTGCATCCTACCTTCACTGGACTCCACAGGGACAGCGTGACAGCATTCTTGTGATCAGTCTACAAGGAACAGAAGAGCAAACCTCTACTGATAAATGTGAAAAGTCTTCAGTGAGGACTGTAGCATTTATTAATTTCCTTTGGAGATCAGGCTTACAGTGAAAGCCACAAAATTCAGAGATGCCTACAATGACATAGAATCAGTTTTGTCATCTCTTTCTTGTAGCATCCATCCTCTCCCTCTGTTTACTGGAACTTACTATGAGTCTCTCTTGCTTTAAGTAATCTAGTGCTTGTAATGAGAGCAATAATCCCTTAACCTTTCCTAGCTTGTATTCTGTTTATCCTCCTGCTCCCCTTCCTGTGAAGTCATCTTCAGGTGTACTTGAACCTTATTGTACTGCAGTGTCATACTTAATACATCCTGGGGCCTGACCTTATCTTTACATCAACAGATACTTCATATCATCTGCTCATCAAATGACCATCACCAGAAGATGGAGTTTCACAACTCCAACCAGGATGCACATGTGCTATTTGATGCATTAGAGCTGGTCTCTAAGATACAACATCTTATTTGAAAGTAAGCAAAATAACTTACTACCCTTTGTCACTATACAGTACCCTCATGTATACAACTGCTTTCATCTGTAAGGAAAAACTGGACCTAAGGGGGTTTTATGAAATCTGTGCGTCTGCGAAAACAATCCTGTCAGTATTAGCAAGCTATAGATTTAGAAAGGAATTTAGAGAATACAGAGAGTGAATCGCTACCTGAGCAGTCTTGATTCCTGCAAGCACTAAACACAACAACCGCGTTAGCCATGAAATAAAACAAACCCCACTATTAACCTGGCTGGAGATGATCTGATAGCCTGTGTTTCTCAAAGTGTGAAAGCAAAAAGCTTTCTTTGAACTAGAAATCAATGGAGATAACGTTTCCCTTTTCCCCTGCTACAGCAGAGCTGGAGCCTGGGTCCTGGTAGTGGAAAGTCCTTGACTGGTGGCAGTGAAGAGAAAATCATCACCTGCTCAGTCCCAAACAACACATAGGCCTACAGCAGTCTGTTAAATAAGATCAGCTAATAGTTGCACAGCGGAGCTTCAAAGCTTCACAGCGCAGTTAATGAAGGCTTTGTAGATGCCGTGTCCCCAGTGAAGCCTTGGACTTTGGGTTTGATATTTAATGCAAGAAATATGAGGCTGTTTAGACTTACCTAGTTTTCAGAATAAAAAGGAACAGAATTGCTAGGAAATGAGCACAAATTTTGACCTCTAGACCTGATCCCAACTTTGTTTACACCATTTAAAATAACGTCACTAAATCAGTAAAGCAGATATCCTGGTTTGCAGGTACAAGAGCAAATCTTGAACTGGAGTCTCCATCCTGATTAAGTTTGATTTTTGGATGGAATTAGGCTTCTGTGTGGTGGAATTATGTGGGGGACTCAGTCTTAATTGTGCTGTTTCCTTCAGAACCCCAAGTTGATACCTAAACTATCCACGTGTTAGGCTGTATTGAAGGGAAGGTTTGTTTTAAAAAAGATTTCCAGTAACTCTTCTTCTCAGAGGATGCGGCACAGTAAGTTTGTAAAGAACCAATTATTTGCAGTAACATTGTAAACTTTTTAGCCCACAAATTGAAATATGTATGATTAAGGGGGAAATTTTGTGTATTTCAGTGAAGGGGTTCTAGCTCAGAAGCTATTTTGCAGGAGAAAAAAGACCATTTCAAAGCTCAGTTCACATTGTAAAACCTCTTCCTTTGCTAGCATTCTCTTACCGTAGAGTATATATAACCTTGATTTTTCAACATAGACATATGCATATGTATGTATGAACATATGTATGACTTCTTGTATATGAGTATCTGAACTTTTTAATTTCCTTATATTTCTACCCTTCATTTTTGTAAGGGTGAACGGAACTGTCTTTCCATAATTCCAGTATAGTGAAATGGTACTGACAGTCAGACATAACATTGACTTATGAATGCCCTCTCTCAACAATCTTCATTTGGTTACTGTCTTCTTTTGCCTAGCATAGGGTCACACTGCAAGCAATGTGATGTACTGGGTACCCATAAAAGGTACATCCATGACACTTTAGCATAATGTAGATAACGACATTACCTCTGGATGGGATATTAGAAGGAAGCTGTGATAGCAAGACAAATGAGGATGTGAGCGCTGGTGAATCTTCCTTTGAGATGTTACCACTCAGCTCTGGGATGAAGTTGGTTTGTGCTGAGCTACCAGATTGCGAATGAAGCAGCTGAGTTGTAGGCACATGTTCCCTTCCAGCTCTTCATAGGCTCCCCACCTTTCAGCAGAGGAGTGACAATGAGCAGCCGAGCAGGAACTAACACTTCAAGATGCTGCAGCCATATGTTAGCTTGCAAGAAGCAGGGATGCCCAGTCTCTCCTGCCTTTTCAGAGCCAATTTGAACCCTGACCAGAATTCCATCATGTCTCTCACAACAAAACTGACAGCATTTAGCAGAGAATGCTATTCACACGTGTTCTTATCAAGTCCACACTAATTTAAGCACGCATCCTTTTATCCCTGCTAAATCCCAGAACCATTGCTTCTCTTCAGGTACTGGAATTTCTTGTAGCAGAAGGGTATCTGATGGTGTCCTTCAGAAAGGCCCTTCAAATTGCTTCCTTTATCCTGAGTCCTCCTGCAGTGCCAGAATTTTTTCAGCATAGCAAAAATATTTCATTCATTATCAGGAGCTTAGTCATCTGATTCTTGGTGCTGATGCTGCCTTTCTGAACAATGGCTGGCTGCCACTCTGTCTGCTTCTGTGGGAGAGCTGCGCTCTGTAATCTTTGTGTGTTTCTTTCTCTCTCTCTCTTTTTAATATCCTTGGCTTTATCATGGGAATTGATTTTTCTAAATGTCCACCTGGTATGTTTTCTCTTCCTTAGAAACAGAGACCAGGTGTTAATTTGTACCAAAGTCACTGACTTCAGATGATAATGAGTTCAGAAAGGATGGAAAATCAAAGTGTATTCCACCATGCCTAGAGGAGCAAAACTGTGTAGGGAAAATCTTCCACGGCTGGGCAAAGTAGCTGGAGGGCACGCTACCCCTCCCTCAGTATGCCTTTATATATCTGCCTTTATCCTCTCTTTAAATGATTGGCATGACCATAGAACCCCAGGGGAAAAGATGGAGAGAATAAGATCCCCACAAAGCTGCATCATGCATTAACTGTGAATAGAACAAAGCCAGGGCAGCACAGTTCTGAGCAGCTTTACTCCATTCTCTCTGTCCCTTTGGGGAAACCTCAGATCACACATGTCAGCTACCAGGAGCACAGCAAGAGGTAAGCTGAGCTGCCTTTGCGTGTGGAGAGTAACGTGGACACAGATGCAAAGTACTCTGATCAAAGCCTCCCATGACGGGAATATGAGCAGCGGAGATCCCTCGGTCTAAATGCATTTTGCTTGGCCCAACTTCGAGCCCAGATGATATCATACTTGTTCCACTCTCATGTGCACAGGAAAAGTTAACCTGAGGACCTTTTGCGCTGCTTTATTTCTCTCTGGATTCCCTTATGCTTGGAAGGAAACCCAGAAATATTATGGTCATGAGCATAGCAGAAATGTTGGATAGGAAAGGGCTTCACGAAGGCTTCTTGATCAGGATATTAACAGAGCACTGTTGCCACATCACCTTATTCTGTTCTCTCTAGTACAAAGGATTTTTCCAGAGTCTCTTTGTGTCTCCTTGTCGATGGCAGAGATGTGGGCCTGTAGCCATTGCTTGGGACCAGAGCATCACAGATCACATTTATTGTGCTGAGCCTCTCACAGAGAATTTGTAGTTTCATTTTTTTTCCTCTTTGAAGGTGAGCCTGAGAAATACTTGTGCACCTTGTGTACAGGACAGCATGGCACATGGATAACGTGGCAAGCTTTCAGCAAGTGATCATCAAAGCTATTAAATGCCAATCAGCTAAGCTGAAATTATACTAGGTCAGCTTAGTGGTCTGTTGACAATGTCTCTCATTACCTAAGTGATACAGCTACAGATAGTTCTTGGGCAAAATGCAGTGTTATTGTTTTTTCCTGACTTTTTTTTTCTTGATAAAATTAATGAAGGCCAGAACTTGAAGAAATGGAACCTAAACTTGGGCTCTTCTGTCAGTATTCCAGTTCACCAAATTTGCCCTATTTTCAGAGATGTTGAAATGGCAACAAATCCCACTGAAGCTGATGAAGATTTTGGCGTAGATTTTCAGGGTTAAATGATTAACAGAGATATGCAAATCACTGATGATCCAAGATAACTGCTTTATTTCTACTTACACTTTTGATAAGAGATGTCACCATGGAAAGGAAATGAGTCACATGCTTCTAAAAGGCCAGGAGAGACCCATTTCTGAACAGTATGAGTACATTCCTGGCAAGACCATGACAGGGAAATTAAAGAGAGTAACAGATCAAACATGCAGGCAGATGAACTGCAGTAGCAAAACCCATCACACAAAGATGGGTTTTCCCTCTGATAAGCTGTGCTGTGTGGTTCTCACAAAAACCTTTACAAGCAGAGTGGGTGGCTTCCTGAGGCTCACTCACAGCAAAGCAAAGGGAATAATACTGTGGATGTCCTTGTTGCTCGGTGTACATGCTCCCCCACTTTTAATACAGCAGCTGATTTGTGACACTGTGTGATAGAAAAAGACTACCTGAAAGTGGTAAAACTAACTGCTACCTCTCCAAACTCCAGCAAGTTATTATTTGCTTATGCAATCCCAAAGAAGAACATTAAAAGCCTTTAGATGCTGTCATTACCATGTTGGAGGACATAATGAAAAATTAAGTACTGGACAATCTGTGATCATTAAGGATGGGACAGAAGACTTGCTAGCCCTGAAGTCTGTGGGAAATTTGGCACTACGTTTAGAGACACTACTGCTTCTACACTGCTTTTCAGTTCAGATATGCTGTCTGCAGGTTCCTTTGCCTAACACTCCTTTGTGTGTTTTCTATATGTATTGGAATCATTACGGCCACCGTTTTCCATTCAGGAACCATGGCTGAACAAGGTACTTGCTTATGTACTTGCTTAGATGTCAACTATGTTAAACCCTCTCCTTTTAGTTTTTGCCCTGAGAATTTTATATTTTTCAGCCTTCTATATTTTACCCAGAATTGTTCTTTATATTGACTTCTGATTTAACACTTTCAGCAGTCCACACAATAAAAGGAAACATATGTCACTGGTATGAAGAAAAGATTTATAAAGAAAGGACAATTATCTGAAACAATACCAACAACCTGATCTAATTTTTCTGGCAAGGATGGTTTTCAAGTGATGACATGACTATGGGCCAAATTTGAATTCAGTGATCCTACTGTAAATCTGAAAAGAGTGAGGAGTGCCTAGTCTATGCCCTGACTTACAGATACAAGTCCCCTGAAGTCAATGGAGTTGAAGAAACAGAACTGAATTTCCCCCTTGGAGTTTTATGACATTGCTTTCGATTTACGTCAGTGAAGCTGACAGCAGACAGTCATTTTGCTGAACATTGCCAAGAGGAAAGATCATGGTGAGCTGCAAATATTTGTTGCTGGAAACAATCCAGGAATGATACAGAAGCCAGATTTTTACAAAGCTTTGAAACCATGCTCTAGGCACACTATGTGGGTCAAGGTACTAGGAAGTAATGGAAGTCAAATGGGTCCTAGGCCTTTTTAATCCTGTCTGATCCAATAACCCTCTAATTTCGGTCATTTTCCTTGAGCTTCTTGAATCTCTTTCAGGACAGCAATGAAAGCAGGTGTAAGAATGACTTAAGATCCAGCTAGGCTCCCGATTACAGCTTAAATAAACAATATATAAGTAACATTCACCTTTTCTGCTAGTTGCAAATGATTGGTAGATTCCCGCATAGAAATTAAACTGTTCACAATCCACTCTGAGAAAGTGCTGAGTGTCTCCTACAAGGTGACGAGAGCCATCAGCTGCCAGTGTACAGCACCGTGATAGCTCCAACTGTAAAGTTACCCAACAGTCTGTTCTGACAGACACTTACAATGGAGTTCTGTGATATATTGTTTTTGCTAAGGAAACTGCTTGTGGGATGAGAAATCAGCACGGAAAGGAAGTCAGGTTTCTTGCTCTCAGAATGCATATGGGCTTATGCAATTCTATAACCAATGCATTTTTTAACAGCATGGAATTTAAGACTAATCCACCCCCAAAACTGTTTCCTGGTTTCCTCTCATTCTCCAAGATGAATCTTCCCTTTAGAAGAGACAAGCAGAAAATATTGTGACCTTTCAAATGAACTTGGAAATCCCTAACTATGCTTTTACAGTATGGCTCAAGTGCTTGCTCTTAGTCTAAACAAAGTATTTTCAGGGGGAAAAAGTATGTAAGAGTGAGTGTATATGTGTGTGTATGCATATGCATGTGAATTTTCTTCCTGTCTCTCCACTGAAAGTGGAACACATAACTCATTTTTTCACCATATTAAGATCTGGCAAACTATGAGTAAATTCTGTTACTGTCTGGTTAAATGAACATAACAAGGCTGAGGGGAATTATCTAACCTGTTTCAGGTACATGATGGATATATGTTTTCAATTCCACAACTGTTTATTTGTCTCTTTTCCAGTAAGAGTTGGTGAGTATTATTTTATAGCAACTGTGTGAGTGGTTTGAGGAATCCATACAGCTAGTTGAGAGTCACCAAACCACAGTTCATATTCCAAGGAGAGCGCTGCAGTAACATTGTGTCTTCTGCATGCTTGCCTCTTTCAGAACCCAGTGAAATTTAGATGTTTGATCTGAAAAACAAAGCCAAAGTAAACCCTTAAATTCCTATCCTAGAAGCAAGTCGAAGCTAATTACGAACAAATATTCCCCTTGAAGTCTGTGGATATGAATTTGTCAGCAGATGATGCCTCAGACATTGACCCCTTTGTCAAGGTGAACTTAATCAACCCAGATAATTTGTTGTTTATCTGATGGAATGCTGGAATGGAGCTCTAATGACAATCTTCACTAATTTCAACTGCCGTGTAAATATCATAAAAACATACAGCAAAAATATGGCCTGGTTCCAGGCATGAAAATATTGTCCTTTGTGATTAATCAAATGAAGAGAAGGGAATGACTGTCGTGTCAATGCTGAAAAAAAATTAATATTCAGCAACAGGAGGTTATACTAATGTTCCTTTTCAGTACTGCCCATACTGTTTTAGCTAGGTTAACACACTCTGGAAGCCTTTAGGGTCTTGCAGACTGAATTTGATGGCTGTGTTTTTCATCTCGTATCTTAGAAATGTTCCCCTGACATCAGATTTACCTCTCAGAATGCAGTCTTTAGCCATAAAGTCCTGTCAAAGACGGCTTGATAAAATAGAAAACAATCCAAATAATTCGTTCAGCAGCAGATAACAATTAAGATATATGCTTCTTATCTCAATATTTCTTTTGCTTTGCCTCATTCCTTCATCTTTTTGGCCATCATTTTCCCAAATAAAGCTTCTGGCAGTGCACACTGTAGATGACATAAAATCCCCTGGTGGAAATTACCTTATGTAGCTTTTGATAGCCACACTATAAGTTTGTGTCTGAGCTAGTTATCCTATTATAGTCAACTCCAATACAGTCAATAGAGTTTAGAGTGTGACTGAGCTGACCAAAAGCTGTTGTCTGCTTCAGGATGAGAGGAATTACACCTTAAAGCCTTTTGAGTTTATTGACCTTCACTCTATTGACTATGAGGAGAGCCAGAATTTTAGATATAGAACTCCACACTATAGGGAGCTGTATCTCCTCCCTCTTGACTTTAGCGGGTGTCGATCAAACCCTTAATATACACATATATTGGGGCTCTTGGTTTTCTTTCTTTTTTTTTTTTAAGACAATGAACTATCAATTAGAACTCTATGAGTAACGTATTTGTTCTGTGTCAATAGATGTACCATAGTGAGTCACTAACCTTGCAGCTCCTTTCATCATTGCTCACACAACAAACAAAATTTGACATGACTTAAAATTCTTTGGTATATGTGTTGTCAACATGAAAAAAATATTACTCATTTCAGTTTTCCAAGTAGGAGACGGAGGATAGCTTTAGTTCATCTTTAACGGGTAGGTTCATGATACAGATACCTCTCCGGGAAAAGCAATAATCCGATGGTCACTTGTCTCCTCTTGATAGTGTCTGCTGGCAACTTGAAGCTTTCCCTGGTTCCTTTTGATGTTTATTTGATTATTTTTGTTACTGTTTCATCTTCTTGCTGGACAGCTCCTTTTTCAAAGTGCAGCAGTAGCAAAGGCAATAGGAAGCCAAAGAACATCCTGCTCAGACTAATGAGGTGTTTGTTAAAAGGACAGCTAGGTTTTTAGTGTAGTCTACCAGGTCTGAAGAGAACCAGAAGAATACACTATGTCAGCTATCTGCTGGTTAGTGTCATATACTATTGCTACCTTCTCCCACCACTTTCTGCATTCTTTTGCCTTCATGGGTTTTACCTAGTTACTTTGAGGGATTGTTAGCACTTTATCCAGATTCAGATCTCTGTTTCTTGAGACTGACTTCAGGTTTTAGTTACATAAAGTCCTACTCATTTGTGAATGCCTATGAGATAACTTTAACCCCAGGATTGACATTTGTAATAATGTAAATAAGTAACAATACCAGTTGGAACAGGAAGAGGTGTGTAGATAAAACACTGCCTCTGTTACAGGGGAAAGGTTGGCAGATTAGCTGTGAGCTTGTATGTGATCTTTGAGGAATGGGACATAATGTAGACAGAAGATGAAGTATTCTCAGCCATGGAAGAGCTGTGTCATATGTTTTCAATTTGAAATATGCCCACACAGGATGTAAATGCAAACCAGGCTGGTGGAAGTCAAAATCCCCTCCTTTTGAGAACCACTAAATGACATTTTGGGAAGAGATGATTCTGTTCCACTGTGAAGTTGGTGGTGGACATACAATATGACAATGTCAGAAAAATTTTCAAAATGAATGAGTTATATGCTTTATGCTGCGAATGCTCTTAACTGCACTAATTACATATATATTTAATAGTATGTAACACAGGGACAAAATTATGCCTCTGACTTGAGTGCATCATCCACACCAGGCCAGATCTGGAGACAAGATCTTGAGGCCAAATGAGAACATGCCTATGGTTGTTATTATTAAGCACCCACTGTGGGAACATTCTTGCTATATACTTTCCCAGTTCAGACATTCCTCCCCAGCCCTTTTCTCTGTCAGAAACACAATGTCTGGATGGACTGATGGACTGTGTCAGTACAGTGGCTCTTACAACAGACATTATGTGGACACTCAAAAAGGCTCTGAGAAATCATAATGATAAAATAAAAAAATGCATCCAGCAAGAGCTGTATGTCTATATTTGTGGGAAGAAATTAATCTGTTTAAAGGTGTGAGATTGAAAAAGCAGACTACTCAAGTAGATATGCTGATGCAGGTGTAGCATGACTGAAAAGGGATATTTTCTGTGTCTCTAGGAAGTCCCTGTCAGTGTGATGCAAGAGCCATATGTGACTAATAAATGATGGTCTTGGTTAACGGTTAATTGAAATGGTTGATATTCTGTTACCTCTTTTATCTACAACATTTTTCCAAAGTGACTTGATAATATCCTTTTTGCCTAATTAGAGAAGCTTTCTATAAATCATTCCTGGAGGAAGATGATAGACTGCTGGTAAGAACGCTGGACAAATGAATTTTAAAGATTATTGAACATTTTAGGCCCTCAGTGGAAAGATGTTGAATGTACATGCATTTTAGTTTGTGTTACTGTTGCTAGTTAAAACACTAGCTGAAAAATAATAATAAAAAAAACCCGAGCTAGTGACCAGATGACCATTAATACATGATTTCCTGTTTTTAGCAATGTTTCAGTTGAAAGTATCTATTCTTCCAACCAGTCACTAAGAGCGCTTCACTGTGATAACAAAACCATTTTTTAATCTTTGGTAGAACTATGTTTTAGAGACAGTGAAATAGCAGAAAGATGGAAAAATAATGTAACATCTAGTTCTGAAATGAAACCACATAAACTTAAAAAACTCAGCACTCCTGGTGCTTTTTAGCTGTGAAATAGCTAGCAACTTTATTTTTACCTACTGCTCAGGTGACTGAGGTAGTAAAAAGAACCCAATTTATATGTTGTTTCTATCTGTCTGCACTATTGTGTTTTTGGAAGGCAAAGAGATACCTCTTACTAAGCCATGGCAGCTGTAAAAATCTAAATCTGTCCTCCTTTCCCAAGTTTTTTTTTATGGCAATGTTTTAACACTTAGCACTAACTGATGATGGATCCATTTAATCCAGAAAATTCAATTGCTTACTCCTGCTGCTGCTGCTATGGTTACAGATAATGACATAACTTTTTGTTCTGGTGGTGGTGATAATAAAGGTTGTTATGATGGGTCAAACTGAGAATTTACAAAGTCAGAAAGACTCCTCTGAAGGCCAGTCTCTGTTGTGGTTGAGTAGCACTTGAAGCAGAAGTCCTGGATCTTCTCTCTAGGAGTTGAAGAAAGAGTAAGGTTTACTTTTTTCCTTTTTTGATAGTCTTAAAAATGCATACAGGTGTCATTTATGTATTCTACCACATTTTAAAACATAGCTATGTGTATATGTATTTTTCTAATTATTACTCTACCTTAAAGAACAAAACAGTGTTAGGAAGAGGTGGTGAAATCGGATGTAGAGGGTGGGTGATTAGATCCAATCCCAACCAAAGGCTTCCAGCAGACTGAAACCCAAAGATTCCTTTTTCTCCCACAGCTGTGCCTGAGTCTGTTAAATCTATTTCTTCTGCATAGGCCCATCATAGCTCATCGCACTCTTTGGGTATGCCTGTCACCCTGGAAATGTCTATGCTTTCAAAGAGGTCTCAACCCCTAAGGTCAGACGATTTTACCTATATGCAATGTTGGCATGCTCCTGTCACTTATATCTTAGTAGTTGGTGTTTTCCAGGAAGTGGTCTTGCAAATCTCCACCACAGTGGTGTTTCTGTCTAATCCTTTCTGTTGGTAGGTGATGCAGGAGAAAAGCAAAGGGAAAAATACGTGTTTTCTTGAGGTCTGCTGCTTTTGTATTATCTTCTGTAAACCTCAGATTTTTCTCTATCCCTTGCAGAACCTGACAAAGGGAAGGATACAAACTGGGTAGCATTCCTCAGGCCTCCATTTCCAGCAGCTTTCTAGTAATTTTGTCAAGCCACAGAAAACAAAAAGCACTGGGCCAGATTCCTCTCTCATTTACAACGGCATACATTTGAACATTAAGCCAGCAAACTCAACACAGTTTCACAGCAATGACAGTAATGTGCAATCAGAGTTGGATGAGCTGCTTTTGGTTGTCTCTCAAGAAATTTAGAAGTATTCAAGTACATTTCAACCCAGGCAATTGCTTAGTATTTCTGCATATTCATGCTAACCATAACAGGTTTTCTCGTCATGTTCTCTGACACTGACCACCCCTGCTCAGGTGCCATGCTTTGTCATCTAGGCTGCATTAGTGCCAAAACATAAGCTTTGCATGAGATAGTGGGAAACTGTAGAATTCATAGTTAAATACAACACTGCTCAGTACTTCTGCTCCAGCACTGGGTCCTGATCAGCAGGTTAAGTGTTACAGAGGGTTTATGTTGGCAATTGAAATAACCAATGGATGGAGCAGCTGCCTTACAAAGTGAGACTGGAAGGTTTGGGCTGTTTCACTTTGAAGGGACAAAGCTGTGGAGAGGGTATGATGGAGTTTTGTGGCATCATGAAGGGACGGATAAAGTAAATGTAGAATCTTTTTTTGCCACCCTGCATAATAGTAGAACTACAGAATAATTCATTAAAATAAGTACATGATTGATTTAAAAGAGATAAAATAAAGTACTTTTTTACATCAAGCATGGTGACCTTCTGGACAGAGAGACATGAGGAAAGACAGCACTGGCAACTTTAGAAGGAGGTTAGGCAAGTTCATGGACAGCTGGTCAATTAACAGACACAATACAGCAAGAATATACCCTCTAATGTCCCTCATCAGGTGGCTGCAGAAGCTGAGGAAGCACGAGGTGAATGGGCCACAGGGTCCAGGTATGCTCCTTGTATGGCATCTCCTAGCATCCCCTGCAAGAGACAAAATGCTGAACTAGGTTATTATGGCCAGTAGGGCTTTTCTTTTGTTGTTATATTCTCACTTATTATCTTTTGTGATGTTTTTCCATTCCAATTGTGAGCAACGTTTTAACTGACTTCTGGAGCCCACCAGAGTGCTGGTTTTACAGCATGCTACTGAGGGTACGTACTGCATGCCTTGGGGTGCTGCATAAGAGCAGGAACGAACGTGCAAAGCTTTCTGGGACAATCTGGAGGACAGCACAGGGAAAAAGGAGCCAAACTTGTTCGGTGCCATTCAGGCAGAACCCCTCCTGTGAACTGTCGGAGACCCACAGGCACACCCAGGCTTTGTTCTGGAGGGAACTCGTTGCTTCATGGCAAAAGAAATTCCAAGAATAAGTAACAGTTATGACATTTATGAAACAGGCAGGGATAGCCAGAGACCAGGACACATGGCTGGGACCTGAGGTGTTTGAGACCATGAACATAACTAGATTAAGTTTCACCTGTACTATTAGCTAGTTTGCTGTAATGAAAAAGGATCCAGAAAACTTGCAAAGAGTTGGAGCCAACAATAGGAGCCTGCATGGGGTCACATAGTTGACTTCCCTCCCCATTTGGTTACATGGGCCAGTACTTGGTTAAAACTGAGGCCTCTTTCTTCCATTGTCCTGCATGGTGCTGGCAATGAATAGGCTCCTGGGGTTGTGGCTTAAAGGGATTATTAGGAAAAAACCCCCATGCTTCCTAAAAAAATCCAGCACAGAAAACTATGGCAGTTTAAAAGACTGATGAAGAGAAGGTGTTGAGCTTTAATTATGGGCTTTCTCCATGTATGAGGCAGAAGAATCAGAGCAAATTCAGGTGAAAGCTTCAGCTCCCTCAAGACAAACACAGCAGGGTCAGACTGAAGCTGTTCCTAATTGCCTGAGCCAGCAGGAAAAGATGACAGCAAGGAAGGGCCCCTATGGGGGCACATGGTGTCCTACTCCTGGTTTTTCTCAAATCCACATGTTCCTGTGGCTGTGGTAAAAATGGTGTTTGAGTGGCTTGTAAGATTTAATTGCATACAGAGCTTTACCAACGTTACCAACGTGCTCATTATTACATAGACTCTTTTTGAGCTCCATAGAGACAATTTTGTGCATGATCTTGTGGCATCAGAAACAGAAGGATATGGGCTTTCATGACATTATTCGCCTCTCTGCGGGAGCATATGATTGTAACGTCTGCAAATAAGCATGCCCGGGGACAAAGGTTTTTCTATTAAGATTTTCTATGAGGCCCTACAACCTTCAGAATTACTATGAGACTTGTGTTGTCAGTTGACTCATACAGAAAAGTCAGGATGAGATTATTTGCTTCCTCATGTCTGATTTATTGCTCTATTTTTCAGACCACTGCACTCCTAGGTCATGGACGACAGTACGTGTATCAACATCTTTTTGGAGGAAGCTCTGAACGTAGCTTGCTGCGTATGTAATCCTAAATATGCAGCTCATGATCCTGTCCAAGTAAAAATTGCAATGTAAGGAAGCCCTGATATGTAAGGAAGGCTTTTCATTTCTGCCTCTCTTTTCCAGTAAAACATTCTATGATGTTGATTGAATCTCTAAAATTGTCTGCTTCCTTCCTGCCTTTATAAATAGTTTCCTATTTCATGAGCATTTACTTTCATTTTTCTTTTTAGGTTAGAATGCACTTGTCATTGTAACACTGATAATAATTTGCAATAGATGTTAAGACCCTGTTAGTACTTTGAGTAACAGAGAATTGAGACACTTACATACAGTTCCCAGAAATATTTATTCAGTTTTCCATACTTATTTGTGTGTAGTTGGTCATTTCATAACAGTAGCCTGAAGAGAGACCACAGATGAACTTGGTCAGTTTTGACTGAGTTTCAATTGAAAAATTCTGTTAAATCAAAGTTCTTCAAGTGGAATTCAGGGAGTGTGAACTGCTGTACCTTCAAATCAAGAAAATGTTCATATGAATTTCTGGGAGACTAAACTGTTTGGTATTGTGTTGTATATTATAGTCTAGCCTTTATGTTGGAGAACAAGATTTCACCCTGTCTGTATTTGCATGTTTATTTCAAGTTATTTACTAAATGATTTGTTTCTAAGTCAAAATCATTAATATCTTTACTCTTCCACAATTTTTTGATGTATTGCTGTGCTGGGTTGACCCTGGCTGGATGCCCGTTGCCCACCAAAACTGCTCCATCACTCCTCCATCCTCAGCTGGGCAAGGGAGAGAAAATACAACTGAAGGCCCATGGATTGAGATAAGGACAGGGAGAGATCACTCACCCGTACCGTCATGAGCAAAACAGACTTGACCTGGGGAAATTAGTATTACCAATCAAATCAGTGTAGGATAACAAGAAATAAAAACTGAATCTTAAAACACCTTCCTCTCTCCCACCCCTCCCTTCTGCCTGGGCTCAACTTCACTCCCCATTTCCCTCCCTCCCCCCCCGGGGAATGGGGCTGGGGTCAGTCCCTCACACGCTGTCCCTGCCGCTCCTGCCCCTCAGGGGGGCTCCTCACCCCCTGCCCTGCCCCAGCCTGGGGTCCCTCCCGCGGCAGACAGCCCTCCACGGCCTTCTCCAGCCTGAGCCCTTCCCAGGGGCTGCGGTTCTTCATGAACTGCTCCAGCGTGGGCCCTTTTCATGGGGTGCCGTCCTTCAGGAGCAGACTGCCCCAGCACAGGGCCCCGCGGGGCCACAGGCCCTGCCCGGAGCTGCCCCAGCGCCGCTGCCCGCGGGTCACAGCCCCCTGCGGGCACCCCCTGCCCCGGCGTGGGGCC
>JAVJGI010000040.1:15027199-15111698 GCA_035590275.1 Ibycter americanus | reverse complement strand
TGGATATTTCTTCTAAATAGTTTTCCTCTAACCCATTTCACAGGGGAAAAAAAAGTAGCTAAGCATAGCTACTTAGCACTTAATTTGTCACCATGTTATGCATATATCCCAGCAGAAGTGGGAACACAACTGACTTCTTGAAATTGGTCTGTAGGATGTTCTGCGCCGACTTCTTCATTGTGAGGTGAGCATCTTTCTCTGTCTCACCCAATTCTCTCATTCTCACCCTTTTTCTTTCAAGAGAACTTTGGGACACAACCAAATTACATTAAAAGTAAGAAAAGCATTAGATACTCACAAAATAAAAGAATTGCCTTGGCTCTGGTTCTTATACAGATCAAGGTTCTGAACCTGCAAACACTTCAATGACTTCCTGACACTAGTTGTAGTGAAAGCCCGGAGAGACGTGTCATTTGCACACGGAAAAGCTAGGTATTTTAAAAGGCTTTTATGAAATGAGTGATGATAAAAACTGTGAACAGCTCACTGGCATCATGGAACTTTTATTTAACCTTTCATAATAAGCTGCGGAACTAAAAATCCTGAGAAAACATTTCCAACAAGATATATTTTTGGCCTTTAGTTGTCTGGTCTGCAGCCTGTGTACAGGGATAAGTAATTTTTTTTCTGCCACATGGACATCTTTCTGCACCACCATCATGGTACCAATGTTCACTTGCTACCACCTCCAACATTATTAGTAATAATGACTTTTTTTTTGTTACCATTGTATGTGGTCCTAACCAAAGAACAGAAATTCAGGAAGGCTTCATCTACTTAAACATAAGTGTCTGCAATTTAGGCATCTACATCTGGCCAAATATGCTTTGATCTGTGCCCTTGCCATGTTTGGTTTCCTAGTACAGATGTACCCATTGTAAATCTTGCAAAATCTTTCAGTTGTGATAAACTGTTAACGCTTTCAGTAAAGTTCCTAAGATTCAAATTCAAATGTTTTGTTACAGTAGCAAACAGCATATGACGAAGGAAAAATGGGACTAGTAGCAAAAAACCATGTTACAGGATACTCCCTGGAATATATTCTGCCCTCAAAACACCCACATTATCTCCCATTAACAGTAATGGAAATTTTGCATACACATCAAGGTAGAATATATAGCTAATCCTTTGACTGCTTTGATATATATTTATGAATGTAGCTATACATTTATTCCTTCAGCCAATTTAAAAACCTGTGATTCAGAGTTTAAATTTATTCATTAATACCTGCAAATAGAGAAAAACAGCATGGAGCCAACATTAATTTAAAGAAAAACAATCTGATTATATGGTAAAATATGTCAGGCATAAGGAAGAAAATGAAGGTTAATTTTTTTCTCTCCTGAGTTGAGATTAGAGACACTGTCAGAATGATTATCCCATTGAGATCAATTGTTTGGAAAAAAAATTTGGAGATTAAAAATTTATGATACAATTATAGACCAGATCATTAGTGTCAGAAAGGGTACATAGTATTTTGCATAGGCAATAATAAAAATAAATGTCTTAGAATATGGAATTTTAGAACAATATGTCTGCAGCTGTGAAGACTTTTGATCAAGATACATTGTATAAGCAAAATATAAGCAAAAATATAGAGATATCTTTTCGTTTATGTGATTGGATTAATTTGGACTAGATTTCCTAATTGATCTGATATCACATTGTGAATTACTGTGAAATTAAGAACACTGAGGATTAAAATACTTTAGATTCATAAAACAATTGAAGACTCATATCAGGCTGTAGACCATGTACCCACCTACCTTCTCTTAAAATTGCAGGTAAAAACTTCTGTATTCCAATGTATTTTGTAGTATCTGTTATTTTACTTTATTTTGATTTATTTTGAGTATTAAAAGACTTGTACCTAACTGCACTGAAAAGTCATTTGCTATAATTTATCTAGCTCCCACTAAAACTATGAGCAGTCTGTTTTGTGGAAAATAGGTATCATTGCACAATCCTGGCTGACTCAACCCATAGAAGAAAGTAGCAAGGCTTAGCTTTCTTCATGTTAAGCTTTGATACAAGAGGAAAAGCCTCTCCTGGCTAAACAGATGAAAATTAAAAGCTACCAAAATTCAAGGCAATCTCCAAAGTCACCAATTTAGAAATAAATAATGATAACTGGCATGGAACTTCTTGGCTGAGTTATGGGGTAAAGGACCTGATAATCTTTATCAGGATAGATAAAGATCAGCGGTGTCGATGCTAGGGGAAACTGGTACCATACAGCAACAAAATTCTCCCCTGCCAAGTGCTCTGTGACATCTTGTTGGATGCTTCTAGCCAAACAATGTCAGAATACGCTTATCCTCCATTGTAAATCTGCCCACAGTTTCGACTCACTTTGCAAGAAGGTAGGATTTTCACTGTAAGCATGCCTACAAGAAAAATCATGGTTTGATGAAAAACACTTTGCCAAAATTTTGTGTTGAGCAGGACATGGACAAAGAAGAAAAGAGCCTGAAACCATTGAAAATAAACTTCAGAGAGGCTTATTTAAGAGTCTAACTTTGTCCCTGCATATGTGCACATGACTTGCACCCCAGGGGCTTACATGTTTATTTTGAAGCAAGGCACTTGACTGCATTGCATTTCTCACTTGGCATTTTCTAAGTTTTGAGTGTTTGTCTTTGCAACGTCAGGGTTTTTTCGAAAGGGTGGCTGTGCATGAGGGAAAAAGAGAGTAATTTCCTAGGTGTGTAATACAGAAAAAAGGAGAAAAAATCCAAACCAAAACACAAATTCCATCAGGTAGCAACTGAGTGACATATACATGTACCCTTAGAGGCATGACAGCCTTTAGATTCACTGCACAGACCTCTTGCCCCTTCAGATAAATTTGTAACTGCTGGGTGAAGTTCTCATCCTTTTTGCTGAGCAGCACTAACAGACACTGAAATGTACATTTTCCCAGTGGAGGTGTACAAAATGCTTGTTGGTGAATGTGAGGTTTAGGAGATGTGGAACTTCAGATACATCTGTCTCATTTTCTCTAAGTGGTACCTGTCCTGATATACAATGCCACATCTAACTTCTAAACTCTCGCCGAGCTGAATTTTGTCCAGTTCAAATTGGACTGTATCCTCCTTCACAGAGCCTGGGCTTAGCAATCAGCAGGGAAAACACTGAGTTCACACAAAAAGAGAGAAAGAAAGAGAGACTTCCTGGCCTCGAGAGCTGGCAGCAGGCAGGAAAACACAACCAGTATGGAAGGAATTTTTAAGTACACAGCTGCCAACTGCCTCAGCTCTTGTCTGAGCATGGACAAACTCAGGGGCTTTTTGAAAGAATACAACTAAGAGACAGAAACGGCATGCAATACATCCTTAGTACAGATTCCACCTTCCATCTGTTAAATTTTGAGTCTCTACCCCAAAACCTAGTATAGTTAGTGTTATTCCAACAAACTATTGTAAGGCTTTATTTTTATTTTTCTGAGATGGCAACCAGTGAGTTTTGCTTCAATGTCTTTCTGAGAGATGTACGAGGTATTTTGAACGCTAGTATCTTTGAAAATTCAGCCTAAGGCAGATACCAAATCTGGAAATGTTTAGCCCAAGTGGTTACAGTTTGACAGAATTTTAAGCCAGTGAAAATCAAAATTTATTAGGAGTGCTGGGAAACTTCAAATGTAGGTGGTGTTGCCACCTCCATTAACAATACATGTGAAAATTCAACAGCTAGCTACAGAAAATGAGACTCGTATATTAGAGTGTTGGTATATTAATATGCATATGGAGAGACAGAGAAAATAAAATGCTTTTTTCCATATTTTTTTAATGAGACAGAATCATATGTTAGCAAGAAAAACAGGCATACTTAAGAAATTAAATTGAACAGAGATAGGAACAACTCTGGCTTTATACATTCCCTTGACAAATCTCTCCAGATTTTGTGACTGTATAATCCAGCTCCTGTCACAGTTTTCTGCCATGGCATCTTTCAGACGATTGGTTTTGTGCATAGTTATTAGTCTGATGCTGCTAATCTCTCATTTCTGCAGGAATAAACTCAACTGCTTCTATCTGAGCGCTTATAGTTTCTTTTAAAAGGATGTAATTCAGGTGGCCTAATGGGGAAGTGTGAGATCCAAATTTAAAGATGTTTGATCTTTTGTACATGCTAGGTGGTCTAGAAACTGGGCAGTATATGGGCAGTGTTTTCCAGCTTTATCTGGAAGAAGATGACTAATAATATTCGAATGTTGTACATCCTGTTAATTAAGAAACACAACTGGTGGGATTTCCTTCACCTGCATTAGTTGGGTTAAAACTAACGCATATAGGCCAACCTAGATCCCCATCGGTGGGGAGAGTGACTCACCCCACAGAAGACTAGTTTGTATTGCAGAATGGTTAGCCTCCCTGTGGAGCTGCCTGTTTTTCCCTGTTAATTACAGAGAAGCGTCGAGATGATTTATGAACATCAGGCACCCAAGTTTCAGATGGCTACACCTAACGGAGAGCAGACTTATGGAGCGGCTGTAAAAATTTTACTTCTTCCTGCAAGGATGAGGCTTACATCGACATGAATGTTTGTTACCTTCTCAGTGTTCCTATCAACTGTTGGCAGCTCAGATATATCTCATCCCGGTTTAAGATCAAATACTGAGCAGATGTGATAACAGTACACTTGGTCTCTGGCTATGCAGGATACTAGGTGAACACTCCTTCTCAGAGTCCTCTCTTCAGCATTTTGTTCTGTTTATCACAAGACGTTCCTGACTCACCTACTGAAAGTAGCACAGCTCTACAAAATTGTCTTAACTTGCTTGTAGACTTTGTCTGAGGCTTCAGCCAAATAGAAGTGATATAGAGAAGATACGTGCTTTTGTGAGTAAAAACTGTGCCTTTGTAAGTAAAATGATTTTTTTTTTTTTGAGGGTGGACAGGTCTTATAAGGTTGAGTTTGTTCTTTTGTTGACTTAACATCCATGTGGACCAACCAAAACATAGTAAATATATGAGTATTCCTACTGATTCTAGTCTATGACCTTTCTTTTTGCTTGTTTCCAGGCTCTGGAAACTAATTCTTCACATTAATTTCTGTCAACAGTAAAGAATCGTATGTATTTTTTTCTTTCACGAAACAAGAAATGCTCCTGCTTGTCTTCTTTTCAAGCTCCCCCTGTAGTTTATTCTTGTTTTGGACATCATATATAAAAAGACTAAATATCTGCTCCCTTGTTGATACCAGTCATGATATCCCAGAAGTTACATTTTTTCTCGTCATCACTTTCAGATTTTCTCCCAATATTGAATAGTAGGGGAGCTTCTACCACACGAAAGGCATGATCCCTTGCTGGGACCTCTGAGGTTCAGTGCAGTTTGAAGGATTATGGCACCCTTAGACAGAAAGCAGAGTGTGGCACTACCTTTTGAGATATTCTTGGTGAATCAGCTCCTGAGTTTCCTGCAGTCAATGTTCCATCTTTCTTTCTCCAGAGCACATGAGATCTGTGACTGCTTTCCTCAAATCTCAATTAAGCAAGATTTAAGTCCATAGGCTGATGAACAGACATTGTCTCACCTCACCTCCCACCATGTGGCCTCTAAAACACACCCTGCGAAATATCTCTTTGTTCCCCAGGAGAAAGGCATTCTCCCTGGTTGTCCTGGTTTTTGTTCAAAGTATGCTGGCAAAGAGGGAAGGATTTCTTCTCACTTTTTTTCTGAAGAGTTATGCAAAGACTGGAAACACTTATGGGCATAGTATTCTTGAGATACTTCCCACCTCACTTTCCCCCAGGAATCTCTTTGTCCACTACTTGTCTTGTCATATATAAAATGAGAAAGAAGGGTTGTCTGAGCCTGATTCATTCTTTGAAGTGGCTGCCACAGCAGTGTAATAAATAACCATAAACTTTGTATCCTTGAGATGAGAAATCAATCCACAGAGGCAACTTTTAGATATTTCATCTAGAATAAGAATCCAAGGAGGAGAAAGATTAAGTGAAATGGAGAAGTGAAGAACTTGCCTGTCACCTTGCCTCATGTTTGTTAATTGGATACAACCAGAGAAATAGGCAGCATTCAGCTTCAGGGTTCTTTCTGTGTGAAAAGCAAAGGTGAATTCCCTGATTCTCTACAAAAGCTATCTCCCTTTTTTTTTTTTTTCGTTTGGATTATTGATTTCTCTGGCATATTTTAAGCATCTCTTTCTAGCTGCTACTTTTTTCCATCCTAGACTCTGCCTGCCCTCCTCTGGTCTTCCCACACCTTCACAGGCAAAGAACTGAAATGTTAAAATATCTGAAAAACAGAAAATGTTGTAAGTAGGAAAGAAAGATGGTGTGAATAACAGTGTGAACTCAGGTAGTAACACTGAATGTAATGCTGGTCTTTGCCTTAGGATAAGTAACATGAGAAATATCTACCAAATTTAGCATCACTGGCGCATCAGCTAGGCAGACCTTTAGTCTCCTACTTTGTTTAGGCACCTCAAAAATCTCATGGTGGATGACTTTGTGTGGGTGAGACATGTATTTCAGGAAAGAGTAGTGAATCCACTCTTCCTGAGTCACAGTAAAATATCTGTACATACCATCCTTCCTTTTTAGATTACCTTTCTCAATTTTAAGATAAATGTGAAAATTTAGGATTCAAAAGTTTGTAGAAAACCAAAAATAAAAAAACAGTGTCTGCATGAAATCACGGGAGAGACTTTTTCTTTAGGTGTGATGTTTTCCGCTTCTCCTTCAAGTTGCAGATGATTTTGAAAGTCCTACGGGCAATGCACAGGGACCGTTTCCTCTCAAGTTTGTCAATACATTTCTTAATTTTTTGTTCCTCTTCCTCCTGACAATGCAATGTAGCTGGGCAGGGAAAAAGCAAGAGAGAAAAAATTATGTCCACAACAGAGTACTGCTAGAAATCTGCCATCTGACTTGTGATGGTAAATGATGTTTCGAAGTAATTGATGCCTGCAATGGACTGATACATACAAGAAAAAACCACCATATCCTAGAGATTCCTGTTGGTCTTTAAATTTTAAAAGCACTTGCTTAACTTATTCTTTGCATGCTATTCTGAAATATTCACAAGTATCAGTAATGTTCAGGGAGTTTGTACTGAACAGTTGGAAGCCCTTTCATGACTGATCTGATCTGACTCACCATGACCTCCTCATAAGTGCAATCTTCGCCATTGCCCAGAGGTACCCCCTTTCACAGGGAAAAGTGTAAAAGAGGCACTTTGGAAACATTATGTAGGAAGACTTTGCAATGCAGTAAAACACAGTGAAATGTGTCTGAAGATACAGACCCCTTGATGCCAATGTTCATAGAATCATAGAATAGTTTGGGTTGGAAGGGACCTTAAAGATCACCTAGTTTCAACTCCCATGTCTTGGTCAGGGACACCTTCCACTAGACCAGGTTGCTCAATGCCCCATCCAACCTGGCCTCGAACACTTCCAGGGATGAGGCATCTACAACATCTCTAAGTAACCTGTTCCAGTGTTTCACCACCCTCAAAGTAAAGAATTTCTTCCTAATATCTAATATAAATCTACTGTCTATGTTTCTTCAGTTTAAAGCCACTACCCCTCATCTTATCACCACACTTCTTGATAAAGAGTCTCTCCCCATTTTTCCTCTAGGTCCCCTTTCAGTATTGGAAGGCCGCTATAAGGTCTCCCTGGAGCCTTCTCTTCTCTAGGCTGAACAACCCTAACTCAGCCTACCTTCATACAGGAGGCACTCCAGCCCCTTATTCATCTTTGTGGCCCTCCTCTGGATGCACATGAGGAGGTCAATGTCTTTCCTGACATGACACAGGACACTGAGCTCTTCTGAAGTGGTAACTGGAGGTTGGACTTGATATTTTACAGTCTAGAATTATACTAGGAACCTATATGAATTGAATTGAATCCTAAATCCCAGTAGCTGTAATGCATTTGATAACTAGCTGGCATGCAGACACCTCATTTTCATGTTCAACTGAGTCCTCCTCTGAAGGGCACATTTAATAAAATTATACTATATTGAAGCAAAAGTTACCAGCTTTTCCAGCATCAAGAGTTGATAATTTTTAAAATTGTCCTTTAGAAATTTCCCAGGCTAAAAAAAATTTGTGTCTTAAACCATTCAACATATTTCTCAAGTGGTTTCTCTCCTTTAAAGGACCGTGAACTTCATAACGAAGGTAATTTTTGTGTGTTTCACTTTCGCATTTATAACTTCACAGTGATGTGGTCATAAATTAAACATCTACAAGTGTTTCCAATCTATTCTGATTAAACTTTGATATTTTTAGCTGCAGATAAAGGGTTGCAACCTAGATGCTGTACAAACTGTAATGATTGCCAATCTCTAGATACTTTATAATTTGAGGCATATTCTGGTGGTGAGGAGCTTAAGTAAATTTCCCATTAGTTTGTATGAATCACTACTTTATACTGTAACATCTTAATTTCACATCAATTAATCATGTGATTACTGGTTTAAGATATTCACAGTGGAAAAAGGTTTTGAGAAAGATGAGTAATCAAACTGCTTTGAAAAGCAGCTGTTCATGCACAGTTGACAGAAACATGTACTGTTACTGTGTGTGTGAGAGGGATTATAAAAATTCCTGCCTTTGTAGAGGAAGAAAAAAATATCTATTTTCAAACTCATCTCACGTCCATTGAACTGAATGCTGTGTTGGTGGAGCTTCTGCAGTCTATCTTCCCAGTTCATTCATTAAAAATAAAAATTAAAAAAATTGAAAAAGGCATGGAGAGGGGGAGGGGGAGAAGACAGTGCAGGAAATTAGAAATAGTTATGGGTTTTCCTGTGGCAGGTTTCTTCAGCTAGTTATCAAAGGCCTCCATTACACTGAAATAAATGGCTACCTTGCAATTGTATCTCCTGTCAGCAAGCAAGAAGGAAGTGCAGCGTGCAGCTGAAAAAACAGGGTAAGATTGTATAGGTGAAAACATAGCTAAGACCTGATTGGAAAGGTAACTGAGACTTATTCCCTGTGTTCTCATGCCTAGTACTGAAGCCACTGGGAGTTAGTGTGGCATTAGACCTTCACAATTAGGCTATTAGCAAATGTTTCTTACTGGCATGAACGTGGACATTAGTTCATGTACTACATTAACTGTTACTTTCTGCAATTTCTTGCTTGTTTCACTAAAGAGAAAAATTTTCAAGCCTGCCTCAAGGAACTAATTTAGTTTGAAATATGTACTATTCAGTTCACGTTAGTTTAGATGGAGTTTTCAAAGTACTCTCATTAGCTTGGGTTTAACAGTTGTTCTTTATGTACCTTTCTACTGTAAGCATTCCCCTCTATGTGATTGGCAACCGCTTTAAGAATAAAACTGGCCCCTTTCTGGTGTCTGACATGCCCAGCTAGAGCAGACAGGGAACATCTGGATCATCTGCTTTACTAGCTGTGTGTACTCCACTTTCACCCTATTTTCCATCTACCTAAAATTCACCCTATTTTCCATCTACCTAAAATTCACCCTGTGTTTTCAATTGATCTTCCTACTTATTTCCTCCCTGAAGGCTCAAATCTGCATCCAGTGAAGTCAGTATGAATGTTATACGAGAAAGTTCAAGCCTTTAGACTGTGATTTAACAAGGTACTTAAGCACATGCCTGGCTTAGCGCACAAGAACCTTCACATTGAAAGCAGCAGAAAGATTGCTACTGGCCTAATTGGGAACAAGAGCGAGCTATGAACCATTAAGCAGCTGCTGAATTCCAATGCAGCAGTGACTATATTTCAGTGATGGGCTGGGCGTAAGCCCTGTGAACAGTTCAAGATGTGCTTGGGAACCTGAAGAATGAAAGCAGCTCTATACCAATTGCACCCAACCATGGAATTTACCAGTCTAGACAATATATCTGCTGGTCCACAGCCACCAAGAAGCTTGTAAAAAGGAAAATAGTATTTTCCAGAACAAATTGAGAATTATATCTCCCCAAACTCAAGGCTAATCAGTGAAGAGTATTTGTCAAGACTCTCACAAAGTGGAAATTGTTTTATGTGTCCCTCTGTCATCTGCCAGAATAGGATTTTTAAACAATTACTTCTACATACATATACATGCATGCAGACACGTTTACATACAGGATACTACACATACATCTCCTTCACCTAGCAAGGCAAGACTAGCAATACTGTTTCTGAGTTTGCTCTGATCTTCACCATCTAATGTTCCAGAATGGGGATAATCACCAGCTTTTACAAATAAATATTTGAAAAAAACCCAAGTGATTTATTTGTAAAAGCCAGAAAATTAACAAAGACTAATGAATTAATCCACAGATACTGTCCTATCTTATTCCCACAACTTAATATTTGGTACTCTTGTAGGAGGTGTTTGACGTGTAGGTGAGTGTAATATAGTCATAGATAAGTTGTACAGTCTGTAGGCAGATGGCTACAACTTATGTGAGAGGCAAAACAGTGAAAGATTCATTGTGTGATGATAGATAGGAAAAAAGATAATGTTCATTTTTGTAGGTTGGTATGATCTTCCCACTGCCCTTTATACTTAGGTCAATTTATGGCACACTTAAAGCTGTGAGATCCACACCCCTCAATTTTCTTTATCTCTTGCCCACAATAAAGCATCATAATCCATGACATGCCAGAGAAAACAGCTAGTGCTTTAGGTCATGGTTCAGTGAAGGAGTTGCATTGCTTAATTGTGATTGCACTGCCTCCTACCTACAGGCAAACATGAAGCCGTGATAGCACCCATGCAGCACCCTGGTCCTCCTCCAGCCCAGGAATTCCCAAGTCACAAGGCTCCATGCTGCAAACACATGAGGTATAGCCCAAGCCCAGGTGATGTGAGGCTTACACCAGCTGCACAAGTCCCGCGCTCAGAGTACGCAATAGGATGGCTCTCTGGATCCATTTAAGGCAGCTTTAGTGTAAATGTGGTATGGAATACTGGCCATCTAACTCCCACCCTTGTGCCTCCACCTGTGCTAGGCTTGGGGTTAGACAGTATCATCGGGAAACAGTGTTGTACTGTTCTTGCTGCTGCTAACCCCTGAAAAGTTGTAGTCTCTTAGTCATTAAGGACTGTTTGTGCATTGTCCACAAAAATGGTGTTACAGCGCTGAGTGAGAGAGGCTGCTCTGCTTTCAGGGGATCACACAAGAAATTGTGTCCGTAAATAGGTTATTTTTTTTCTTAGAAATTTGTCACTCTTTGTGGTCATTTATCTAAGATCTGTACACGGTGTCTGGAAAGCAAACCCTATCTGAAGTTGTAGTTGAGGTCTGTGTGTCATTTATTTCAAGTTAACATAGGAAAACAGCCGAAAAGAATTTCTAATTTAGGCTTTTCACTCTGAACTTATACACTAGGACTTTCAGTCCCGCTTGGCTACATAATTTGGCACTGTGATTAATGGCAGCTGTGCATACCTCTGGCCACAGTGAGGTACTTCTGTGAGATACCTCACTGCTTGTGCCTATGGTTACAATAACACCATGGCAACTGGGTGACTAGTCTGAAAAGTCACTTCTCTTGAGGAGTTTCATATTAGGTGAAACTTGCAACAGCACTAAAAGGTGTGCAGAAGAAACCATTTCAGAAGCATCACAGTACTGCTCAGGCAGGCTTATTAAAAAGAAGAGGTACATGTTATCTTGAAGTGAAATGAAACTTCCCTTTAAAGGGTTACACCTCAACACCCATAGGCACAAATTGCTCATTAGTCCAAGAACTTGTATGAAGAAATTACTAAAATGCTGCCTCTGGGTTGAAAGTCGAGAGCTGGAGAAGAACAGAAAGAACACTGGCCCCAAAAGAATATATTGCTTCTGCAGAATGGTTAGACCAAAGAAAGCCATCTGCAAACACTCTGAGTGTTTCATTATTGGGAACAGCAGCAGTTGTCAGCTGGGGGAAGCTGTGGCCTCAGTTTTAAAGCAGGGCATTGTCTGATTTGGTGATTTGCTTAAAGCTGTTCGTAAAATGTCAAGTGCTTTAGAGCTTAAGAAGTGTTCAGGGATGTTTGTCAAAAATTTGGACAGAAAGACATCATTTTTTACTTGCTTAACTTTAAAGGGCACACCTGATGTTTGTTTTCTGGGCAAAGAAAAGGCTAATATTAAAAGGTTAATTGACTTTACTTTACACCTTTATAATTCAGAAGGGATAGGATATTGTGTTATAGAAACTATATTTGCTTGTGGGGATGGGAAGGCAAGGGGCTATAAACTCAGAACGATTCCAAGTGTCTGGGCAAAGCACAAGCAAAGTCATAGAATGATTCAAGCTCATCACAACTGATGAAAGAAACTGAGACACTGGGCTCCTCTGTTGCCTCAGGAGCCCCAGGAGAAATAATAGAGCATCCCCCTGCATCCTCCCAGTCACCTGAACTGCTTTGAGAAATGTGTTTGCTCATTTCCTCACTTTTCCCAATATACCACCTAGTTAATCCTCCCTATGGCTCTTCAGCCAGCCCTGTGTATTCCAAAAGGACCACAGTAGAGAGCAGCTGGGTATGTTGAACTGCAAGTGGTGAAAAACTCTTGGTTTTCTGGCTTGCCCTCAAATTCTCAGGCTGCCACTGATCACTATTGTTCAAGTTTTGAGGCAGAATATTTTGCTTCTGCAGCATGTCATGTGCTCTTATTTTTAGCTTATTTGGCAATTCCTAAAGTGTTTGTTTCTAGTTCCACTAATTTCTTTATAACTGCATCTGTTGGGTTGGGGCTCAGTTCAGGAAAAACAATGACTGTGATTTTATTGTTTATGAATGCTCTAAGTGCATGGCTTTGCACAGATAACTAGACAGAAAGTCACAATTTCAAAATGCTATTGCTAGATGACTTAGGCTCTGTTCCAAAAATAATTAGGCACTTACAAAGCTGATTTTCTATGAAAATCAAGAGTATGCAGGAGACCTTTGACTTGAGATCTCAGGTTTGGAAACTCAACATATGAGTATTTGCAATTGTACTCCTGGCTGTGATCCAGTAAATGCCATCCTGTAACCTACTCATTGCAAGGAGTCCCATTAAACAGTGTTTACCTCACCATGAGTGAACTGGGTTATGACCTCAGCAGGGACACAAGCAGTGAGTAATAGAAACAGGTGGAAGGGATGTTAAAAGAGGGAACATTATGATTGTATGTGACTGCTATCTCAGGGTCTGATTTTTTTCCTGTATCATCAGCCTGGTAAATATTATTACCATTTCAAATAACTAAAAGAAGCCAAGTTGGCTTGATGCGTTTATATGGCGCCTTCTCACTTGCTTATTCACTTTGCTGAAGTGTAGTTACTTGGACTGAGATTGTTTAATCTGTTCCAGTTTACTTGTGTTTTTGTTTGTTTTTTTCCTTTTGGAATCTTTGAAACTGACACAGAGAAGCTTTGTGGGGTATGAAGATGGGGGTAATACTTTTTTCTTCACTCTAGAAGTGTTTTGCTGGGAAGGCGTTTTGATGAGAGGCTTTGGCCCTCACAGGCTTTGAAGCAGTGAATTGAAATTTGGGAAAGGATGGGCTTGGTATGTAGAGTCTGTTTCTGCCTTTGTAAAAATGTGGCCAAATCATGTGTGTCTGAAACGAATCACTTTCCACAAGCTGAGACATTGTTAAAGATCAGGGAGATCAGTTCCCCGTCTTGACAGAACGTGTCCCATCCCAACAGTGAATGAGGACACTCATTACCAGAGCTGCAAGCTGAAGTAAGAGTTCTTTAGAATTGATCTTCCTTGTGTCTTGCTCCCTGGGACTGTGGTGGCAGTAGTCATGGAAAATTAGAAGAGATTGTCCTTTCTGTCAGTGTTCCCTGTGCTGATGCCACCGCTGGGAATGGATCCAGTTAACAGAGGGTATGAGTGGAGATGAGAACAAACTGTGCGGTACCTCTGTCAGAAGGAATAGAAGAATCTCACTAAAAAGTCTTAAATGTGAAAACATTGAAACTGCATTGGGGATTCATCCAGAAATCAATCCAGTTGCCAAAACCAGTGCCCACTTTGGATCCAAAAACCTAAATGATTTTTTGCCAATATATTTAGTTTTCCTTCCTAGTGCATACCATAGTGCCTTACGAACTACACGGGGCGGGGGGGGATGCATTTGTCACCACCTTTCAGGTAAAAAGTGACCCCTTTTTACAACACACGTCATTGTTACTCTGTTGACAGTGAAATAAGAAAAGGGACACACCTTTCGGAACTTCAGGGAAACCTGGTCTGCAGCATCTGCTTCTCTTAGCTGGAGTTTTGCCAGCTCATCAAAGCTAATATCCCTTCTTCTGCAAATAAATGCCAAGGGATCTTTAATTAGCTAAAATGATCAGCAGTCAGGACCTTGATTTTTCACTTAATCTGAAAATAGCACAGTGCCCCTTAGCACATTACTGGAACATTGGCACTGCACCAATGGAGAGAAAATAGTGCCAATTACTTAATCATACACTTCCTGCAGCTTCTTCTACATTTCAAGTTTAGTTCATCTCAACAGCTGGAGAAGGGCATTGTCATTTCTACAGTTTGTGGTAAGGGAATTCATGCTTTCTTTGGAAATTGTTTTGTAGGGCTCCTTCAGATCTTTTGGATTTGTTCGCTCAAACGTTAATACAGCAAACTCTAGTGGTCAGCGTGGTGCAGTGGAAAGGAGTGAAAACAAAAGTCCTAATCTATGTCACGATTTATTACCAATCACAGGTGAAGCGAGGGCTCCACCCGTTGTGCTGTTCTTGTATACCACAGACTTCTGTTCTTAGCGTAACACTTTTAAACTAACATCTACATCAACTCCTGATGTCCAGCAATAGCACGGCTAGTAGAAGCTGAGCAAGATGTTTGCAGAAGTCTCAGTGAGGTGTTCCAAAATCTCTTCAAGTAGTCATAGGACCACTGTACTGGCAACCTGTATGAGTGTGCCTGGCAGCAATGCTCCATTCCCACAGCTCCCAAGAATAAGTGGGAAAGAAAGCTGCCTCCCAGCTCCAGCTTTGCAGATCAGTTCATCCTTGTTTTAGCTGCTAAGCCAAAATTAACAGAATTGAACGACTTCAAAGTATGCTCTGACATACCTTTCATCTTCAGATACTCATCAGTGTGCCTCAGTAACATAGTAAATGGTGGGATGAAGACTCCTTAAAACAGCTGATTGCCGTGTCCTGCAGGAAAGATCTCTCAGTGCCAGTGAAGGCTGTAGACTGGGTGCAGCAGGGAGCAGAATGCTGTGGTGGAATTGGACACAATGGGAAATACTGCCAAGGGCCAACTTCATGGCTCTGCACAAAGGCTTGCGACCCATTTTAGCAGAGTTCTGTTTGGTTTTGATTTTTACTGGCAGTACTAAAGTGAAAAAAGAAAAGAAGGCTATAATGAGAGCCAAATATTCTGGTATAAATAAGTATAGTTCTGTCCAAGTCACAAGAGTGCGAATGGCTTAATTCAGAGCTAAATGTCGCTATAGATGTAAGGTGGCTCTCTCCATGCCTATAACATGTCTCAGAAGAAACAGCAGGGTGTCATGTCACCGTTAACTAGAGTTTGAATGTGATGACACCACAACTGTCTTTCAGTGCCATACGTTTCCAGGCTGGACAGTGCAAGACCACTTCATTCGAGTGGGGAGGGAGTGCTGCAGTTTCCACCTATTTTGCTGTTGCTGCTTAGCAGCTTGGCCTGGTTCTCACCAGCACTGAAGGACCTGTTTTCCAAGATTTTTTTAATGCTTCTGCTCCACCCTTGAATAACTTCTTCCCATGGAATCCTCCTAGCACCAGTGAAATTTTTTTAAGGATATCCTGAAGCCTCAAAGCACCACTGTGAGTAGAAGAGGAAGATATTTTTATCTCCAGTTTACAGACAGGGAAATAGAGGTTCGTAAATTACTTCCTCACCATCATGGTACAACTAGTCTCACATAAAGAGTTAGAATGAGAGCACAAATATTTTGTCTTTCAGCCCTGTATTTATTTCCATGCCTATCTTTCTTTCAAGAGACCCTACATTATAATTAAATTAACAACAAATATGATTAAAGTAAGCAGTTCAGTTAAGGTTTTCTGGAACGCTATAAGTAGAGAGTGCTTTCAAGTAAGAGTCAGCTTTTTCTTTCTTTTTTCATTTTTTTTTTTCTGCCGTAAGCCTCCATTTCCTGCTTTCTTTGAAAAATTGTACTACGAATTATCAACAAGAGGTCACACATTCTAGCATTCAGCAGGCGCTGCCAAACCTGTATGTGCTGCTCTTTAAAGTAACATTTTGCGTGTTCTGTTTCACACATGGCCTCTGGAGCTTGTAGGTCATGCACAAATACAATGGTGGTCTTTCATGACCACAAGAGTTTCTAAATCACTGTGTTTTGCATTCTCTCCACCTGTGTGACTTATTCTGGTCACAAACCTTTGCAAAGAATGACCCTGGCACACTCAAAATCTTGCAGCTCGCACTGCTTTCCCCTCAAATGTGAAATTATTTGGTTCACAGCTCTTTGCAGGATTGCATGTAGTTCAGCTCCTGGGTTTACTAAGAAATAGAAAGATGTCTGCTCTAGGTCACATCAAGTGTCCATCTAGCCCAGTGGCCTCCTGCTAGCAGTGTCCGTGCACAGATAACTATCGAAGAAAGTGAATATAGGGCAAATATACTTCATCTCTGCAACCTTCCAGCTTCTAAGTCAAGTGAATAATTATGCAGCTTTCTGATGTGAGCTGCACAGCACTCAGAACCATAGCTATGGTAAAGGAATATTATAAAGAAAGGATTGGGAGTAATTTTGAGCAATATAAACAATGTCTTTTCAGTTCCTACTGTGTCAAAGCTGGATGCGGAAATGATGGACTGGATTAGAGGAAAGAATGGAATTCACAGGGGTTCAGAGGCCCTTCTTTGCATGACGTTTGGTGTCTACAAGGTGATTAGTAGTTGGAAGATTAGAATTGCAAGAACTAAGAACATCTGTGCAGATTAATAAGAACTACAGGTTTTTTTTACCCAGTATTGATATATGCTTAAATCTTAATGTTTCCTCTCCCCCAGAAAGAGTAAATGAAGACTTGTCATTTTTTTAAATTTTAACTTCAAGTTATTAATTTCAACAATGCAATTAAGTAGTAATTAAGTCTCTGCAAACCCCTGTTGGCTCAAGAATTTCTAGCACCCCTTATTCTAAGCATTTATATGTATGTATAAACACTGGCTATCTACATGGTACCTCAGCACAGAAAGATCCCACACAGGTCAGTGTTGATCCTGGTCTCTGGCAGCAATTTGCAGGACTTTTAAAGAAATGAGTAGTGACATTTGCAAATGAAAAGCACATGGACCCCAGCAGATTAGTACACTGGTCTCTTGCTTCGAGGTTTGGTGTCAAAAGAACTGAAAAACTTTTAAAAAAAGTTAAGTGAAACCAACACTTAACTTGGTACCTCAAAGCCTGAGATTTGGTCTGTTCTTAAGTCTTTTTCTTTTTTCTGTGATATTTAGTGCTACTTACACAGGAAAAATTTGCACAGTGTTATTGCAGATTCAAACCCAGTTATCAAAGAAAACTGTACATCTGCTAGGCATGTGTGATAATGATAAGCCCATGGAAATCCCATTTAGGATTTTTCAAGCTGTACGTATGTTCTTGGCTTCCCATATAGTACACTAGATCCACAGTGGGGCTCTCATGCATTCACTCTAACAAAGAAATTGTCCACAGCAGAAGATTCCTATAAGGCTTCAAGTGAAACCAAAGAGTATTCTTTTTTGGGGGAGAAAGCTTATAAAAGGTGTGTATTGAAGAGGTTCATGCCTGGAGAAACTCTTTTTATCTGTTCCTTGTGTTGAATGCTTAACTGGTATTTAGTTATAAATGCAATAACTCAAACAGGGTAAAATTTTTCACCACGTAACTTTACTGAAAATCTGGCCACTGACTTCTTACGATTCTATCAGGAAACGGGACTATTGATCTAGTAATCTGATTTCCTTGTAGTATTTAATTTTCTTTACATCTTTCTTGATCAACGGAGGCCTTTCAGAAAGGAAGCCCATTTTTATTAGAAAACTTTGAGTCCAGAAGAAATCGCTTCCTTGTTAAGATATTCCATTAGTGCAGCACCTGTAATATTCAAGGGTCCACTATTTTTTTTCTCAATTCATTCAGTATCCATTTCTTTTACAGTGACTCTACAAAGACTTCTTTGCACCCAGGATTTCTCTGTACAAGAAATTCATGGTTGGAGAACTGCATTCTTGTTCTAAATAGTTTCTCTATGTTCTTTCTTAAACGAGTTTCTGTCATCACTCTCTTTCAGCACAACACAAATTGCTTCTGTAGCATCATATCTGCATCTATTCTTTCTGTAGGAAGAGCAGAGATAAGGACAAAGACCCATCAATGTCCCTTAAAAATGAGAGGCATTGTCCTTATTGCCTCCCTGACTTACTAACGCATTTGATCTTCTGGGTTGCTAAAGCTCCATCTGATTGCTAACACATTTAAATGTGTTAGGCCACATTTAAAATAACCCATAATTTTAAAATACTTTGTTTCTTGAGGTTTCAGGTCCACTCTTCCACTCACAGGAAGATTGGATTGGGTGGTACAGACTGCATTTTTCTCCCTTTTGTTTTGGAGGGAACAGTGCTCACTTTTCAATCTTCAGTTATTTACTTTTATTCAAAAGGGATGTGCGGCAGCCCTTGGATACAGATTACCAGCATATACAGGTCCTCAGAGTCATCACAACGGTCAACGTTGTAGATATATATCTCCATACCTACTAATGGCTTCATTCCAATTAAATGAGAAAAAGAGAATTTTGCAAGTTTAAACCAGAGGTCAAAACCATAATTTCTTTAATTTATAACTCACCTTTGAACCAATGGGTTAATAGTCTCTTTGAGAGCCAAAATTATAGAAAAACTTTTAATTTTAGATTTATTTTGTATGGTAGTTTCCTAGATGAGAAGTTTCATTCCTTTTTAAGTGTTCCCCCTTTTTCCTCTCACATATTGGCCAAAGAGAGGCTCATGAAACAAATCTGAGTTCACATATTGATCAGAGAAGTTGACTGATTTATTAAAAAAGTCTGTAAGATGCCAAACTGGCTATAATTTCAGCGTAGCTTGAACAGTTATGCTTGTTTAGAGAATAGAAGTTGTTTTGTGTTTGATGTTCAATGAACTCCAAGTGAATATGTTACAGGAGAGGAGAGGAGAGGAGAGGAGAGGAGAGGAGAGGAGAGCATTTCATTTGGAAAGACCTAAAATGATCATCCAGTCCAACTGTCTGACCAGTTCAGGGCTGCCCAAAAGTTAAAGCATGCTATTAAGGGCATTGTCCAAATGCCTCTTAAACACTGTCAGGCTTGGGGAATTGATCGTCTCTCTCTAGGAAGCCTGTTCTAGCATGTGACCCATCTCTCAGGAAAGAAATGCTTCCTAATGTACAGTTTAAACCTCTCCTGGTGCAGCTTTGAACCATTCCCATGCATCCTATCAGTGGATACCAGGGAGAAGAGATCAGCACGTCCTTCTCCACTTCCCATCCTCAGGAAGCTGTAGAGAGCAAAGAGGTCGCCCCTCAGCTTCCTTTTCTCCAAACTAGACAATCCTGAAGTCCTTACCTGCTCCTCATAGGGCATTCCTTCCAGCCCTTTCACCAGTTTTGTTGCCTGCCTTTGGACACATTCAAGGGCCTCCACATCCTTCTTAAACTCTGGGGCCCAGAACTGTCCACAGTACTCAAAGTGAGGCCTCACTAATGCTGAATACAGTGGATAATCATCTTTTTTGACCAGCTGATTACACTGTGTTTGCCAGCCAGGATGCCGGTTGCCCTCTTGGCTGCCAGGGCACGCTGCTGGCTCCTATGGCTGATCCTTTCTGCAGGGCTGCTCTCCCAATTTATACTTGTGCTCATCATTACTCCATCCCAGGTGCAGAGTCTGGGATTTGGTCTTGTTAAATTTAATCCATTAATCATTGCCCAATGCTCCAATCCATCTAGGTCCCTCTGCAAGGGGGAGATACCTCCCAGTTTAGTATCACCAGCAAACTTGCTAATGGTGCATTCAACTCCTGCATCTGATTGTTGATAGAAATATTGAACAGAACTAGCCCTAGAATTGAGCCCTGAGGAACACTACTGGCTACTGGTCACCAGACAGATGTAGCCCCATTCACTACAACCCTGTGAGCCCTGCCATTCAGCCAGTTCTTCACCCAGCGCACCGTGAACCCACTCATCCCACAGGTGGACAACTTGTCAAGAGGATGCTGTGAGGGACAGTATCAAAAGCCCTGCTGAAATCCAGAAAAACTATATCCACCACCTTCCCTTCATCCACTACGTACCTGGGTGACCTTATTGTGAGAGGACAGTAAATTAGTTAAACAGGACTTTCCCTTTCTGAACCTATGTTGACTGTGCCTGATGATTGCATTGTTCTTTAAATGTCTTTCAATAGCACCTAGTATCATCTTCTCTGTAATTTTTCCAGGTACTGAGGTTAGACTAACAGATCGGTAGTTTCCTGGGTTTTCCCTCATGCCCTTCTTGTAAATTGGAATAATGTTGACGAGCTTCCAGTCAGTGGGGACCTCCCCTGACTCCCAAAACCTTTGGTAGATGATCAAGAAGGGTCCTGCCATAACATCCAGTAGCTTCTGCAGTACTTTGGGATGAATCCCACCAGGCCCCATGGACTTATGAACATTCAGTTGAAACAACCGGTCCCTTACAATTCCAGTGTCCACAAATGCAAAGTCACTGTTCCTACGCTTGTGGTCCTCCAACTCCGAAAGCTGGGCAGCCCAAGGTCTATCTGTATTATCAATGACTGAGGCAAAAAAAAGCACTGAATGCCTCTGCTCTTTCTCCGTCTCTGTTTGCTAGGTGACTATCTTCAATAAATATCGGTCCAATGTTTTCCTTGGATCTCCTCTTGCTATTAATGTACTTCATAAAGTCTTTAAAAAAGAAGGTGAATAAGAAGGCACTCACTGACATCCTTTATTAGACTGTGAAAGTTTTCTAAGGGAATCAATAGAAAATCCCTTCACTTTAGTAATTAAAGCAATTGAAACATCTCTGTGACTATAAATTCAAGGACAGTCTTCACTGAATGACAGAGACGGTTTTGTTCTGTTTCCACAGCATACAGTGCAGTAAGATCTTGGTTCGCATCTTCTGTCCCTAAGTACCGTGGCAATAAAAATGTAACAATAATACCCATATGAAGAATTCAAATAATTAAGTAGTATGTATCTTCTTTGCTTTTTATAGAAATATAGCCATTGTCAGTTGTCTGTCACTTGCTTTGAGTCAGAAATGGCTCAGACTTATAACATCTTCATCCCTTGTAACCAGGATTCTTTTGTTACTGTCACTCAGAGTGCCCTTGGCTACAAGAAGCAGCCAAACAGGCAATTAAACAAGATCTGTTGCTTTGTATTATTTGACTTTGTAAGAGCAGTAGCATCTCCATGTGGTCTGTGGGTTCAGAATCTCCATTTCCCCTTCTATGCAAGAACCTATAATTTCCCCATTGTTTTTCAAATACGGTGAAAGGGGGGGTCCTTTAAAATGCTCACTAGGTTGAATTATCATGTAGAGTCACTTTTAGCTGACCAGATCTTACATCTTACTTAACAAACTGAAATTTTCCCAATCTAGCCCTTCTCCATAGCTAAATTAAAATACGTGGTGCAAGAACACAAGTTGAATCTCCTTTCCTTGAAAAAGAAGCAGATGTTGTTGCCAGCATCTCTGAAGCAGAGATAAGCAAAGGCATTTTGTTGGTCCAGCTATCTGCAATGCCTGGACATACTTTCACTGTACTTCCACTGCAAGCCCAAAAGCTTCTTCCCTAGGGGACTCTTGGTCTAGATTCCATTAATGCCCTTGGGTTTTTTACTCCCTCTTCTTGCACTGGGAAATTTATCCCTTTAATTTCCCTTACCCTGTTGAGGTCAGAGGAGTTATACTGATTAATATGCAGGAGAGGAATTGTTAAAATTAACCATGTAATGGTTCATGTATTATCTGGGACAATTTACCATTCATTTACTAAATGAAGGTAGAGTACAGCTAGCTTGATCCAGAACATATCTGAATGCTGCCATTTCAGGTAAATAAGTTCTGGGATCTAGTTTTCTGGAGTTAGGACATCATGGAGAAACTCCAGTACCTTGCTTTTAGCTTAGCAATGCCTTCTCTTTGGAAGAATCCTAAAGTTCCTTTACCCTGAGTACAAATGACTTCACTTTCTTCTACCTATGCATTTGGTGGGGATTTAAGGTAGGAATTCTCTCCCATCCATTACAGTTTTTCCATAGCTGCTTTGCACACAACAGAGTTTTGATCTGAGAAAACAAAGATTTCAGAGGAGACATGAGAAGAACATAACAGTGTGGCTATTGATTTATTTTGTGCTATGAAATGATTCCTTATTCTCAAGATCTTCAAAACAAACAGAGAGACAAACCATTTCCTAAATGAGAAAGGAGACATAATAAAATCCAGATCTACTCCCTGGTCCCCCCCCAAGATAAATGATACAATTTCCTACAGGAGCATAACACTCCTGATCTTAATATGGGAAAAAAGATCCCCACCGCAGGAAATGCATGTTTGTCTTGCTCAGTTCAGACTCTTTAACAGACAAAGATGCTCAAAGTCTGAACTGATGAGTTTCTTTGGCAGTGATTATCCCACAACAGCATTTCATTAAGTGGTGTGGGGGATTTCCTCTTTACTTCCGCTCCAGGCTTACTCACAGATCCCACAGATGCGGATCTCTCAAAGGGAAGCCTTTTTTTCCCTCCCGAACCTCCAAGAATTTGAAGATTCCTTTTAGAAAAATAAATTTCCCTTCTATTGTGACTCAGACTCATTCAGTCCAATTCAGCCTATGCAAACACACATACAGCTTTAAATTAGCATTTGCGAACAAGCTGGGTTTCTTTGGCTGTTTGCTGAGACTTGGCAGTTCAGTTCCTTGAGGAAAAAAGAAAGAGAGATTCACGTCTATTTATGGCTGCATTTTCAGACATGCTGAGTACCTCCTGTGGACTTTGAGAGCTGTTCCTCTGAAAATCAGGTCACCGATGTGGTGCTGGAAGGAGAGAGCACAAAGAAGAAGAAGGGCTCTGATTTTCAAACGCATGTGTTTGTATGATTTGGGAAAGAAAATAAAATTAATCAAGAAACCAGTTTTTAAAGGTCTTGTTTGGAGCTAGGGCTGAACTCCATATTTCAGGCTGAATACACAACTGAGAAATGCCTGTGTGCAGAAAAGCACTGACAGTCGCCTGTTTTCTAGCATAAGCAGAATATGTCTTACTTCACTCACCAGCTAGCTTGCTAGCAAATTACTAAGAGCTTTATCTGATAGCGCAGGTCCAGCACTGGCTGGAGAGCTTGCTCTCCTCCTGTTTGCCTCAGCTGCTTGTCACTGTCTCCAGCCAGAGGCTGCTGTCCTTTCTGCATGTTACTGAGCAGCTGCTCAATGGGAGCAGTCACTAAGTTACTCAGTTGAAGTAGACCAGCTAACACATTTTAAAAAGTAGGTCTTTGACTAAAATGCGGTAGGCAGTGCAATGTGACCTGTTCAGCTGTGGGATCTGAGCAGGGTGGTGTTCTTAACCAGAGGTAATATCTTGCCTCAGTTTAGAAAGCCTATTTTTGACTCAGAATTTCTCTCTCTGTGGCACCCAACATTACAACACAGTGACACAGAGAGTAGTTGTTACAAATCCAAACGACTACAGATTTAAAATAAATAATATTTTTTTCCAAAACTTATGATAGTTGGTTCCTAAAGCAAACCTAAAATTTAGGTCCCATCTAAACTAAATATAATCACACTACAACAATGCACTGGTCCATTTCTTATTAAGAATTAGGAAAAAATTGTGTATACATAGTAGACTTTTATTCCCTCACCATCTGCTAAGGCAGGGTTAAAGGTGAGATTTCCAAAGGTACTTAAGCTCACAAAGTGAGAATTTCTTGACTTTCAAGGACATTATAATTGCAGGTAAGTTGTTCTGTATAATAGGTTTCCATTAAAAGAGAAAGAAAAAAAAACAAACCAAAACCACTTGTGTTTTGGGGCTATATAGCTTTTCTAGCTTTTTGACAACCAGAAGATATTAATAAAAATGTGATGTTTTTCTAAATTTCCAATACCCTTCCAGTAACTCTAAATTCCACAGTAAATATTTAAATTCTAAGACTATTTTTGTAGGTCAAATTCCCTTAAATGGAACTGGAGCAATTGCTATCAAGGACAAAAGTTTAAAAAAAAAGAGTGCACTACATTTGGTAGTCTGGGTCTCCCTACAGGACAGAATGAGGCTAGTTACTTCATTGCAAATAGAATAAAATACCTTGTGATTTGTTTTTTATTGATCAAAAAGTAAAAACCTTTTTGTCAGTTTCCTGCAAATATGCAAGCTTTGGGATTTGGCATAAAAGGCCAAATGGATAAAACTGTCCCTGACCTGTATCCTAGTCCTGCCAAGTGGGTTTGAAACACAAATTCCATGAAATAAGGGGTGAGTGGAACAGTAACCCTTACATTTGTATCACCTACTACAGGTCTTCCACAGTCTTTTTAATCTAGGTTATTAGCAATCAGTACAGAGATGTCTTATGGAAGTTGCTTGTAAAGCAGTTTAAACAGCACTAAGAAAACTAGAAAACCTGCTCATCACACAACAGGAGTGAGATAAGACCAACATTGCCACACTGAAAGGCAATTTATATTGGAAGGTGAAATAATCCACCTGAAATGTTCAAAAGCATCAAAATTTAAAGCAGAAATCCCAGTAATTACAATCTGAGCTGGGTATACAGTCTCTTTAGACAGCCTTAAAAATAGACCCTCTATGGACACAGGAAACTCTTTAAAGATTATTGTCCAAGCCCGTTCTATTTATTTTATTGCAAGAGCATCGACAGTATGTGAGACTGGTCCCTGCCCAAAGAAATCTCTTGCAGCACACAGCTGTACAGGGATCAGAGAAGGGCAACAGCAAAAGGGATTTACTATGCATGATACCTTAGAGATGTAGCTGTCTAAATAAAAGTAATCAGGGAAAAATGACTAGTGTTTATGCTTAGAAAGACAGTAATATCTTGATCTTTAAGCAATAAATCAGAATTTTAGCTACTGATACATTTTAAACCAAAAGTTACTTATATCTGTTTTTTGGCTAAAATGGTTTTGAGCCAAGCTCTTTATTTCTTCTGGCTTTGGTCATTGTTTTTTTCCAGGAAGACTTTTGGCTGACTGGGTGACTGCTGATTGATAAGAATGGATGCAAAATGCGTGTAATGACAGGCAAATTTCAGTAAGCCCAATAAGCTTAGGAGGGCTGGGTTCTTTTCCTGGTTTTACTCTGAGAGGCTATGTGATATGGACAACTCAGTGCAGCTTCCAATGCTTTGTTTCCTTTGAAGATGATATTCCAGATGTTTTTCTTGAAGTATTTCCAGATATACAACACCTGGCAACACTGGACTTCCAAGCAGAATCTACTTTGTTATCCAACTTTAGAAAAAATTCCAGACAAAGCCAAAACCATCTCTCAGCCCAGCATGTACCCTAGAAGTAGAAAACAGTTTGATTCCACTTCATTTCTTAACATGAAGCAAATAACAATTCTTAGAAACATTGTCCTCATATCACATTTAGAAATGTGGCCAAATAAAGAATCTAATTCAGCCATGAAGTCTGAAAGATGTCCTGAAAATATCTAAACACAACATCACATCTCAGAGTTTAAAAGTCTCTGTCCAGGCCTAGAAAATGACTGCTAAAAGTATGCTCTTTTTCCAAAAGTCCTAAGACTTTGTCACACTTCTTGGAATCTCTTCTGCTTCTGAAATCATTTATTGTTGGTAATATCTTTTATTATTTAATATTGAAAGACCTCAAGAAAGGCCTCATGTCAGCTGCAGGAGGCTGGATGTAAACATACAGAAGGGAGAAGTTTTCTTTTTATGATATATAGTTTTAATATCTTCCCACCTCTCAGGTCCTGTTTATGGCCTACTTGAATTTTTTCTTTTCTTCCTTCAGCAGAGATGGTGTCCTACCTCTTACTATGCTGCTCATCCTTGTGACTGTCATACAGTCACCTGTGTAGTCAGAGACAGTCTGCTCTGCTCATAATAACACTCAAACATCAGACTTTTATACATCTGCTCTTGAAAATTCAAATCTACCAAAATTTCTGCAGGAAATCAATAGATCCAAACATGCTGTTACACTTGTTTCCTTCAGCTGGGTTCAAATTGTGTGCTGCTTCTTTTGTCCCTGCTCATTGCAAGGAAGTTGGTTAGATGATCTTTAAAGGTCCTTTCCAACTCAAATTATTCTATGATTCTCTTGGAGAGTTAAAACCGGTGTGGTATTTTTCCAGGCATAATACCTGTGATTTGTAGGCAAACTTCCAGCAAACCAGCCTGCCTCACCCTGAGCGAGTGAAACAAGGTGTCATACACCATCATTTGGTCAGATGCTTGATGTACGACGAAATAGTTCCTTCTGGCTCTTTCCATGGTGGTCCTCCTGTGTCAGCTCAGGAAAGCCCCATCGTTTCACTGGATGGGCCTCAGATGGCCAGCTAGACTTGCTTCTTCCTTGGTAGAGCAGTTACCAGTCACAGCAAATAGTGCTAATCATTATAGATGTTTGTACTTTTTCTTCACACACTCTGGTCACAAGTGAAAGAGTTAACCACATTGTTATTTGCACTGAGACCACCAGGCTTTACTGATAATGCTCACTGAAAAACAGGGAGATGGTTCCCATTTATGTTCCATCATTCTCTGAATACTCTGGTAGACATTCACATGCCAGTTGTAACCTCCTCAGATACAGATTTACTCTCAAAGACCCTGTGAGAGCACAGTACTGCTGTCCTGGCAAACCTAAATAATCAGAGCAGGTCTAGACATAGGCAAGGAAGTGGTGATGCTTTTTTTTTAAAAAAAAAACAAACCACCCAAATCTTTTAAGTGCACCAAGATATTAAGACAGGAGTGATGGAAAGAAAGGAAATCTATGAATCCTAAAATTAGAACAGGAAGTTTTGAGGTGGTTTTTGCTCTTTTTTCTAATTATAGATCGAAAATACGTGGTTTGTTATAGTTTTCCGCTAGAAGTTAACAAACTGAACCACTTACACACTCACTTTGCTTGTTTTCTTCTTGTTTCTTGTTTTTTTCAATGCAAACCCTTCCCCTGAATGGCTCCCACAGTTTGAACTACTTATCTACAGGTGTTGAAATATTCGATGCTTTAAGATAGAGTGATATGGCCCACTCTCTCCACCCACATGTCTATGGGTTTTGAAAACCAGTCAGTCAACAAGACAGGTTTGTTTGTATGTCTTCAATCTTCTCACCCCCACAGCTGTCTACAAAAAAAAGATGAACTGTCTTTCTTTAAGTGAGCAGTGATGTAATGGTGCTTGTTAATGAAGTCTCAGTGGTATCGTGATTACAGGACTTTCCATTAGAATGCCTTTGCTGGGTCTTCTCCAAGAAACAAATTCAAATGTAATCACCTCATGAGTTGCAATGGAAATAGCCCAGAGTACCACTCTGGAGTTTCAAATCAGCAAGCCTAGAAAATGAGGAAAATTATTCTGTGTGTTTTAATAGCGATTTCCTGCAGTCCTTTTCTACACCTTTCACTGTCTTGCAAGAGTTCCTCATGTTTTTAAGAAAGCACGGAGTTGTTGGAGAGGACAAGGAAAAAAAGCACATAAAATTTTGCTAAATAAAAGAAAAAAGCTAGAAATAACAGACTTTATGAGGTTCTACAACACTGTTCCAGCTTCCTGTTACTGCAGGCAATAAGAACTCATATAATCCCCTTCATAAATTGAGCAAACTCCATCCTCAATCTGCTTCGATTATTCCATACTTATTTTGGAAAGCTATTCAAGAACCTCACTACAGTGAATAGTGGAAACCTTATTGTTACTAACCTGCAACTGTTCAAGGCCAGATTAGTTTTTGTCTGTCATTTCCAACTGATTTTCCATGTTGTACTAAAAGAGTTCATTGTGTTTCTTAGAGTCTCCCTGGTTTTCTTCCACCTCTGAAATGTTCCCATTCTCTTCTGTGTTGATGTGTTTCCTGACTTCGTGTCATCAGCATGTTTTATTAGTCTCTTATTATTGTATTTTTGCCATGGTTTCTAATAGAAATACTAAGTAAGATGCATTTTAAAACTACTTCTAGAGGAACTCCTTTCCGTTTAGCACAATGTATGGATTTATCTTCTTTCACTAGCTCCTTACTGGATTTATGATTCATTTATTAATTTACATCTTTTCCAGATTAATCTATGGATTCCCACGTGACAACACATAATGTTGAGAGCCAGATAGATTTAATGTACCAAAGTTTCTTAATCTAAAATTCATTTCTCATTAAAAGATATGGAGCTATTCTGGCTCAATCTGTCTTTGGTAAGTTCATGAGACATCCCTTGCATGGTTTTAAATACTTACTCTACAGCACTGCACGTAGTTAAGATCAAACTAACTTTAAAATTATCCTCTTACACATTTGATATTTTCTCATGAAATTGCTCTCAGGAGGAGAGCTATAAAGGAGAAAAGTGGTATTTGTCAGTGATGTCTACAGCTGCTAATAGAAAGGATAGAGGGCCTCTTCCACAAGTACATATGTCAGCTGGAATCTTTCCACTGACTTAGCAATCTGCAGATCAGTCTTACAGTAGTCCAGAAAACCACTGCTTCTTTTTAAATTTTATTATCAGGAAAAAATTTTGTAGCCCAGCTACTGAGACAGACAAGGAATACATATGGCATTATAAGACTGAACAAATTTTATTTCACTGGCTATTTTCTAACTAATTTGCCCATCATTAATTCTAGCTAAAATTTTCCAAAATAGTAAGGAATACGTTACAGCTATATGATGATTAACTATCTAGTCTCAAAAACTTCCCATCTCTAACTTCCAGAGTGTAAGATCAGAAAATGCTGCTTCTGGACCTCATGTATAAATCAAGAAAAAAACAATTACTATGAAATTATGGTCAAGTCATTATGGAGCAGTCATAGCAATATCAACACTTGTTAACAAAAGATAGTTATATTTTATTATAGAACCATTCAGTAGCTAATGCAATTATTCTGGGATCAGAAATGAAGTGAGTTATAGCATTGATTCATAAAACAGTCATGTGCTCATGTTTAGGGCATTTAAGTATGTGCATAGCAGTGTTTAGAATAGGCATGTTTACTTCAAGGTTGAAGTTAGGAATTTTGTACTGCTCTGTTAAGTAGTTAAGCCATGGCATTAAAATAGTACATAATCAGGAGTGCCTTGAATCCTCAGCACTAGTGAATGAGTGTATGTTTGAAACCATACCACGTTCATCACATCATTCTAGTTATAGAACCAAACCATAATATAAATCTTAGTCTTCATGCTGAGAGGAGGTGAATGGAAATCAGGGTCCAGTTCTTCAGAGAAAACACAAGCTCCTACTTCGTGGTGTGTTCATTACCTCCGTGTTCATTTCATTAGGGATAAAACCTCTGTTATTCCAACTCCTCAGATTCTTGAAACAGTAATCAAGGTCTCTTTTCCAGCTACCAGCAAGCCCGCATTCTTGGAGAAGTACCCTGACATTAGCGAAATAGGTGAGACAAGACATATCTGAGCTTTGACAGGAAAAAAAAAACCAAACCAAACCACACACCCCACCCCCCGCCCCAAACCAACCAACCAACCAACCAAGACAGTGAAATCCATCTGTATTATAAATTGGTAAGTGGGGGTGCTTCTTGTTTTAACCCTCATGTCTCTTTTTTAATACCTTGGCATGATTTCCAGCAGGCTTGTTGCTGGCCCATTTGCTAGCTCCCAGACTTCAGTGAGGGGGTTGTTTAGGTACTCCTATTCCACAGCCTTCCACAAACTCAGTTTGTAAGTTTACCAGGGATAAACTTTACCTTCAGGATATATACAATCTATTTGGTTTTAGATGTTTAAGTATTTCAGTGACCTTTTTTTAAGAAGTGCTGAAGAGAACAAGGAAGAGTTCTGCAGAATGAAGTGTTAAATGAAATGCAAATAGTAGTTTTGAAGTCCTGGACATTTTCACCTGTTCTGTGATCTGGCTGTGAAGCAACAGGTGAAGAGCTAGCTTGTTACTTTTCATGACACTAACCCCATCTTTTTCTTTTTAACATGTGGGGAAAGGGTCAAAAAAAGGGTTAAAGAGCAAAGTCTTCCATCAAAGGATGATACAATCATGGGTTGTAGTTATTGATGGGCATTTCAGTAACTATTTATCAACAGGGATTTGCACTCTCTAGCTTGTAAAACTAGGGACAGGAATAAATCCAAAGGAATAGGAGACAGTGTTGTCATGATTAAGCCACGTGAAATACTCTGGTTTGGACTGAATAACATTCAATGGAAAAATACATTTTTCTGTGGGATTGTCAACACCCTCTAAAATCCATTTTCTGTGTAACTGCATGCTCCCATACCAATGCATACATTGCTTGGTCATTTTTTCTAAAATACAGGAAAAGATGCTCTGGAAAAAATCAGCAGAGGAGTGGTGGAGGTGAGCTTTTGTACTTTGTACAGATTGTTTCTGTACTTTGTACAGATTGTTTGTACTTTAAGATAGATTGTTTCTAAACTGCACAGCCCCTGAGCTTGGTTACAGAAGTACAGCCCTCAGTGAAATAAAAAGAAATATTCTGTACAGGAAGAATTTTAGGAAAAGCTTAACAGTTGGATCACATCTCAAATAATATTTTACATTTCTTTACAGCAGGGAAAGCATCATGAATGTTGTGGGTTTTTTCTGTTTGATCTCTGCCTTAGCTCTGCCTTCAGTTTTTTGCTAAATGATATATCTACCAGAACAACAGATAAAAAAGTGGAAATCATACAACCCTATTTTTAAATTTATTTGCCTGTAAGGCTAGTAAAAAGGATTTAAAAAAAATAAAGGAAAAAAGAAAGTGAACTGGTATTGCACTGTCAGATTCTTAATGCAAATCCGTCAAACCTTTATAGACTGACCACTTGAGTTCAGCTTTAAGAAACTCAGTCTGTTGTTGATTGGAGTTGACATATCTCTTTGACTGATTGACTTCACAAGCTAGAAAAGCTGTATGGAAGAGGTGCTGTGGTTCTGAGTAAAAGAAGAAAAGAATTCCATTGTGAAAGTGGCTGAAACCCTTGAAGCTGTGTCTCAACTGATGCATGTTCTTCATGGTCTGGCTGTGAGCCCCACAGCATCTAAATCCCTGCTTACTGTTCAGTCTATGTGACTTCAGGATCCTGATTGTATTGATCTGGCTGTCACAGACATCCTTTGGCATGCAGTCTTGCTCCAGAATAGATGAAGCTCCACAGTGAGAAGAGTAAGTCTTTTTTTCAGTCCTACTATTCTCATTGTTCCAGGAAACACCCTCCTCTGGCAATTAGAAATTTGCAACCAGTTTCCAGCCTTGACTCATGCATGGTCAGTTTTCACTCATTCAGCCTTGTGCTGACACGTTTCTATAGCTTTGATAATCGATTCTCTCCATGAAATATACCCTGATGCATTAAGAGGCAGCAATGGCATCCCCTCTCAGCATTAATTTTGACATACTAAGCAAGCCAACACTTCCAGGCTCCTCTTACAAGTGAAACTCTCTCTTCCCCTCATTATTGGTTTCCATGAACGTGTTCTATATTTCTGTAAAAAATCTGTGGATTTATACATGCATCCAGGATTTCTGTCTGATTTAAACGTGCTGTGTATTAACTCTAATCAGGCTGGGTCCAAAAATCTTTCTGCAGGACATGCTGAGCTCAATAGTACGTCTACTTAGTCCAGCACTTCCCAGAAGTGTTACCCCTGGACATTGTATCCTTGGAGGTGTCAGGCTCACCACTCAGGTATTAAAGATGTGCTGTGCATGCGTGCAGCAAGTCTGAAGAGATGCAAAACATTTAATTCTGTGCATGCATATCTTATCACTGCATGTGGGTCTATCTGGGAAATTTAGGGAGGAATAGGGAAGTTGTCCCTGTCTCAGTAACATCCCTTACCTGTTTCCAACTGGAATGGGCAGAGCTGATGGTGACTGAACACACTATTTATATGCATGACACTTGCAGCATCTCACCTAATACAACTTTGGTTTACCTTTTACTTGGCCAAATCCCAGCGTTGTCTCAAAGTTCGCTGAAACTGATTGATGCACTCAGATCTCTCTTTCTGTACCGTATTCAATTGAAGCGAACACAGTTCATAGCACAAATTATTGTTATTAATATCTGGTGTCCAAACGAACTTCTGATATTCTCGTCTTTCACTACACAGTTGATGCAATTCTAGATTTGTGCCACTAGCAAATTTCATTAATACGGGCCAAATTTTTGCAACAAGGTCACTAACTGGATATATTGAATAAACTATTAGTTCCTCCTCTCTTAGCTAGTCCCTTATAGTTTTGTTTAGCTCTCCAATCTGACTGAGGACTCCAGTCACATGCATCTAATTCATTGCAAAACTGTTTCTAAACAAACCACCAGTTTGATCCTTCTAAGTGTCTGGTATCATTTGGTCTTGTCAACATAGATAGATATGCTACCTGAACTACTTATGATTCTATTTTTATTTTTATTTTAATTGTTGCTTTGTTCCAATGGGGCAAAATTCTCAGAAGATGAAAATTCAAGCTAATACCATGGTACATTAATAAAGAATATGGCCTGTATTTTTCATCTTATGGATGAAGTAAGAGACAATACTTTTTCAAAAATCTTGTTCATAACATCCCTGTGTTTGTTGGCTGAATCTTTCTACGGAAGTAAACTTTTCCAGATCAAATAGAAGGAGACTTTTTTTCTTACAGACACAGTGACCACTTTGACTTTTAAAAGCACTCTGCATTGATCAACTCATCTTCCTGGGGAAACATTGCAAACAAAGTGAGAAAAAACACTTTTAAAGTGTTGAATTTGAGACTCAGTACATGAGAAAACAAGGTAGAGAGGTGGGTCACACAGGATAAGACTCACACCCAGAAGCTCTTGTTCAAATGTGTGTACCTTTTGAGTCAATTACAACAGTTTTGGGTTTAAAGATTACTGCTACCATGATTTACTGCAAAAGAGCATTATTGATAGTAGGCACAAGGCACTACTTTAGTAATGTCTCACTCCATCCAGCTAAACTCTGCTTAAATCACTGTAGTCTTAAGCACTCTTGAACTAGTTCAGTAAACATGGTTTTAATATAAGCAAGGATTGGGCAACAGCAAATCAGTGCCAGAGCTTGGAAAATAACCCTGGACTACTGGCCATCAAATCTACGCACTAATTAATGCAAACATTTCCTCTCTCATCTAGCAAGTTAGCACTGCAAGGGATACAAAATGAAAGTGGAGGGTGTGTGTGTGGTATTTTACTAACCTGCGTCTTGTAAATGTTAGTTACAATTGGACCTTCAGTATAAATTCCAGATTGCAGAGATCACTGTTCTCAGTCAGATACTTTTCTGATTCATTGATGTGTTTTGTTTTTCCTGGCTTTGTATTAAGGGAATTATGCCTCACTGAGTTGTGTAACAGGGATCGGGAGCTGATCCTTGGCTAAAGCAACACTCACGCAGATACTCAGCCCCAGTAGAACTGCTTTAAGTCTTCCAGCTGACCGACAGCACTTTTCTTCTGCTTTTTCTCTTTTTCCATTGGCTGTGAATGGTCATTTACTGGCTTGAGTTCGGTCCTCCTGACAGGAAGGGTTTTCTTGAGGATAATAGAACATAGCCAGGGTGTGTGAGCCTCTGTTGGGCTTTTTTGTAACAGTCTAAATCAGCACTTTTCAAACTGTTTTCATTTTGTCTCTCCCTGAATATCTTCAAGGGGAGGTGCAAGCCTCTGTGTAAAAAATTTAAGCCTCCCGAGAAGATGCCCACCACAGTCTAGTTGACAAACTCTTCAGAAGGCCTCTGGGACTGCAAACTGAGAATAGCTGACCAGACCCAAAACTTTATATGTGGACTCACGTAAGGCAAGAGCATTTTCAGTCCAAGGCTTGAGATGAGAGAAATATTTCCAGCGATAACTTTACATTTTTGTTTAAAAGCCTGTCCTCCATTAATGATCTTTCTGCTACACTAAACCTTTTGCTTTGCCAACTTATTTATTGCCACAGCGATGAGTTCAGAAATTTCCAGTGATATCAAGCCTTTCATTTCTAAATACACTCGTCACCTTCTGAGCTTTTGAATTTGTGGAAAGGAGAGTGGAAATAATGAGGTACAGTCCAAATTATGGTGGAGGCTGAAGAGCCTTTCCTTTCTTAGACAATGCACCTATGTGAGAACTTTTAAGGGAATTTTCCTGGGTATAATCAGCTGTCACACAAACAAGGCAGCCTGCAGCATCAGTTAGTCACTACAAGTAAACCTTTTGTTTCCGCACCTAGGTAGGAGCATGCAATGGCATTTCGCTGTACATACACACACAGCTCTGCCTTTTTGTGAGTGAGTCAATAGCCCTGTGTCCTTTTCTAACCTTTTCTTCCACCCAAAGAGCAGATGAGTAACTTCTCTGTTTTATCATGGGGAAATAGAGTGGTGAGGGTGTCTCTGTCTCACACAAGACACAGGCTGGGAAAGAGGACTTTGTAGGCAGAGGTGAGGAGGGAAGAATTGTTTTTTTTGAAGGCTGAAGGTGTTCTCAGATCTGAATCACATGTTTTAAGGTGATAATTCAGAAAAGTTTCAGGTGTTCCTTATAACTAGAGAAAAGTCCTGCAAAACAGGACTCTAAAGGTGGATTATTGTACAGACAGTTATTTTCAAAAGATCACCAATTATTTCTGTTCTTATGTGTACAGATCTAGAAACATAATGTAATCCACTGGTTTTTGGATATGGTAACCTGGAAGATTAATAACTGTCCTTTTGAAAAGTAACTGTCAGTTGAACTGCCATGTAAGAATACTGGTACAAGATTAATTATGTTTTCAGGAGCTGAAAGAGTCAAATTTGTCTCAGCTGATACTGTTTTTCCCTTCTTTTCTTATGAATTCAGAGGTTTGGTTTCCTTTCTGTAGAAAGTGACCTGAAAAGAAGTGGAAACTTTTTTCTGCTTTAGACACATGACTTAGCAAACAAAGGAATCCATCTACGCTGCATCAAATATACACATTATAGACAGAACTTATTCTGAGATATTGGGGATGTACTGGTCTGAAATCACTCATTAACCAATGAAACGCATGAAAATGATCAATACTTCCAACAAAAGATGTATACCAAAACTTTCATATAGTCACCAAAAGCCTATCAGGGACATGGTTTAAAAGTTTCCATCTCTACAAGGTTTGCAGTCCAATAAGTTTTTGAGATATCTGTCTACTACATGAGTGGTGGAAGTTCCTGAGTGTGTCAGGGTGAGATTTATGTGCTTCTGTACTTTCTGGAGCAAGAATCTGCTTTGTCTTTGACACACACACAATCCTCTACTGGCTTCCAGTGAGCTTTCACGCACATGGTTGTCCAAATCTGGTAAGATATAAAGTGATTGTAGGGAGCTTGAAATAATTTTGGTTTCAACAGCTTCACCCTGTCTCCCTCCTTCATTGCACACAACTTGCCCACACCAGGATCAGCATACACAGTTCCTGCTATGCCACATTTGCAATGCCTGTCTCCACAGTGCACCCTTACAGACCCTAACACACTCAGCCATGAACTCTGGAATATCCCTGTAGAACAGTGAGGGTAAAAATGCCCAGGGATCCACCTCCATAGGGAAATCCTGAAGAAAACAGGTATTTCTTGAAACAGAAACATCCTACATGACTTCTGACTTTGGAGATGCTCATCAACACAATGGGTGTAATATAAAAGCCTGAGTAAGAAAGATCTACACAGGTGTAGTCTGAATATGCACCAAGGGGAGACATCCTTCTTCTAGCCCTATGCACTTTTATGCTTTTACACATTTTCAGTACCATTCACCTAATCAATCTGACTGACTGAAGAGTGTAATTATTGCCATATATAGTGCTGACACAATCCTCAGTTGTGCATGTGTACCATAGCAAAAGTACAAGGAATTTTATGGTGTGAATACGAAGTTGTAGGAATCAACCAAATCTTGCTTAATTGGTGGGAGCTGAGGGCAGAATCAGACACTGTCAGGTTACCTTTATGCTGTATATCCACATTCATCTAGTTGAATACTGCCTACACAGCAATCAAAACCTTCTGGAATTGCTTCCAATGTGATAAGCAATGATGAATGGAAAAGCTGTTCAGTGATAGGTCCTTCTTGTGTGGAAGGAGGCTTGAAAGGAGTGGGGAATACTGTGACAGTCAGTGGAGAAAGCGAAGTACAGGGTACACTGTACCCTCTCTGAGGGTAATTGTGAGACTTACAGCTGGGATAGGAGTGCTGGCAGTGAAGAGAGGACGAAGACGAGGTAATGAGAAAGGCCATGTACAAAATGACCATCCTCTCTGAAACCAAGCCTGAAAAACCAAACAGTAGAAATGCCTTTTTTTTTTCTCTGCTCAGTGTCTCTGTGGGAGACCTGTGAGGCAGATATTTTTTAAAAATTATTTTTGCGGGTGGGGGCAGGGGGGAAATTGAGAGGGATTTATGTTCAGTTCTTTGTTGCATTCAGAAGCAGCATAATGTTTGGTTTATTTAAGTGCTGACAGTCAGAGAGGGAAACCGAAGCTCTAATCTCAGGAGAAGATAAGCCATTACCTATTTCAACACCATCTTCATATTTTCCTTGACTGCAGCTATTTTTTGTTTCCATGGACAGGGATTACTGAGTAACCCAGTCTCACAGAAAGTTGATTTTTCATCTCCCAGAGTTAAAATAAGCAAAGATCACAGCCTGGGAGAATGGCAGGTCTGTGCTAAGGCTGCTTGTCCCCAAAAGACCGCCTCACTTTAAGCAGTGGATATGTTCTTTGCTTTGACTGGAAAGTGAAAGTGAAATATAAGTACCATAAATGACCTGAGCTGATGAAGTATTAGAATTATTCACTCAGCCAACAAAACCTGTGCTTCTCATTCACCCTAAAGTCCAAATAAGGACTCCATTATAAAAACACTCTAAAGTCTTTTTATCAATAATTTAATGCCTCACAAAAATAGACTCATATTTGGTCCTTGCTGGGTGCTCCTAGTCCCCCAACAGACAGATGTCAGTGGCTGTGGTAAAAAGTGCTCTTCCAGATCATGTAGATTGTAGTTATAAATAAAACCAGATTCTTGTAAGCTCCTCTCAGCCTAGACTTATTTATAACCTCACAAAACCAGCTTATCCTCATGACATGCTGCGCAGTAGTATATTTGGTTATGCTTTGGTGAGTTACATACTGAAGTAGAACAATGTTATGCCATTCGACGATGGTAAAATTTCATGTGTAGTTTCCTGTTGAAGAGTTTCTGGAAATTATCAGAAACTTTGGAGCATCCATTTCCCTCCTCTCACCCTTTTTCAAATGTAATATTTTTCCTTAAAAGATTCTTTTGTCCGACAGTGAGTCCTAGAAGCTTCTTTCATCACCCAAACAATGGCTTCTCACAAAAGATGTTTTCTTCATTCTAAAATGAGTGAGGCTTGTGAGACAGGGGAAGTGGATTTTTATTTGTAATAAATAATTTGCTTGAGTTTTCTTCTATGAATGACAGTGAAGTGTTGAGGTTTGGGGTGGGGACTGAGGAGACATTTCTTCCCAGCACCGGTTCCATTGTCAGCATCATCCAGCACTGAAGACGATCATAGAAAAGGATGGAATTTCTGACACATTTTCAGCCTACTCCATCAACAAAATTTCAGCCAATTCTTTCCTCTAACTTTTCAGTCACATATAACAGCCTCTAGCTGGGGTATTTTGTTTTGATCTTCACTGAACTATGAAACACAGTCTAAATATGTAGATGAATTAGATATCCTGAGCATGTATTCTGGTCTAGTGAGTTATTCTTTACACTGCACTATGAGATTATTTTTTTTCTTATTCCCTGTAGTACAGCTAGCAAAAAATGTTAAGCATTGATAAATGTTAAATGGCTTTTTATGTTAATCATCTATCTTTTTTTCAGACCTACAGCTTCTGTAAACTTGTGTTTTAACCATACTGAGGGGAGGAAACAGCTAACCCCTGAGTGTGTTAGGTTTTCCTGTTCTAAGCAGGCTTGAAACCAATTAGTTTGTAAGCAAAGAAACCACAACAGCAAAACCCAAAACCTTGTTCAACAGAGGAACAAGCACTACTTCTTACAGATCAATTCCAAGAATGTTTTCACTTTGTGTTACCTGGCTGTAGTACACCATCAGGTCAGTTATACTTAGCTTTTCCGCTTTCATCTATAACCAATACTAAATTTCAAAACAAAGAAAAACCAGATAGCTACTCAAAAATGAGACACATGATGTCACATCATATCTAAGTATTCATTGACAAAATGTAGTGACTATCAGAACCCTTTTTTGTTCAATGTTACCTATTTTACTTATTCTGATTGATTAAAATTGTGTTTACCAAAACGTCCATTTTAAAGGAACTTCCATAAATAGTCCCTTTCTGTAATAACGAGTTTTAACACAACTCTGAAGCCCAGAGCCATGAAAATGTTGATACTGGAGGTCAAAACCAGGAAATGTTATTCTGATTTCTGCATTATGACCAACATATCTGATTCAGAACAAATCTGATTAATGATTTGTCATCACAATAACTTTCAATGGTCTCTCCTGTCTTCAATTATATTTCAAAGGGCTCATGTTCAGATCTGAAATCCCAGAAAATGTTATCACAGACAGCTGCTCTTTAAAACATTCCTCTGTCATTAACCTCTGATTCTTACATGTCATCAGCAACAGTCTTTTACACACTCCAGTTCTTCTACTGATACGCATCGAGAGCCAAATACAAACAGAACTATTGTGATACTGATCAATTTCATCAGTGATACACACCACTGAAAGTAAAAAGGTGGTGGTTTTCTTTTTTTTTAAATGGACTTTTTATCTTTTTTGATTTCTTCAAATGAATATTAATTTCCAGGAAAATGAAGAAATGTTACAGTATTATGACTATGACAAGAATTTTGCATTTCTGGTAATATGTTTTTTCTGCTTTTAGTTTTTCACATGCACAAAGTGTTATACGGAAGAGGGGTAACAGACTCACTTAACAAGACCTTGTTTCGTGTGAATAAAATATATGCTGTGATTCAGGTTTAGAGGGATAAGACGTTTGAAAGCTTTTAGTAAAAGACTGAAAGGAAAAGAGAAGACACTGTGAAAGATCTATATATACATGATGCAATTGCTGCTAACAGATTAACACTTCTGCTCCTGCAGATATCACTCACACGCGCACAGAGGGAAGTGCTAATGTGTCTAAATACATGATTTTAATTAACTGCTCACAAACACTGTGCAGCCCTCTGACAAGCTCCTAATATCCACAGTGCGTGCATGACCTTCTTAGCAACAGCAATTGCATTTGCGGGCCAAATTCTGGTGAGCATAGGTTATATGTGCCTTATAAGCCTTGCAAGCACAGGGTGCTTCCCATGTAGATATGTTGATGGGAAAGGAAACCCTTGTGTATGCTACAAGCAAGAATGCGCTAGACACCAATGAAGCCTTGAATTTGGTTTCTAATCATTAAGTAACCAGGAGCTCTGACACAAGAACTGAGCAACTGCGGAGAAATTATTCTGCCTTGGGGCATGCATACAATGGAGACAGTGAAAGTCCTGATCTACTCTTTGATTTTTGATGCTCATAAGCCCGTAGTAGGTCCGTGCCTTTAAGTGCCATATCTAGTGTACGAATTGATCCTGTGCCATCACAGCTCCAAAGGAGCGGGAAATGACTTACTCATTTCTTCATCACCCATGTGAGCAATGACAACACGGGTCATGAGTGACCTCAATATGACATCACACATTGACTTCTGTGTATCCTGTAGCTCTCTGGTGGATTAAACTTTTTCTAGCACAAGAACCATGGTTCTTACATTTACTCCTGATATAAGGTAACTGCGTTTGATAGGGCAGTCCCACCTACCCTGTGGTTTGTAGTCAAAATATGTCATGATTGTTCCCCATCCTGTGATTTTTCATGCATGGTCGGTATTCTCTCAAGTACTTACAAGTTTAGGGGGACTGAAATTTTTTTCACTTTTTTCTTCCAGTGATTGATCCCATGGTAGCCAGAAGATTTAGTGACCTCAACCTATTTTAGCAAAGAGAAGAAATAGGGAATGGAGACTTAATCCCTGCACTAGGGGAAGGTGGTATTCTAATATCACAATGTTAGTGGTAACTAGCCAGGCTCTCATATTTCTATTGCTATGGCATAAAACTGATAAAAAAAGTTTTGCTTACACATAAATCTGGTAAAATTTCATATTTCTAAGTCTTATTATGGCATGTCAAAAGCTTAAGTAAGCACAATAAACTCTAGTACTTTCTTTGCAGGTTGTTATTGTCAGTGGGCTCTTGGTACCACCCAAAACCAGTAAGCTCAGGTACAGAATGGGTGTGGGAAAACCACACACCAAGGTCTGCATTTGGCACATTTCAGGTCAGCTGGAGGAGATGACATACACAAAGTTCCACCACTGACTAGGAAGCTTTCGAAAATAGGTTCCCAACCTCAGTTCAGTCATTGACCTAATTCTTTCCCTGTTGTACCTCCAAGCATCTAACTAGTTAACAAGCACAAGAGAGGCTGTGGTGTTGCAGTGAGAATGCATGAATTACAGGCTTACTGGCAGGAGTCATCTCACTCTGCGCCTGTGAGACTTGACAACTGTTGCAAGCAGTCTGAGGTATGAAAGGACAGAGGCAGCTACTTGGCAGGAGAAATGAACTGCTCAAAAGAAGCACTGATTTTCCTCTGCTGCTCGTACAGTTAATGTTTCAGACTTTGTACAAAGGCTCCCACAGCAGCCAGAGCATATCTCCCTCTATATGTATATACACCTATATATATATATATGTAAGTATGTGTGTGGGAGTGTGTGTACAGGAAACAGTCTGCCTAAGACACCCTTTTTGTCTGTGAAAGAAAGTGTTTGACTTAGAAGGAGATTCTTCCAAGGATAAAACATCAGGGACAAATTTATACATAGCAGTAGAAACTGCTTTCTGAACTTCATATAGGAAGGAGTCTGAGATGCAGATTTTATAAACAGACTGCTTTGGATCTCTGAAGAGAGGATTTGAAAAGTCAAACACATCCAGGCCATGCCTATAAAAGTAAAAATTACACTGCCTAGAGCCTTTCAAGCAACAGGCTTATTTCAAACAACAGAATACTGTGGCTGTTACTCTTTTTCTTTCCCTCTCTCTCTCTCCATGTAGACACATGTTGGCAAAAATAATCCCTGACTAAAGATGCTGTTAGTTTAGTGATTTTATCTACTATAACTGTAAGATCCATGGCTGAAACCTTCAGTGAGAGGGTAACTCATTGATAGTTGTTGCTGAGCAGTAAGACAGGCAAGTCCGATATCCAGAGACAAAGACTCCTTCCCTTTCCATAGCAAAAGGAATGAACCGGATGGGCCAGGCGTCATTTGACTGTCACTTAAGGAACAATTTGGCTGACTTTTCTTCCATTAGTGGAATAAATGAAATTAATTCACCTGAAAACAAATAGTGAAAAGAGTTATATCCAGGATGCTGGAAATGAAATTACTGCAACATGTATTGGATGGACACTACAGACAGCAAAAGACAAAGGATGCTGGAAGGATCTGCCCAAAAGCAGGGCCCTTCTGTGAGGAGGATGTAGGATCCTGTATGCCACTAACAGTTTGTAAAAGGACTGGAATGTTGCAGGACCTGTTGGGATGAGTGATGGCAAGATGAAACAGGGTGGCAAGCAACAGTAGTGATGTCTGGCAGTAGTCAGTGAAATGAAAACACAGCAACCGTAAACAGCAGGTGCCACGAGAGCCATCATAGAAACTGATTTTATGGTCAGCGTCATAGCAAGGAGTTCTGATCTTATCTTTATTACATAGGCCAAGGTTGTGAGTTTAACGTGCAATACAAAGAATTTGGTTTAACCCTTTTGAGCTCAGTTTGCAAATGTTCATGTATGAATGCTCTGAGAGTGTTTATGAGTCTCTGGGTTTGTAGTTGGGCTCCCAAACAGCTATGTTTCAACTGTCCTAAGAAACAGACGGTGACTACGTGAACATTTGTGTGCTTTGCCTCCAAATCACTTAAAACCAGGTAAACAACTCATCGTGTAAGTGTGCAATTAAGAGTTTAAAATTAAAGATGATACTTATACAGGAAGAACTTTTGGTAGGACTTACAAGGAACAGTTCCTGGAAGCAAAAAAGATTTGAGTTATATTTCTTTGCTGCCATTGTCATATGTTTGGCACTAATACCTCTACTCCTGGCCATGGCAGAACTAGTGATGGCATTGCTGCAGTATTGACTTGTCTTTGATGCTGCCAGTGTAGTGCATGTGCAGCAGAATGAGGTAATTTGCAGAGGGGAAAAGCTGCTGCAAATTCCCTTTTCCCTGCTCACTTGCTTCTAGTTGCCAGGTGATTGGGTTGGGCATCATAAGTGGGATATGTAAATTAAAAACTGGTTGATAAGGATGCAGCTGAAGTCTGTGGGGTCCCTGCGTCTTATTGATCATGCCTACACTCTATGTCTTTGCTTACCCAAAGTCCTGGCCATGCCATGGAGCAGGAGATAAAGACATTACATGCAACCTCTGATGAATCCCCAGGACCTATGAGTTATTCCCAGTCATTTTCAGAAAGGCTTCTTTACACAGTCCCTCCAACCCAAACTGTTCTCCTTTTCCTAGCACAGTGGGAGCTAGAGATGTGTATAGGTAAACACAGCCAGAATTGGAGATGTTTTCTTCCCAGCTCCCAAATCAGATCCCTCTATCACTAGTCAGCCTTGAAACTTTTAGTGCACATCACCTTTTTATTCTGCAAGGCACATGGAGAGTATATACAGGACTTGCCTGCTGCTGACAGCTTCACCAATTCACAGGAGGAGTCATTAGCCAACCAGACAAAAAGTTCACAGTTCTTCAGGGGGAACATAATCACTTTCCTCCACTTTTTTTTTTTTTTTTTTTTTAATTCGACTGGATGTATTTCAAAGAAAAGAAAAGAAAATTTTACAAGTGTTCCAACGGCTTCACTAACTGCTGCCTCTTCTCCAAAAGACAGAAAGGGTTAAGGTTGCATGGCCCTGGCCACTTGTCAGATTTGGCATGCTACAGCCAACAGCTGGTGGAGGCAGTTAATTAGTCCTGCACCCTGCTCAAAGTTCAGTCTTTACTGGCAGGGAGAAGTAGGCTGCACCAGCCTGCTTCCCTCTTTCAATTAACAAAAGCCTGTGCCATCAGATTACCTTGGCAACGTGCCATGGCATCCGTGTCATTTGCCTGCCTGAGCTTTGCCATGGCAACAGGAAAGCTAACCTTGCCAAAGCAGCATCTGGTCTATGGGTGGCAGATTACCTGCCAAACAGATTTACTAGCTGCAAAGTGCTGCTGACTGCCCCGAGAAAAGAGAGGAAGGGGGGAAATCTTGTGACAAAAAGATGGTTATCCATTTTAATTTTTCTTTCTAAGCAAAGGTTTCCAGAGGTCCAGCTGCTGATGTGTGGATAGAACATGTCTTTATTCTTTCTGGGCATGAAAGCCATTAAACAAATTAGGCTTTATCTTAGCCACAAGGTCCTCTGGGCATTACAGAAGCACAAGTCTTTGTTGAGGACTAATTTCTATTATGCAGTAACCAGGCTGGTTTGACAGAGCACTGCTGGTTTTTTTATTTCATTTCATCACATCCATTTTGTTGTGTTGACACTAGAGATATGTGTAAGCCAAAAATCATGGATCCAACTGCTCATAAACTGGAGGGAAAATCGGATCTGAATGTCAGCGTCACATCTAGTTCCAGTGGCCTACAAAACTCAAGGATGGGCAGTAGCAGATTCATAAACCGTGTGAGATTATTCCAATGGACTGTGCTCTCAGTAGAGACTGAAGCTTCTGGATTCATCGAGGGTAGAGAAATAGAGTGTAAGCAATGCAGGACTGGCTCTCTTTACCAAATCACCCTTGAAAGCAAGCCATGTTGCAGAGGAAGGCCATCAAACCAGTGGCAAACACCCAGTGGTTCCTCTGTTTGGGGAGACAATTCCTTTCTGACTCTAACCCAGTCACTCCTTTAAAACTGAGTTGCTGTGACAAAGACGTACTAATCAGCCTCTCAAGAAGTATTTGAATTCAAATGCAATATGATTACCACTATGCAGCAAGGAAGGAAGGAACAAAGTTCCTTTCCAGTCCCTCCTGGGTGGTCAGTACACTTCTGAAACATGACGTTTCTCTGAATCAACAAATGCGATCAAGGAAAAGAATGATCATCTCATTTCAGCTCTTCTTACAAACTTATCTATCTTCTCATAAACTTTAATTTCTCATTCCAGGATGTCCCTATCCCAGTTTCTGGCTCTGCGGCCTTTACACACTGAAGGAGTAGTGCAATGAGTGGTGGTAGATACAGGTAGAGCAAGCAGAGAGTGACATTGCTGCAGCAGTGGGAAAGTTTGCTTCAGGTTGGAAAGCAAGGTTGGTCACCAATGCTTCACACCCTCAGCAAAAAGTGCCATAACATTATTTAGGTAGTCAATGGTCTAGATGTTTCTCTTCCCTTAGGTTTAGGTTTCTAAGGGATAAGAGATACATTTGGAAAAGTGCGCATGCACGTGTCTCAGTGTCACGTAGAACTATGCTGTGCTGAGAGAACAAAATCAATAGCTAAACCTGGACAAAATAAATTGGCTAGCTAGCACATACTTGAAAAACTCTTGGCAGAAGGGTAGCCTCACAGATCAGAATATAAATAACTGGAGAGTTCACCTCTTGTATCTACATCAACAACAATCGTAATAAAAACGCAGAATAAAGCAAACAAACAAAAAGAAATCTTTAGTCCTTAAGCCTTTTAAAACTCAGTATGTAGAAGGACGGTGCACAAGGGACCTACGTTGCTTCACCACATCACTTTGTTACCCAAATATTCATGCCTGTACACTGACCTACAGGTCAGTGTTGTAGCTTGGTGCACTGCATCCATCTCCAGCGCTTGCACAGTGGTTACTAAACATCACCTCACACCATTTGGTGTCTGCCTGAAGCTAACAGGCATCAGCACCGTGAAAGGGGGTCATCCTTATTCACAGGGTAGATGAAGGTGCAGAGAACCAAGTGACCTCCCCGTATTCACAGAAGTTGTTTTGCCAGAGTGAGTACTAGGCCATGTTCTCTTTCAGCTCTGCATCCTAACTAATAATGGTACCCACTTTCACCCTTTCTGGTTCTTCTGCTCATAATGCACACAGACGACTGCAGTAGAGATCAGAGACCTGGAGGCAAATCCTGCAGCCCGTCTTGTAGCTGACACAGGAGAGACTCCACATTGACTTGCTGCCACATTGGCTGAGATAAATGCTGAGGTGGGTGTGAGACACCAGGCCAAGGTCAGGGAGTAGCAACAGAGTAAGAGAAACTTAAATGTCCCTGTGAGGGATCAGCTGCCACAGACCCCGAGGGATCAGCTGTGCCCAGCAGGGATGGGAAAATTCAGCCGCCCCCAGGAGAGCTTGGCCTGGCAGACCAGAAACTTCCAGAAGAACCAGCCTAGTGCCTGGAAGCTTTCAGAAGGAACTGGCCTGGTGACCCACACCCTGTGAAGGGGCGGGAGTCTGGGGCTGCACACCCTGAGGAGCTGCTGTGGGACATGTCCTCCCTAGGACCTTGACTCCCCAAGGAGCCCACAGCACAGCCAGCCAAGCACCTGGCACAGTGAGTGTCTCTCTGAGTGAGCATTTTCCCCTCAGTCCTGCACATTTTCCCCCTTTAATTTGATCAGCTACTCCCAAAGAGAAGTAAATTGACTGTGGCTTGTATATGACTAGCTGCTCCGTGAAGTGATGGGATTGACAGAGGCTTCACCCTGCATCTGCTGTGGCACTCACCACACAGATGCATCCCTCGACCAGATGTCTTGAGATTTCCTTGCCCTGCCAGGATGAGGAAAGAACAGAGTCCTTCCAAAGAAAGACTCCTGTCATTTTGTATCATTTGTGGTCAAAAGTCAAGGATCAGCCACACTGATGAAAAACCTTCTGACTCCAGCCGCTGGTATGTTCATGACTCCTTTCCAGATCCCAGACCTTTACAACATCAGGATTTCTGTCTGCAAAAGGCATCTGAGGCTGGCTGAACATATCTGGGGTTTTTTTCTTGTTTTCAGTAGTGGTCAAAAAGAAATTCCGCAAAGTAAAAAAAAATTGCAGTAGTTTCCCCCGATCTTGTAACTAATGGGCTAAATTACATTACAAACCAACAGCTGGAAAGCTACCAAAACACCTTGAGGGTACTAGAGAAGTCCCACTGAGTTCTCCAGCCTCTCTTCAAAAAGAGATTGATCCCAGGAGCTGTGGGTGCCCTATATAAGGTATGATGCCTAAGAAGCAAGGTGGGAAGTGCTAACACCCAAACACAACACACTGGTCCTTATTTTGGAAACAAGACATTAACATTAGTGCCTAAAGCAGAACTGGGTTCTTTCTGGATCACTCAGCTTCAGTGTCCAGTCCAAAACCTGTTGTGCTCAATAAGTAGAGAGTCCTGTTGATTTCTGTAGCCCTTGGCTTGTGCCCTGCTAGTCAAGCTCCACCTCTTATACATTAATTCTGTACAGTACTAATCAGTAGTTTATCATTTGAACTATTATTTGAACTATATTATATTGAACTATATTATTTCAAAAAAATAGCAGATAACTTTGTGTCTTCCAGGTATGTGTATTGTTTTCCTGCATAATGGAGATCTGCCTAATTTAGTCCTAAAGTCATAGCAGAGTGAAAGAAATAACAGCCAGAATCTGCATCATTATATATTGTTTGCCTCTTTCTGTGACCTGCCTGTACCCATAGCAAATTTGCGACAAAATGACAGAAGGAAGCACACAGACTTCTGGTTTAGTCACCTCTCTGTGATCAGAAGTAGATGTATTGCGTATGTGCTTCAGAGGAGTGGAATTGATCTGAAACCCTGTCACCTCAAATATATTGCTGGGCCATCCTAGGAAATCATAATAAATCCTTCTGGCTTAATTGTTAATCTCGCCAGGGCATGGACACATGGACAAAAGCAACATGCTAAATGGCTTTCAGGATGTCAGGAAGTCTAAGAAGCTGAAGCCAAGTATTTATTATTGCTGAAGCATTTTTGTTAGAGGCTTGCTTATGTTATACTTTATAAGAAAGGCTTTATTGGGGTGCAGAAATAGTTTCATCATTTACAGGGCTGGAGAGTCACCACACTAGAGTCAGTAGGAAGTCACAAGGGAAGTTATCTACTAGTATGGGGAGTGTTTTCATACGCAGGATTGAAACTTCTGCACAGTCTGAGAACGCTGTTTTACTTCAAATGATAACACCATCTCTTATGTGCTACTCAGTTTGAAGCGATTTTGATGATCCTGTAATTTCCAAATGCTGAGAACTAACTCAGCAACCCAATGAGTTGTCTCATGTTAGGATCTCAGATTAGTATTCCTCCTCTACAACGCAGGTTACTATTTGCTATCAAGAGCATGTCCTGGACACCATCCCCACTGCTGTCAAAGTTTTAATCCAGAAATAGGTCAAATCCAGATGGTGCATTAGTAAATGTTAATGTGTTTTAATTATTGGGCTATTTTTAGAAGGTTCAGCATGTTGTAGTGCCCAGAAGTGAAGTGAGGCAGAAAGTAAAATCCAAGTGACATGCTTCACTCTTCTTGAGATAGGGAGATGGGTTATGCATTAGGGTAATTAACAGTATTAATGAAAAACAAATCATAACACTTCTAGGTTTAAAAGCGGAGTGTCAACACAGAGAATCTACCTCAGAAACCAGCACTTCTTGTTTACTTATGTCATGTTTCCGGAATCCCAACATCATTGTCAAGTAACAGAAGTTCTCACTCAGTCCTTTAATGCTATTGGTTCTATGTCCTCCTTCCTTCCATTAGTAGGACAATGAAGATACTGATTATTTTGACCTTCAGGAAGTTATCAGGAATGTTTTCTTTGTGACTGAGCTTGTATGAATAGAACAACTTGAATTTTCCAGGGCAATTACTCATCTCCGGTAATAGGTAAAGTGATGGAAATGAGCATCAGCTCCCTCAACCCCTACCTCAGACTTTTCTTGTGTATTACAAGGTCTAAAAAGGATCATCCGGAGGCTCAGATTAGGCAGCGATTACTTTTGTGGTTGATGCTCAGATATTTAATACTACATGTAAATGTCTTCGAAAGTCTGAAGCTATAGGCCTAGATTTACTAGTTATCAACTGCAGCTACTAATCATGGTCCATTTCTATCTAATGTATGTGGGTCTGGTTTCTAGGCTCTGCTACATATTTCTTGTGTGTGATCTTGAGCAAATCATCTGCATTCTCTGTCTAACGTGTAGCATAAGAAAAGCAATACTTTCTTTTAATACCTCTTTTAATGTTTTTATGTGCAGTGCCTGGCTATAGAATTTTATTCATGTTTGATGCTCCTCAGTGCAATTATAAAAAATAAAAATACTTCTTTTCTGAAAAGAGGAGGGGAAAAAAAAAAAAAAAGATTCCTTGCCCTTTTCTCAGCATGCTACTTGTGAATCCAAGCAAGGTGGAGGCATTGCCATTTTTTCCCCGTGTAAATGGCAACCTCCATTCAAATGAATTCTTATGCAGTTATCAAGTAAGAAGTGCAATGGGGGCCAACATAAACCAAATACAACGCAAACAGGAGAACAGACTGCAATGAATAATCCGGCCATCCCAGGTTTCCTGCCCTGTGCCTCCATCCTGTCCCTGGAATAATTGCAGAGTTTTGCTTAGGCTGGAAAAAATGCTCGTCTTGCAGTTGCAAGCATATCGTGTTGGATTTCAGTTTTATTTTTAGTCAAGTGGATTTGCTGTCTCTTGTCAGCTTATTGTGTTGCGTTAGCAGGGACATTTGAATGGAACAGAGTTTTGCTGGCACTCCAATGGGCTCTTGCATATAAAATCAAAGTTCTTTTGCTTACTTCATGTTCTCATTCATTCATTCAGTGTCTCAGAGCCTGCCAGCTCTGTGGGCATGCAGCCAGTTTTGCATTTACTACTGAGTTTTGTGCTGGCTGCCAGTCACAAAGGATGGTGATAAATGGATTCAGCAGCACCTATTAGGATTAACTGAAAGCTTAAATGCATTTTGAACCCTCTTACTGCCAGAATTAATTATAATAAAATTAATTATACGATGTTAGCCACTGAAGAACAGGCCAAGGTGAGCAAAACACCCACCTTAATGTTTACTGCAGCCTGGACCTGAAATAAACAGTGGAATCTATAGAACACAGAATCCATCATGCTTACTAGACTCATAAGCATAAATGCAAGCTCTTTGCACTGCTTTCAGTCGGCTTTAGATTTTGGTCTCAGAGGCCTGTCCTACATGCTGGCTTCAGTGACTCAGGTCAATCAGAACAGCACCTGTACGGTGATCTGCAAAGCAGCTTGGAGAGTAGAAGAATCCTCATATTTTAGCAAAAATAGCTCAGTTGGAATCCCACTTACTGTATTTCACAGTATGGCCTTTGGAATTAATATGTTAATAGAAAATTCAGTGACTTGATTGCTTTGCAAACCAAAGAGGTCCTGTTCAGCTGACCTATTGATTGCAGTAATTCAGTTCAGCCTTGTGTTGAAGAACTGCTGCTGAAAAACAGTGTAATACCATATGGAAACCCTGAAACTCTCTACTGTCAAACTAGCAGATTGTCAGATAGCTGATACAGTAGAACCCACCATGGTGGCACGGGGATTAGGAATAACCTTAGTTAAATTCTGCTAGGTCCGTACAATATCATACCTTGCACTTATGAACTGTGCTATTGGATTAGAGCTCCCTTTTGAAATTAGGCATCGATGTGAGCAACGCTGGCAGAATCTGGTCTAGGCTAGACAACAGGATGCAGGTTTAACACTGATGAAATGACAACAAATCTGTGACAGTCACAATGTCCCAGTAAATGACCTGACTCCTTCCTTTTGTGCCCTCTTCCACATTCTGATAGGGTGTGAGACCCATCTACAACATACAAGCAATCAAATTTCCTTGATCAGAAAGCTTACAACTGAAGGGAATACTTAAAAGATGGAGGAAAGAGAGGAATAAAAATAGAATGAAAGCAGGTTCGTAGAAACATTACTTAAAAGTGAATGGAATGTCACTCTTCCCTGCTGCTCCTCAATCTAATCCAGGCAAGGAAATAATGTATTTTGACTACTTCAGGGAAGGGCCTGATTAATTTATCCTTTCCAAAGGCTCATCTATAGTGCATACTATAATAAAAAATCAGCTCCTAAGACTCCACTGTAAAATGCAGTAGTTTGTATTTCTGAGCTATCTCACACCATTCATTTCAGATAAAAGGCTGCTTTCTTCGTTCTTGTTCAAATTGCAAACAATTCTGTGTTTTCTTGCTGGTGTTTGCTTGCCCTTAGCTTGTAGAGAAAAATCTTGCTTGTCTCTCCTGCAGAAAAACATGGTATTTGGTAGACAATTAGAATTATTCCCCACCTGGATATTAAATTATACTCCTTTGCCTACTAGTTGTGTGCTGCTCAGAAAGTTGTTACAAAGCATGCCTTGGCTGAAGAATTAAATAATTGCTAACATTTTTTTAGCCATAAAATTGAAGGTAGATTAAGTTGGGTTTTGGGGGTTTTTGGGTTTTTTTTTTCTTCTTTCCAGTAATTAAGTGTTTTACTAACAGACAAAATGTTCCAGCTGAGCAGAAGTCTGAGAAACCAGATTCAGGCCAGCTACTTGAATCATGTACCAGGAACGTTAAAGTCAGAACTGTATCAGCCATGGGTTCCCCCTGTATTCTACAAGGATATATGCATATGTTCAGGGTCAAATTATGATTGGAATCTATATGGGGAGCGTAGTATGGATTAAGCTCTCAGCTTATGGTACCTACCTTAGGATGCTAAAATTCAACAAGACAGAAATCAAGCCAGGAAGTGGAGACAAAATGGAATCTGTCAGCCAGTGCATGAACTTATATCCAAAATAGCCCGTCTATCCCCTGCCTTTTGGACTGAGTGCTGCATGATGTGGCTCTGTAATGTTCTTATTTTCCCACCTTAGCTTGAGACATCCAAGTCTGACATTTTGCCTTCCTTTAGATTATCCTTTGGGACTGCACTGGACATCATCTGGTAGCTGCATGACAATGCAGTGTATTGATTTGTCCTTGCGTTTAGCCCTATTGATTTGCAAACCTGGTTTGCAACACCTTTCTTTGGAGCCTGATGGTAAAACATTGGTTTAATTTCTTGATTTCTCATTTTTATTCCTATTCATTTTCTTTTCTTTTTCTGAAAACCACCATATTTAAGAGATTCTCTGGGTGATGTTTGTATTGCAAAACACAGCTCTCAGATCTGGAGCAACCACCTGCTAAATAAGAGCTGTACTTTAGGATAAGATTCAGCTGCAGACCATAACCGTTCTGGTTCCTTCCCCCTGCATCCTAGCTGTGATGCAAAGGAAGCATGAGGAAGCAGAGCACAAGGAAACTGCAAAAATCTCCATGACTTGCTCTTGTCTGGACTGTTAGATTTTGTTTCCTAGATCTTCATCAGAATGACTGTAAATCAGTTCAGAAAAAGGAATCCTTTTTGAAAAATTAAGGAAACTGGGATCTTCTTATCCATACCAGACTCAGACCTATACAAGATTCTTCCGTATGGCATGCATAGTCTGCTAACACAGGAACTATTGCACACACAACACTCCTGACACCTTCCTAAAACACTGAAGTGTTCCTTATCTTTTACAACATAAATAAAATTGATATTTTCAACCTCTCCTATAGCATGTACATAGTTCAAAGGATTTTCCCATTGTTCCCCATTAATAGCTGTCCATTTCTTTCAATTATCATACATGAATATCATGTAGCACACTGGAGTTTCATTCTTAGTATCCCATAGTCTTGACTAAAGCTATAAGGTCACCAGAAGGGGTTGGTGTGTCTGCTTTTGAGTCAAATCATCCTGAAAGTAGCAACAAAGAGAGACTAAAAATCCTGGCACTACTCATTTTGGAGAGAAGACGACTGAAAGGACATTTAATTGAAGTTTATGTAAATCTGAAGGTGATGAGGAAGATGAATAAAAGCTGTTGTTCACTAAATCCTGAAGTATTAGAACTTGAGGGCATTCATTGATAGTAGCTGTAGAATGCTTAAAAAATAACTAAATAGAATGGAATAGAATAGAATAATTTCAGTTGGAAGAGACCCACAATGATCATCCAGTCCAACTGCCTGACTACTTCAGGGCTGACCAAAAGTTAAAGCATGATGTTAAGGGCACTGCCCAAAAGCCTCTTAAACACTGACAGGCCTGGGGACTCTACCACCTCTAGGAAGCCTGTTCCAGTGTTTGACCATCCTCTCGGTAAAGAAATATTTTCTAAAATATAATTAAAGGGTGGGCAGCAAACTTCTGGAATTGGTTACTATGTGAGGTTTTGAAGGCAGCACGTTTTAAAAGAGAGTCAACAAACTAATGAACAACATCCAAAACAGGTACTAAATGGAATCAACAGGGATGCACCCTCTAATCCTTAATCCATTGACTGTGGACGCTGGGGCTGGGGTAGCAGGTAGTGGCTGTGTCCATGTCCTCATTCTAAATAACCTTTTCATTGCCATTGTAAATTTCTCACATACAGTTTTACAGGAAGCTTCACTTAGAGCCGATGTATTTAGTAACTGTTTTTGTGCCCTCGTATGCTTGGCTAGTTGTCCAGATAACAGTAGGTGAACAATGGTCTGGTTAGCCTGGGAGATGATATTTGAGCATTGGTTGTTTTGTGCCAAGTGCAGCATCTCATTGCCAAGATCCTCCAGAGTCATGCATGAATCATTTCATAATGCTCAGAGCCTTGGAAGAAATTCTTACACTCAGGTGGACCTACATAAGCCATGTAGACATGAATAGCATAATACCACTTCTTATTCTCCTTTGGCTTCTTCTCACCCTTTTTCATAACACCAGTAACCAGCTTTTTCAAGCCCCTCTTGCAAGAGTGCACAGCCACCTCCATTTGTGCAGAACTTAGAAGCAGAATACTGATCTGGATGGACCATTGGTCTGACTCCTTAGCACATGATCTGACCCATGAGCACATTTTTAAGTTCTTGTGACATTCAGCTTCTTTCATCCACCTGCCACTTGTCTGAAGTTCATTTATAGATTTCAGTTAGCAAGTGAGTGTGTCTTGACCAGGTGGTTTGAGCATGAAATTGTACGGTACTTGGGTAGTTTAATTCCAGATCAGAAAGTCTAGGTGGCAGCTTCTGAAAAAGAAATAAGGGATTAGCCACTTGCTACCTCCAAAATATCCTGGGAAGATGACCACCCAACACTGCCAGGCATAGGATTGGACTATACGGCCCACGAGATGACATTAAAGATCAATAGGACAGAAGGTCTTGGGGTCTATTTTTTGTGGCAAGGGGTGCAATTCTTGGAGGTCTCATTTCTGCAAAACCCCAATTTTTAAGCAAGGCAGCAAGGTCAACTCATAAATCCCTTGCAAGATGACAGAAACACCCTACCAGAACAAAGAAACACTCTATAATACTCAGCAGGGTATAATGGAACCTTTTGGCTGAAAGTGAAGTGATTAACAATGCAACAAGCAATTATGCCTGATGTTCAGTTAACAACAAAATAAACATGATAAAATATGACCGCAACATTTTGAATCAAAAGCTCATAGAGAGATACCATTTGCTCCTACATCTTCTCTATGCAAATAGTGCATCGTTAGCAAAGTATTATCCATGTGTTTTCCGCCACTATTTAATTGCATGGGAGGCAGTTAAGCAGATCAAAGAGCTCTATTAACAACAGATAACCACAGAGCAAATATGATTAAAAGTAATTACAGAAGGAAGTAATCTGCTAATTCTTAATGGTTCTGAGGACTCAGAGAGGAGTTCTCAAAGTGATTCTCATCATTGGAAACCAGGGTGTTACTGCAGTTACATACTCACTTGTGAGTTACATACTCACTTGTGACATGATTCAGAAGTGGGAAAACCCTTATCACAAGTTACCTCTTTTTTCTGTCTTTTGGTATCTGATAAAATTTCCCAGACCTCTTTCATTTCTAACCAGGACATCTCTTCACCTTCCAGACAGCCTCTGGAAACAAACCTCTGCCATTTTCCTCACTCTTCCTTTCCCTACACATATTTTCTATCTTAGCAACTAGACCTAGAAATGATTTGTCACTCCTTTCACTCTTCCCCTTCTCACTCCACCCTAATACTTCCTTCCTTTCTTACCTCGCCTTTTGAGTTCAGACATCCTACAAACATGGCTCCTAATAAACCTTCTCCCTGCGTCTGTCCTCTTTCTTCCTCCCCCAGACTTTGCTCCTCTTTTGCTGTTCCCTGTCTTCACTGTCACCAAAATGCACATGGCCCCAGTGTCTTTAAGGGCTTTTACAAATTGTTGTTTGACAATGCACAGAGTCTAATGGTGGCTGAAGCTTCTCTGTATCACATTGCTGCTGACATTAAGGATCACAACTGGAACCAACCAAAAAGCTCACTGAACCTTCCGTGGTCTGAAACCAACACTTTTTTTTTGCCCAGCTATAGTTGGCATACTTATTCAAAACTCGTCTCTTACTTTCAGAGATGCACTGTATGCATCTAAATTTATCTAATCCTTGCTGTCCATCCTCTTTTGCTTCTTCTTTATTCTTCACATGCTGCTCAAAAATTTCATTTCCAACTATTCTTGAACCATCAAAGTATTTCTGCTCCAGGCCTGAGATCTTGTTTCTGCTAAAGCCAACAGACCAGTGCTAGCACTGTCTTTATCAAGCCTAGAAGCCTAGTGTCAGAAAGCTAAAAATAACAAAGGCCAGATTCCTATATTTGTATTAGCACTTTGTAAATGATCAATTCTTTTCAAAATTGTTTACATGCCTAACGAGTCCAGCTCCGCACATGTAACTGATGCCTCTGAAAAAAACATGGCTAATTATGATGCCTTCCCAGAAACCAATGGTTACGAATCTGCTTTATTGAAAAGACAGTATGAAATCAGGACAGTCCACATCAAGTTTAAGCATGTCCACCTAAGTAGGAGCTTAAATACCTAGGGAAGGAATAACCGGTCCAGCATGAATTACCATCTTCTTATGATAAACTGTTGAATGCTCTATATCTAGTACTGTTATCCTGGTTAATGAAGAAACTCTGGACCTTTGCTCTTCCTCCTTAAGGAAAACTTAAAATGCCACTTTTTGCTTTCAATTTTGTCAGATTATTTCTCTGGTTGAGTCTCCAATTTTCTTGTAAGAAAAATCTTGAAGGTAATCCACTGGTTTTTGAAAATCACATATTTGAATTAGACAGGGATTACAGTGTTCTGTCTCTGTGCTTAATTTCTGAGGTGTCCAGCTTTGTTACATTATCTGATCTTTGCATCCAGAACTTTCTCCCTCTCCCAGTTATACTTAAATGGCATTGCCTTCTCCACTTCAAAGGGGGACAACAAGGTAAAATACATGTAACTCTCATAGTCTCAAATAAACAAAATGCATTCCTGCAACAATACTATCTCCTGATTCTCACCCCAGTCTACTGGCATCTAGACAATCCTTACTGCGTTTTAGTTGTACTATTGCTATCACAGTACCTGCCTAAAGACCCGAGATTGCATTTTTAAAGAGGTGTGGGGGATAATAGTTTCCAGGTCAGGACAATTACCAGGATCCTCCCTAATAATTAGCTGATCTGTAATTTTGTCATATTCACTCTGTGCCTTCAGGGCTCTTGATCTGCAGGGTGCTCTGGAAGAAAGTTTCTCTCTCGTTAGAGAGTCACAAGTTTTGCTTTAGGTAGGCTGGGCTATGCAAGAAAAGGTGGTTTACAGTGGCAGGTGAGGTTCTTTATTAGGAGCTAATGAACACAATTCCCTGTGCAACTGAATGAGGAAAGGTTGCCTATTGCTTGTTTGGGGCACATTTATCGGGCTATTTCAGACCCTGAACGAGACCATTAATTTAACTGTGTTTCAGAGTACCTAAAGTCAAAGCCTTTGCCCTCATGTAAGCAAGTGGAAAGGGGGAGATGCTTCAGAGGGCCATTTTAAGCAATTGGTGACCTACAGTAAAGCAGAGTGAACTTTTCTTTTCCTGGCCATACAGATTTTACAAAGTTTTGTGAAAGGCTCTGTAGATCCTACCAAAGATGGATGGGAAGCAGCTCAGCCATCTGATATGGGGTAAGACCATACTTGCCTGCCTAAGCTACGGACAGAAGAATGTCCTGCTTCATGTGGTACGCATGGTATATAAGAGGTTCCCGTTACCAGAGGGCATGAGGATTACTGTAATAACAGAACCACAGAGTTGCTGACGTGGGAATGGATCTCTTGAGATCTTCTGCTACGAGCCCCCTGCTCAAACAGGGTCAGCTCACATTTTCTTCCATTGTCTGTTTGATAACCAAGTTAGTACTAACGTCCTTTGACTAAATCTAGTAGCATTAAACATGCAATCATACATTTGCAAGATCAGGTTCTTAAAAACTGTATGCTGTGTCCCAAGCAGTTTGTGGTCATTTTTAGGATAGGAGATGAAAGGATAATATGGGGGTGGGGGATGACCAAGGAAAGGAGAGGGAAAATGGGAAGTCTGACTACACATTTCACTCCTGTTATCTATCTAATAAAGCTAACAAGCAGGTAAGCTTTTGGACTAAAATTGCTACGGACGCTCCCTCGCTGCTTAACTCCCTACTTCAGCCTTCCACTCAAAAACCGAAATTCCTTTCCAGGATGCTTGTAAGGTAGTTGCTCTTTTAAGTTAGGAAAGACAGATTGCTTCAGCTATTCTGGTTAGTCTGTGGCTTTCTTGCTTGCTTTTCACTCCACAAAGGTTAATATTGTTGGCTTTCTATATTTTTAATATTTTTTTCAGAATACAACGTGGTCTCACATTCACCATGCCATGCAGCTTGAGCAAGGAAAATAGAGCAATCCATTTCCATTCCTTCATGCGATATGCTTAACCTGTATTTGTGTGAAAAGCTGTGAAGTATATGTGGTGAGAGACAGGAGACTTTTTGACTGAAATTTTAAATATTTTTTTTATAAAAGCTTTTATTCTTGATTAATTTGAATTAAGTAGAAGCTAATAGATCAACCCAGCCTCAAGGATTCTATTGCTGAGTAAAATATATAACGCTTGAAGTTAGTAACTATTTTTATAGCACATGTTACTACTGAAAGAAATAATGGATCTTTTTAGCTAATTTCCTAACCTTTATTTTAGGCAAATGAATAAGATTCTTGGTTTAAAAATAATGTTTAGCTTCCAACAAATTTACTTCATGCCACTGGAAGCTGATAGGTGCTTAGAATGTAGAATGATCAGGTGATTTATTCAGGTGCCTGAAACCATAATCCTGCAAAGATTTATGGTTTTAAAATCAGGTTTAAGACTTCATTGTGCATTCCAGAGCCCAGTTTTTAAGTTCTTGTTTTCAGTATGTTGGCGTTTTGATTAACCAATTGGTTTAACTTTCCTTTACTACAAGTTTGCAATATTTAATGCATAGAAGATAGTCCATGATAAATAGCTGCGATTTTATTAGCTGAATAGTTGGAAGGACATGACTGATAAGTAAGATGTCACATAAATCAGTGGCAAAAATGACCGACTTTGAAGGCCAAACATAGCAAAGCCTTAAATCTCTCCATCTTCTATAGATTTATTTATAAATCAATACACAAATCAGAGCTGGGAAGTTAAATTCAAGAGTAATTAACGTTAGATCAAACTGTCTTGATACACTGTAAAATAGCCAGAACTTTGTGAACATAATTAACTTGTATTTTGTTTTGTATTCTACCACAGTGTAGACTAGTTTGAAAATGGGTCTGTTCATATAAAAAGAAGACATCTTGCTGTTATTTATATCACAGTGGTGAAGTAACTCAGCAATCCAGTGTAATTGCATAATGAACACAGAAATGTCAATGTATTTCTAAAATGTTAAAGGGGAATATTGTCTGTTGTTCTACTGGAAATCTTTCCCTCACTGCCATATGTGTGTTTTTCTGAATGTCACTAGCAAAGCAGAAATTCTTGGTACAGAGATGATCTTTTCTGAAGCTATTCTCTTGTTTGTTGTTGATCTTTTTCTTTCACAAACCCCACTTTAAAAAAATATAATTCAATGTCTAACTGAATGCCTAAAGTGTGTATTTGAAAGTTATTTTCCATCCTCTGTAAAGCAGGAGGGAGTATGTATGTATTTATATATTTATTTATTAAGCGGGCTATAAAGGAGGAAATGGAAGTTTGTTATATGCCAGTTTCTAGCTTCCTTAGTGGCAAAGTAAGATGGGTTAAATCAAATCACACCAAGTCTGATTAACATCCTTAAAAGGTAGGAAAGTATTGTTGTCAGCCAGTGGAAAAAATCTGAGATAAAGCACACACAGAACTAACTTTCCAGGTACTGTGGGTACCCAGAATTTCAACAGAAGTAAAAGTGTTGATGAGTATCTCTGAAAGTCAGCCCATTTGTGCCTTTCCTAACATCACACACAAAAGCTTGGGTAAAAGCAGATCTGCTGAATGCTATGCCTACATTTTATCTTCTGGAATTAGCTTTTTCTACAGTTGTTAAGCTGTGTTACCAGAGTTGGAGATGAAAAGTCTTCATTTCACTTTCTACTCGTTGTACTTCAAAATTAATTTTGAGCTTTTTGTGCTCAGCAGCTCTTGCTGTAAAATAAAACACTTCCTCCTAGTTGTTTAATGCTCTTTTCTGAAACAAAACCCAGACAAACAAAAAAAAATAATCCCCAAACACCAACAGAACTCAGCTCCAACATTTTAAACGGTAGGATGCTTCCTAGCACAAAGGCCTTATGTACAAAGGGCAGTTGTATGCTCGCAGTACTCAGAGGAACAAGTCAAGCTACTGTGAGTATCCCTCAGCCCTTTCTTATGTAAATGCAATTCACAGGAAATATCCTAAATTTGTATTCTCTGTGATTTGCTGTTACCATTTCCTTTGTACAGTTCATGAAATGTTCTGACACAAAAAGGCATAGCGCTGCCAGCTGTAAGAGCACTCGGCATGGAGAATACACCCCAGCATAAGGAAATACTGATAAGTGAGTGAATCCATGTAGGAGAACATCACTTTGTCTGTCTTCTCTCACTGCTGTTGCCTCCTGCCAAGCCCCAAGAGATGTCTGATACCTTTCATGCCAACTCTAGAGTTAAAAGGGAAAAGCAGGCTGGGGTCTGCATAAGTTGCAAACGTAACTCACTCAACTGGTGTATAGATACTTCAAGACAGAGGCCATCAAATGCAGCAGGCAGAGAAATACTGTATCTTGGATTGGTATTTCTGCCAAGTTACAGGAATTAACCCTACCTTATAGAAATAGAATGATTCATATTGGAACTCAAGGCAGAAAACATGATTTTTCCACTAATCACACAGTTTCCTTTCTAAGGATCAGAGGTTTTGTTCTGAGGCACATTTAAGGAAACTTAACAATTTAGGCTATCTTTCCCAAAGCTGAACATTTGTTCACACACTAGGACTTGAAAGAACAATGCTGCCTAGTGAAGCCTGCTGTAATGCACATATGGATCTGGGACAGGCACCGTGGATGGCAAATTTGTAATTCAGTTTATCATTAACAAATTCCTATTCTTTAAGGGAAAGATGAAGTAGGTGGAAGAGCTACTTAAAAGCAGTCTTAAGACATCTGTGTGTCCTCAGTTGTGCTTGCTGAGATATTTACCTCATTAACAGTTAACAGGCACTAGGCACTCTGAATAAATTCCAATGAACAGTGGGAATTTCCGGGAGGACTGACAAACTTCAGGGAGCATGACCCTTGAGCTCAGGTGACGGGGAGTGCTGGGAGTTTTCAGTTTAAATAGCCATGGTTATTCTTCAGTAGCATTTAATTTCCAGAGAAGTAAATTCCTTTAAAAAGATTCACAAACTTCTGTGACTCGTAAAGAACTTTTCCCCTATTGCATCATCCCAGTACTTGGATATAAGTACTTACATTCTCAGAGAGGCAATAAGTACATTTTATACTTTGAAAAAATAGCACTGAATGTTCTAAATCAAAGTTGGAGACCTGCTTCCCCTATGCTGAAGACAAGAGAGCAAGGCTGTAGTAGTTCCCAAAGTTAAAGTTAATTGCAGTGGAGGAAATGTCTCTGGGTCAATAAGGTGGTAGGATAAAATACAGGATAAAAGTGGGATGATGGTGTTATACAATAGATGGAAGATAAAAAATAAGAAATGTTTCATATTCAGTACAGAAGTCACAGTCAGAGCACGCTTTCCCAATGAGTTAACTCAACTTCGGAATAAAGCGGCCTGTTGCATCAGGATGTCCTGAAAATTGTCTGCGGAAACATGCTAGTGATCGCAGGGATGGAATTTGGCTCATGGGACTGAGTTCACATCCTGGTAGTACAGGGCTGACATCACTGGAGTGAGAGATAAATACATTCACTACATGTTTTTCCATGACTAACAATATAACACAGTTTTGTGACAATTATTATCCAAGCTTTACCTACAGCATTGCAAATGGTGGTCTACAGATACATGAAACCTAATGAGTATTAGTCTCCTGGAACACTATTCAATAATATTTTGTTAAGTTCATTGATGTTACAGTGTAGTAAATTAAATCTTCTGGCTTTGTACGACAAACATTAGCCCACTGTAGAAGCCTTAAATGTCTACTGAAGGCCACATTTTCAAAAGCTTCAAATAGTATTGGGTATCTTTATTACTAAGGGAAGACAAATATAAGATGGGGCATTGAGAAATAAAAGCACTCCGGTCCAATAAATGCTTTTAAAAAGACACTCCTGAAGGGTGAGTGGATGATGTTTTGTCGATGGTGGGAAGTTACAGATTATTGTACCTATTCCATTTCTTATGTTGCTACAGTACCTGGTACAAATTTTTGTCAGATATGAAACAACCATTTTAGCAGGTTATTGCTCCATCCAAACTGCTGATGTCATCTTCTGGCTACAGGATCTGCCACTGACAATTAAGTGGAGAATACTAGAAGTCCTCATTTTTGCACCAGCTAAGGCAGGAAAAGAGAAAGGATATGTAAGTGGGCAGTAATCTCATTCTAACAGTTACTGTTGCAGAGCTTCTGTTATTAGATTTCCTCAGATGGAGATCAAATATTTAACTCTTCAAGCCTCAAGACTGTTATGGTTGAACAATGGATCATAATGTTACATGCAATCTTTGTTTAAACAGTCTCTAGGAACACTGAGACACAAATATCTGTTCAAAAAATTGAATGACACTTAAAAAAATGTAGATTGTTGAAAAAAATGCTGGCTGTCCCAGGAAACAGAAGTGGTGGTTTGGCTCTCTTCATATTCCACACTAATGCATCTAAGAAATTTCAGTCTGTACCACAAGACATATACACCATCACTAGGCTTGTCTTCACTTGTGCATTATTTAGAGATAATATCTTCTTGAAATTATCAATCCATTTCTTTTTTCTCTTTACATGCCGATGTATACACAGATGAGCTGGGCGAATAATATATTCTTCAGTTCTCCAGTTGCGCTAACAATTACTTTAGATCCTGGTGAACATTTTTTTTTTTAAAAACAAAAATAAAAATATTAACTTCTCATAACTTTGTTCATTTGTTTTTACATCAAATTTTGGTCATTTGGGGTGAAAATATTAATTTCAAGAGATGTAACTCAATGTTCAAATAATTTTTTGATACTTTCTGTATTTTGGTCTAAATTATTGAGGCTAATTAGTAACACCTCATTTTCTTGGCAATGCAGCAGGTCAGCTCCAAAACCTGTTTAGAAATGGTAGTCTATAAATCACATATTTAGCCTGTGTGCTGCTTATTTCTTTACCCAGAGTATACAAGTTAATAAGCAGGTCATGTCACCCAAAACTAAACATCAAACTTGAGCTAAATTTGCTACTAGTTTTGGTTGCTTTCAGACTCTTTTTCAGCAAAGAGATTATTCATTGGAAAAAAAAAAAAAAAAAAAGCACTGTGTAGTCTGTTACTCGAATGTAATACGACGTGAAATTCCGCCTGGGTGAAACAATGCAGTTCCTTTTTCCTTGTCCTCTTTTGGCTGGTAAGTCTTGCTCTGGGGTATCCCGGGAATGTTGCTTCGGGACATCTTTAGCCTTTTGCCAGCTGAATGATAATTGTTTCCTATCTCTCTGAGCCCTGACTTCTATGCATCCCTCCTCCTCCCCCATGCCCTGGATTGAAGCTCCTGTGATTGAGCTTCCTGTGAGGTCTCTGCAACAACCCCAAGGGCCTCTTCTGCCACCATATGTATGTAATCACAAACTGAAAACTTTTCTGCTTCTTAAAACACAGGACTGCCATGTGAGATAACTATCTACAGCTATCAGCCTCTCACTGAAAAGCGTTCAGATGCATCCTTCTGCTCATTTTTTTAATAAGCCTATTATGCTTTATTTTATTTCTTTTTTTCCCCTCCTTTTTTTTTTCCCCCTGACATACACATTGGTATTAATATAATGAAGGATCAAAATTAAGTATATCAGGCAAAGGTTCCACCTCAGGAACTTAACAGCATGCCAGACCTTCTACATATTAAGAAACATGCACCAATGTGTAACCAAAATCAGTTTAACTGCCCAAGCTGCCCAAGTGTAAATCATGGGAAGCAACCTAAGCTACACTGGCAGGAAGAATCTGAATTATTTTAAGTCTATCTTATTCACACTCACCTAAAATTGTATGACTGTATTTGTAGTGCAAGGACTTAAGAGCTCTAAGAGCTCCAAATCATAAGCAGCACTGTCCTAACTGGACCAGCTGAAGGACCTGCTGTTATCTTCAAGGGACTTCTGGAGCCTGGCATCCTATTGCAAGGATGACTTGGTTGCTCATGAAGCTGTTGCAGATCCACTGTGGTTAGCAGTCTGATGTTGGAATGTGGCCAGAAAAAATAAAATTAAACTGGTAATAATTTAAACTACAAAAAAATGCTGAAATAAAAACTGTGATGGTTCATTTGCTTGAAGGAAAGCTGAGACATGCTGCAGTGAGGGTGGAGCCCCATAGGAGTGTCACCCCTACCTGGGGTGGGACCCCCGTTGGGTACTTCTCTGGGTGATTGATGCCAAAATAAACATCATTTTTATAGGGAACAGAAGCAATTTTGTTTTCATACAGTAGTTAAAATCAACTATCCCAAATGAACTGAGAGGATGAAACTAATTTAGTGTCTGGCCAAGTAAACATATGTTTTTAACTTACAAAAGGACCTGGTTTTATTCTACCATTTCTTTACTCAGTTAAGTGATATCTCAAGATGATGATGATGATAATAATAATTACAATAACAGCAACAATAATAATAATTTATATTTTTTTACCACCATTTTTGCCATTGAATGAAGTAACAGCCGTATGCTTCCAATTTTTCAATGTGAGTCAATGTAATGCAGCTGGTCTAGGTAAAGCTATGACCTGTTCATTCCAATAATTTACAGATCCAGATCCAATATCCAGAATAAATTAGTTAAAAGAAAAAATCTAATCTACAGAATATGAACTCCTAATTTAAACCAATGCTAGGAATGTTGCATTAAGTAACCCCCAAATCTAGGAACATTTTAGGATTTCATCTTGGAAAAAAATAAGGTAGTTGTGAGGACATTATCCCCAGAAATGGAGATTACAGAGTTAAACGCTGACCCAGCACAGACTGCCTTTGTGAGACACCTCAGACAAGTCAGGTTGAGCCACACTTTAAACTACCTCAGCTTCCATTTCTTCTTTATTCAAATTCTTGTAAGCTGGAGTAAGAGGGTGGTGGGTTTTTTTGGTTTGCTTTTGTTTGTTTGTTTGTTTCCCCTACAAATATGTGCCTCTCAATTAAGATCTTGTACAAGGTTCACATTTTAAAACATGCTCAACATTCCCACTGTGACTCTTACTAAGAAAAAGATTCAATCAAAGTGGGCAATTGCAGTGCAATTTGTGCTGCAAATGTAACCTTAAGTATATTTACACTTTCATCCTTTTCACAACATGATTTCATTCAAATTTTCATGTTTCTTTTTATTGTTTAAAGTGCTAAAGATGGATTTTTTTGTGGTTTAACCCCCTCCCTCCTTCTCCTCAGCCCAAGGGAAAAGCAACTTTGCATCTTTTTCCTCTTCTTTATATTTATGTCAACATTTTCCTTTAACAACTTTGAAAACATGCTCTTTTTGGAGTTATTTCCATCAGTATAGCTAAGTGATGAAATGATTCATGAGAACCGATAACTAACAAGATTCATGTGTATAGATACTGCTTCCCACTGGTAACAGTCATTTAGTGATGGAATTATTCAGCAAAGGCAAATGAGATCCAAGGGCAAATTCCAGTTTTGAATAAGATGACTTATTTATAAACCAGATGACAAATTTTTACTTTACCTGGTTAGTTGTTTGGTGTAAAATAGAATTGACTTTTCTTTTATTCAGGAGGTGGTGTTTTATCAGTGGATGTTGCTTCCCACCATGTGACGGGAACTTTGACTTTCCATAAGTTTAGGTTTCCCTGTAAATTGGAAACTGAGGGAAATGACCAAATTTTTGCCAAGACACACAGAGCATTCAGTGTCTTCTATGATATACCAAGTGCAGGGACTTCATTATTCTGTTTTGGGTTTGCAGTATTGACATAAAATTATTACTAGTGCTGGTAATAGTACTGTTAATTCAAAATATTGTGGGCAACAGGTATCTCCTGTTAAAAAGATGTTCCCAGTTAAAGACATTAATTAATATGAACTGCCAATATTTGAAAAGGGAACTTTCAAAGTGTATATATAATATGATTCAGTCCTCTGAAGGACAAGTCACTGAAGGAGCACATTGCCATTTGAAGAGCATTAACTCCAAGTTGGTTGTTACTAAACTAATCTTTCCTTATCTTCTATTTAGCAGAAGGAATTCCTCTCCCAGTTGGAACTGCCAGGTTTTTCTTAGAAATCCTCCTAGCAGAGGAGATTCTGAAAGCTAAAATTCCACAGGGTGTTTTGTCTTGCTAATGACTTCAGAGCACAATTGGATGCCCAACTGTGCATCTTTGTACTTTGGTTGGTTTGGGACTGATTTGTCCACAGGGGGAAAGTAGACAGCTACAATTACGTCTGAGGGAATCCTCCCTTAGAGCGTGTGGGGGACATGAGCACTGCTGCTCTAGCAGACCGTGCTTTCTCTGCAAAAGGCAAAAGCTAAAGAAGGGGGTTAACAATGGGATGAAAGGTTTTCTCTGAAGTCATTAAACTGTGAGGAAATGGTGAGGGTCATGAATAGTTAGATAAAAGGAATTAATGAGCATGAGGTGGGAGGTAAAAGTATTAATGGGTTGCTGACACCTAAGTTATAAAGCAGTCAGGCTCCCGGACTGGCAGAGTGTCTGCATTTTCATAGCAGATTTATATTTTGATGAGCAGATAGCTGCATTTCGGTGTTTTTAAGTATTTCATATTAGCTTTAAGCAACCATGCAGTAGTAATTGCTCATATCTGTTAAGCCTGTGAAAACATAAACCAACTTAATCACACTACGCAGTGTTCATATCTTTGTCTGTAAATGTCTGTCCCTATTGATTTCCTCAGGGAAATAAAGGTCATAGGAGCGCCCTGAACCAGAAAGGCCCTTGTATTGGGATTAGGGGTACAAAGCAGAAACCGCATTGAGTCCAGTGAGACAGCTAGTGAGGGAAGAGAGGGGGCACAAGTAAGTAGGAGAGATATTATAGACTTAAAATGCAAAACTTGAGATGTGTATTGGTAGCACCCACCACACCCTAGGTCATCCAAGCAACTTGTAGTTTCTCTTCATGGGGGCATAAAGATGCAGGCAACAAGCTGGCTCCACAGCTGTGGGGAACCCCTATCCTGCTACAACTCCTGATGGTAAAGCTCAAAACTGGCAGAAAGCTCCAGAAATGTGTTATTTTAAATGGCAAGTACTGGTCTGTGTAGGAGACGGGACCCTGTCCTGGGTGGGTGGTTTGTGAGCAGCAGCAGGGGGAATTTCGAACTAGTAGGGCTGTTCTGTTCTCCTCCCTTCCAGCACTGGAGCAGTGCCCCTCGGATACTGAGCATGTACTAGAGCTCAGTATCTCCTTCCTTTTTCCTGTCCACCGTTTTAAATTTGATCTCCAAACTCATGGCCTGCCTACAGTAATTTTTAAACTCCCTTAACACCTTGATAACCAGCAGCAAAATACTCGGGATGTATATAATCTCCCACTAATCAGATGCAGAAATGCCTGCATTTCGATCGTACCAGTTGGGATACATCACAGGCATTGGTGATTTCACTAGTACTTGTTAATTTGTTTCTGTCAAGTATCAGTGCTGGAATATGTTCATTTTCACAGAAGACTCCACTTAGCTGCAGGCTAATGAAGCTGTTGAATACAGAGCATATTTATTATTGTGACTTGAAATAAGATTAGTGGGGCAGGACATTTATTTTAATTTCTTCCAGGTGGCATAAAGCCTTGTTTTTTGTTTTGTTGGTTTCCCCCTGCTCTCTAATTTAAGAAGAGTTGCGGTTTAGAAATTAAAGACCTAATTAAGCTGCATGTCAAAATCAACAAAATACCAACACAAGTGATTCCTTCTGACAAAACAGCCTTTCAGATCAGGCTTCAGCCTCCTCTAAGCATCAAATGGCAAGTCTTCTGAGGAGCAGCTTGTGTTAAAAACAGTCCAGCACTGACAACTCTAGTCCTTCAACGTAGCACCAGTCTGCTTCTCCACACACTATTAATACTAACATGCATAGCTAATAAAAATCATGGCAGGAAACTTGCAACCTTTTTTCACTGGTGGGTATGCTGTAACACATTGTGCTCAAGAGAAGCAATCAGTCAGGAGTTTTAAAAATACAGTGTGCAATGTCTGAATAATAGCTGTGGGAACTGCTTGTATAGAAGAAGATGATTAAGAAGTTCTGTGCAGTATTTTTAACTGTCTTAAGAAACTTGTCAGTTGGAAATGGGGAGAAAAAGATGTTTTTCTAACTTAGGCTTCCGGAGGACTTCTCATTTTTGTCATCTTCTTTAGGAAGATGCCTGCAGTGAATACCTGCTAAACCACATGGTAGACAATCAGAACAGCCATGCGCTAAATGATAGAGACAGGTATGATTAGTCAGGATGCTTACGATGAAGCATTGAAAATGTAATATTATCCAAGAATACTACAAAAAGTCTCATAAAACAAGGACTATATTGGAAGCACACCAATGACTGGGCCTGGGAATGTGTTCTGTCAAATTTGTATGTGACAGCATAGGAAAAAAGGGACTGAAGTGTGGTCCAGAGCACTTTCTCCAGGGACATGTGGCTGGAGTTATGGGACAGCTGTATAGATATGTTGTAGAGAGCACTGGGTGTGAGATCTCATTCCAACACTTCACACAAGTCAAGTGGAGGATCATAGGGTTATGGCAGGCAAACGGTGCAATAAATTCTTAGCCTCAAGCTTTTGTACTACCGTAATTCACTTCTTTCATTTGAACTGGGCTTTAGACACTACTCTTCAGAAGATTAAAGATATTCTTTTCTCAGTGTGTGGGATACATACAGTTTTTAATTCATGATTATCTTGCACATCTTGACTCTCAATGGGCTGCAGAGGTATTATTATCTAAAAACCGTATGATGGATTTCATTGGTTTTGAAACTTTTTGTTGCCATTTTCTATAAATTAATGTAACAGATTTGTAAGAATCGCTGTTTCTTCAGTGTAGATGTATTTGAATATCTGTACTCACTATTGGCATTTTTTTACTTAATTTTTCTAAGGTACTAGTGTATATAGTAAAAGTCTTTTTGTCTCTTCCTTACTGACAGATGACAATAGCTGGATTGCTCAGTTTCTTCAGAGCAATTAGCATTCATTATTTACCTTCCTAAAGGAGTGCTATGATCTAAAAATAAAGATGTTATTCTTCATCTACCAAAGCACTGGACCAAATCTTGTATTTTTTGCTTAGCAACTTCTAGTTTACTTGCTTTGAGGAATGGTAGGGTGCAAAGAAAGTAAAAGATGGAGGAAAATGATAAATTGGAGCAAATATCCTGAAAAGCATTAAATAAAACACTTTTAAAACTGAAGAATATTACTCTGAGGAAAATACTATAAGTTTACTTTGACTGAATACAGATTTTTGCTCTATAAAACTTTATGTACAAAAGTGGGAAGTTTATTTAAGAGTATCCTCTCAGACAGGATTTGCACGACAGAGATATTAACTGACAATTAGTGGTACTGAAATACAGTTGAATGATTAACTCCTGTACTAGGTACATAGGAAGGGTGACTTGGGACTCAAAAGTATTACAATACTGGGATTACAAATAGTGCTAGAATACATTTTCGTAGAGAAAGAAAGACACTATAGAATGGAATAAATATGGATATGAATCCCAAGCAATAGTGAAACAGTAAATGGTTTGCTATCATGTTCCACAGCAAAGTTATTAGATGCTTGCAGTTGAAGAAAAACCCAGCAATAGTTATATCTAATCAAACAGCCTTCATGGTGACTTGTGCTGTACACTATTACAATTTTCTATTAAAATAAGGCTTATGGAAACATTCTTTTCACACCTCAAGCAATTGCTAATTCCAGAAGCAAAATGTGGTGGTTTTGATTTGACCCTTAGCAATATACAAAAGTTGGTTTGAATGTAAATTAACTTACTACATACTAGGAAAAGAGAATATAAACTAATTCAAGACCTTTTAAGGAATGGTGATACTAAAATCAGGCAGAAGGTATTAATCTGTCTTATTGCACCTAAATTAGGGTCAACTGCATCAACTGAAATACAGAATGGTGTAAGAATCCACCCTCATTTGAGTCCCTAAGGGCAACAAAAAAGCTCTTCCTATGCAGCAAGATACCCAACATTCAGCTTTGCAGCTTGCTGAGTTTTCTTAACAGGGCTTCCTAAGTAGGATTTGTACTCTCCTTACATCCTTGAAGCACGAAGTGGGAGCAGGGAGAATAGTGGTTACTTTTACATTCAGTAATGCAGAGGAATTCAGTAAAATAGAAGAATTTATCACAGTATTGGATTTTTTTTTTCATTTTTTACATTTCATTCCAATGATTCTCCTCACATGTTGAGGTACTGTATTTTTCTCTTGCTGCTTTTTTTTTTATCCCTTGAATATTTCCCTTCTTATTTATCAAGAAATGACGACTATTTAAAACCAGTGATTTTTTTTTCTTTATTAGTTTCACGCTCTTCAACACTGACCTCCTCTGATTTTTTTTTTTTTTTTTCTTTTTTAAAACCCGTCAGTAGGAGAAAATTGAAAAGCCTAGTTCCCAGAGAAAAAGAAAACCATCTGGGGTAGAACACCTACTCTTTCCTTCAGAAATATCTCTATATAGTTTTGATTACAGGATGTTCAGAACTGTCAGAACGCAGTCAAATCAAGGTCAGACATTGCTATAACAAACTAATTTCTGCAGTGCTAGATTTTAAATCATGCTTCAGTTTCATTCTAATCTGTCTGCTTTACCTCTTAGCTTGTTTTATGTTAGCTATTTTTTTTTCCTTTCTTCAGTAGGACTCCCTGGTGTCTTCATTGAGGAGGAGAATTTCAGGAAGCTGCTTCTTCCATTTTCTCTCCCCCTGTTCTTATTTTTTAAAGCTTCTTCAGTTTCCCTTACTCCCAAGGACTGAGGACTGGGCAATGCTGAATGGAGTGCTGACCTGAGTGTACAACTCTATGCATGCATGCATTTGTTGTTACGACATTAGTTCCATGAACAAGAAATGCTTTGGCAGCCGTAATTAATTTCTTAGATAAAGTGAAGCAAGAGTTTTTTACTCTCTTGTGATATCAGCAAATTAATTTTCTAAGAAATGCAAATATCTTAAAAGAGATGCTCTAGAGGTCCTCTTTTTTTTTTTGCTGGAAACTCTTGGTTTGGTGCCAGCTTTGCTGTCTTCTGACACCACTTCCCTTACACCAATGGCTTCTTGCAGATCTTCAGCTGACAGTTTAGAAACTCAGGAACTCTTTTACACAGTTACGTGCAACAAGGCTTACATGTGGGCACTGTAATTTAAAATGTACTTATTTCATTGCTTTGGCCACTGTTCAAACATTCCTATTCATGTGCACTAGAAGTGCTTTATTTTTCTGTTTGAAGCTTAATAGAACTTAGGCAGATATGATCAGTCAGTGCCTGATGCTGATAGGAAATCTAGTCTCAAAGTAACTTTGATTCTTACCAAGGAGGCAACTGTTGCTGTTCATGAGACAAGAGATTAGGAACTGGGTTGATAAAGAATATAGAGTATTTTCCTGTTAGGTCCTTTGGGTTTTGTCTTGGTGGCTCCATAAATACATGTCTATGCATATTTATATATGTATGTGTGTATATACCTATTTGTGGAACTGTATGTGTGTGTATATATATGTATTCTACATACAGATTATATTTAGGTAAACATAATTTATCATTATATAGATGAGTGGCTAATTTTTGACTGGGAAGAAAGTGTTAGAGATTCAGACCTGTGAATTAGCACAAAATGCTACTGGATTCTCTCAAATTATGCTGAGGAATCATTTTTGTGATCTTGGGCAAGACAATGGTAAGTACTTACAGTCATAGATGATTATATAGAACAGTATAATCTCTGTATTATGTGACTATGGGCACTAATCATATATCTTATCTAGTCTTTTAGAAATTCATGGGAAAAATGAGTTTGGATCAGGAATCTTGTAAAACAGTGGCTGCCGCTATCAAGAGGACTTTCATTACAAAGAGTCCAGAAGTTTATGTGGAGGTGTCAGTCTGTGTGTAACAAGCATCTGATGAGGTGGGAAGAAACAAGTAATAATTGCTTGTGAATGGGAGCTTTTCCCAGGTTTAAAAGACTTCAGCTGGATCTCAGCTCCAGCCAATCTGGCAAGGATTTCTAGATGGACACACATGCCTTTATGTTAGATACCTTGCATGTAAAATTTTGGATATTGATCTCAGTACTACAGTGGTTGGCACAAGAATCAAAGGAATTAATCCTATATCAAAGGGACGATAGCTGAAAATGTGAGAAGTCCAACATTTACAACCAAATCTATGTCACCTCCCTCAAATCTTGTGCAAAAGTATTCCTTTAAGACTATTTATTCTTTAGTACTTGCCATTGTGATACAACTGAAGTCAATACTGTGCACATGATGTCCAAAACTTCTGACAGTTGTAGTTAAAATGACATAAAATCAGAATATAATGTCATTGGATTGGACTACTTTGGCTTTCTTGTGAAAATTCTGCACTCCTGGATGCTAGCTAAAAAATAGTGAAGGGAGAGAACACCCATCTGTGACATTATCCCTCATCTTTCTCTGAGAATCCTGGGGATGAGCAGGACCGGAAAGGATGGCTGTTTTCTGCTGCCTCATTTTTTGGAAATCAGCATGAAAGTCACGCTCTTTCCTCTGCAGAGTGATCCAGCTCTAGACACTGTGGAAAGAAAGTAGTAAGCAGGGAAGCCTGAGGCAGAAATTTCTGTAGTCAAGCTGTTAGGGAGGTCTCAAGTGAGAAGACAGTGGGAAGGAGGACAGTGAAGGATGACAGAGGGATGAAACGTCAGAAGCTCTGTCTCTGCCTGAGCCTTTTGGCTACCACCATTGACAGAACCACCAATAGACTAATGAATTTGTGATAGACAAAACGTTTCCGCTTCTCCACAGAGACAACCACACTTTTTTTTTTTTTTTTTTTTTTTTAATTAGTTGATGGGTGGGAGACTCCATAAATGTAGCCTTTGCTTTCCCTCTTCTTTGCAGGATCCCTGTGGTAGTCATGCAGGTGTGGTTTGCTCTTCTGTCATGTTCTGACCATATGTGTGTAAAAAATACATCATGAAATGAGCACTAGCTAGTGTTTGTTTACAGACCTAGAACATCTTATTTCATGAAATAGCTTTTTGTACCATCCATTTTATATCAGAAAGGCTTTTTCTGTTTTTAAATATGCCTCTGTTCTTACCCAAAATTAAAGCTCTGCCATTAGGACTTTGTACAGAAAAAAACAGCCGTCTTCCTTTACTTCTCGTCACAGTAATTTATACAATCAGAGTGTGCTGGCTTTCTCTGGGATTCAGTTCATTTTCTTCACAGTAGCTGATATGGGGCTGTGTTTTGGATTTGTGCTGAAAACAGTGTTGATAACACAGGGATGTTTTGCTTATTGCTGAGCAGCGCTTACACAGCGCCAAGGGCTTTTCTGCTCCTCACCCCACCCCACCAGTGAGCAGCTAGGGGGGCACAAGGAGCTGGGAGGGGGCACAGCCTAGACAGCTGACCCCAGCTGACCCAAGGAATATTCCATACCACAGGACATCATGTTCAGCATATAAAGCTGAGGGAAGAAGAAGAACGGGGGGGGGGGATGTTTGGAGTGATGGTGTTTGTCTGCCCAAGTAACCACTACGTGTGGTGGAACCCTGCTTTCTTGAGGATGGCTGAGCGTGCCTGGGGATGCCTGCCATGGGAAGTGGTGAATGAATTCCTTGTTTTGTTTGTCTTGTGTGTGCAGCTTTTGCTTTACCTGTTAAACTGTATCTCAGCCCATGAGTTTTCTCACTTTGACTCTTCTGATTCTCTCCTCCATCCCACTGGGAGGGGAGTGAGTGAGTGGCTGCATGGGGCTTAGTTGCCGGGCGGGGTTAAACCACGACACAGAGCTTTAGTAATTTAGTATAACCACCTCCAAGGAACTCAAAGTCATAGGACAAGTCCCCAGAGCTCTGAATGTACTATATCTTGTGAGAGCTTTAACAACTGGAAATTTCTTTTATTTACTTTCTGACTTTTTAATCTTTTGCATTCATTTTCTCAAGCCTTTCCCTGTTCAAGCCTGTTCTTCCAGGAGTAATGATAATTTATCCACTTCCTTTTCCCCCTCTTTTTCCATGTTGCCTTCCACCATTAGTTCTTTTTGGGTGGAAGAAAAAGCACTGTTGCTTGTGTATTGGAGAAGGCCTGGGCATGGTAAGACTCCACATAAGAAAGGGACAAGGCTGCAACATGAGATATTCATTTTGGTGCTGCATGTATGCACATACCTGTGTACACTTCTACATGAACACCTGGAATTTCCCAGAGGCATGAGAGCAGGATCAAATTTTCTTCGCAAAGTAACAGTGTGATGAGTGAAAAGCCACTTGTGAAATAAAGTGTGTCTTAAAGAAGTATATTCTGGGGTGTTTTTTTGTTAAAAACAAGCATTCAGGTAGATGCCAGTAGAATAGTATTGAGCCTTCTGTCTTTTTTTGTTTTAAATCTGAGATGAGTTAAATGTATTTTGGTTAAGACAACAGAAATGTCTACCGTTATTGTACATATATTGTTAGCTTATCTGACAGGATACTAAAATCCTGTAACTCACATGGGATACGTCAGCTTATTGCAGGTAATTGTTACTAGACAGATAAGCTATGTAATATCATCAATTATTATAGAATAAACATGCTATAAATAACCCTCTCAATGGAGTATACCACTGGGGCAGATGCTGCTTGTGTTTAGTGACACTGATTGCTGTGGAACTCTTGCATGTGTCCCCTTCTCTAAAGGCTTGCTTCGTGTCCTTGCATCAAAAAGCCCCTGGGCTAACTTCACAGAAGTTGGCCTTAAGGTAACTGGTCTTCATTCACAGCACAGAAAGTCTCCCCTGGAAACAGGTAGAAATTTCAAATAGCAACACAGTAGACATATTCTCAAACACTAAAAGTGGGACTTTGATGTTCAGCTTTTAAAAAGCTCTCAGAAGTATTTTTTTCCTCATTATCACCTCAGTTGGGTGAACTTTATACTTGCCTTTCACAAAAATGTTCAAGCACATGAAGACTTTAGCTTCCCTATTGCTGTTATTTAAAACATAACAGATTAATTTATGTGACTCTTTTAATTTACAATACTTCATTGGTTAGGTATTCTCGGCCAAAAAAGATTCAAGAGGGAGTGAACCAAATTTCAAGCTAATTTCTGCAATGCTACCACACATTTTTGCCCTTGCTGGATATCTGCACCTCTGTGTTTCAGCACAGTGGCAGGAAATAGTGTGTTTCGTGCAAGTGCCTGGTGTTGTTCATTTTGATTTGCCTCACAGTGCAGGAAGTCTCCTCTGGAAAGAGGTAGACATTTCAAACAGCAATGAGGGCCCACATATTCTCAGCCACAATCTGATCAGCTGGAGGTGAGAACAACCAGTTTCTCACTGAGAAAGAACATCTTTCAGATTATCTCATACATGATCTCATTTGGGGAAATGAAGGGAGAGGGGAGAGTTGAGATGATACAAGAGTGTCTTTGTATTACAACTTCTGTGAAACTTTATCTCAAATGCCCTGCTGTCAGGCTTAGACCAGAAACAATTTCTAAAGAAGCAGTAATCCTGGAGGAAGTTGCAAGCGGATCTCTTTAGGCTATACTAGAACTACATGTCTCAAACAGCAAACAGGTTTTCAAGACCTAAGAAAACGGTATCGTGCACTATGTGAGACATGATAGTTTAAAGGATTAAACTGTTCACAGGCTGAAAGTGTCAAGAATTAAATAAAGAAGAAGAAATTCTGTTTTTTCTTTGCTGTCTTCAGTTTCTGTCTCTAGCCTCCACAGACTCATCCACCCATTCACTCACCATTTTCCTGTTTGCTCTGCATCAACAAAGTTTATTAACATGTTGCCTGTGCAAGGAAGTGCCATTTATCACACCTGGCCATAGAAAGGACTGTCACAATGAAGGGCTCCAGCTGTGTGTAGGGAAGGGTCTAAAGGGATCATCAACTCAGGACACTAACCATGTAGGAAAAAAGACTAGATTTTAATACTCAGGAAACTGAGGCTCAGGGGGGACCTTATTGCTCTTTAGAGCTACCTGAAAGGAGGTTGTAGGCAAGTGGTAGTCAGTCTCTTCTCCCAGTAAACAAGTGACAGGACAAGAGGAGACCGCCTCAAGTTGTGCCAGGGGAGGTTTAGATTGGATATTAGGAAAACTCTTCACTGAAAGGGTTGTCAAGCATTGGAACAGGCTGCCCAGAGATGTGGTGGAATCATCATCTCTGGACATGCTTGAAAAACACATAGATGCAGGACACGGTTCAGTGGTGGACTTGGCAGTCCTGGGTTAATGGTTGGACGTGATGATCTTAAAGATCTTTTCCAAACTTTTTTTCTATGATTCTCTGAATTCTTTCTTGCACAAAATCTCCTCATATACTTCAGTGCTTCATGAATAGGTAGACAAGACCTTCATCTAAAACCACCACTACATATTGAATCAGGAACAGTTTGCAAAAAGAAAAGGGTAGTTTAGTGAAGGCAGCGCAGACTTGCAGCTTAGAGGAACAGAGCTTGCCACTTGTGAAATACCCACTGACTTCCATACTTGACATAAAGCGTGGTGCCTAAGGAAGTCAGGATAACAGGAATGTCAGCCTGTCCCTAAGCGCAAGCAGTCCTGTAGATACATGGTAATGTTAGCAAGCTATCCCACCTTCTCATGCCTCACCTACAGACCACAGTAAGGACATTTTACTACTTTCTCAAATATTGGGTGAGCTAATGAGTTACACAAAAATAGAATTGTAAAGGATCAGTAGAGCTACTAAAATATTTTTGTGCTTACTTAACTTCTGAGATCTTTCACAGAGGACCGTCGTAGGGGAAAGATTGTAGAAAGCACTGTAAGCTATTTAATACATGATTTTTTAAAAAGACATAATCTTTGATGCTTTCACATCTCTGTAGTGAGTAGAGCTCTTTGGGAGAGTTGAGTTTTAGCAAGATATGTGATCTTCAGCTTTTACCTGGTCATCTAGCCAAATTTCTGCTAGATGTCCAGTTTAAAGCCCTCCTCTCACTTCCTTTCTTAGAGGAATTCTGTTGCTCTCCCAAGGATGCAGCCTGATGGCATTTTCTCCCTCTCCAAAAGTGCTGAAGTGGAAAGCATTTTGGCTGCCTTAGGAATTCCCTCTCTCTATGTCTTGCTTCAGTACTGTGGGCAGAATATTTGTGCAGCATTCAAAATAGCATCTATCTCTCATTATACCAGATATAAGTCCCTAATAAGAGGAGACAGCTTCTTTGTGCTGTGTAGCGTGAGGTGCTTAATGTTCTGATCTGCACCAGGAAAATAAGAGAAGGTATAGTCCTTCCACTAAGACACTTATTTAAGGTCAGAAGCTGTTTTCTTCACGACTCACAAGTGGCCTTTTCTGGAAATATCAAAGCAAGCTTTTCTGTGGGTTCACACAGATGATGAAGAATCTGTCCCTAGTTAATTTTAAAATCCGCTTCCCAGATGACAGAGCACTGTTCTGTAATTTTGACTTTCACACTTCTTGGTGCACTTTGAAACGCAGTATCTGTGATCCCAAAGGATCTCAAAGTGCTCTGCAGTCATGGGCAGAGAAGTCTATTTGCCTTTGAAGAACTGCACTGATGCAGTCTGCAGACTAAAGGCCTATTATTCTTTGATCCTCCAGCTGCTAGGAAACTTTGCTTACTTTGATAAGTGATCATAGATTTGTCTGATGGGCTTCATAGAGATATAGTTTAAAATGACAACAAAGTGCATTGGCAATTAAAGTACATTGATCTCTTTTGGACTCAGGTGCTGTTTCCTTAATTGAATACTTCTGCTTCATTTTTAATGGACACATTTGGTATATTTAAAATTACAAAGTCCCAGGTCTAGGCTAACATTCAAGTGCTCCTTCAAGCCAAAATGACAATAAAAATAGCAGAGGTATTTACATGAAAAATTTGTTTTTGTGGTTGAGGGTTTTTGCACGCAATTTGGAAACAAAATGACAATTTTTCATGTAAATCAGGACTTTTATTTCTCCTTTACAGTTGTAATTTATTTTGTTAAATGTTTTGCTATTGCCCTTTGACTTTTCTTTTTTGCTTTTCTAATGGCCCAACAAAGAAAAAAAGTTTTGAAAAGCAGAAAAATATACTTGGGTGAAATAAAAGCAAAGAAACAGTAAAAAGAGAAAAAAACCCCACCAACATTCCCCCTCCCCCCTAGCTGTGATGCTGTTTAAAATTAACATGGGGTTTTGGCAGAGTTGTTTGGCTACTGTAATAGAATGACCAACATTTTGAATTTCCTTTCTTTTTTTACAATTTTTAAATTTATTTATTTATTTTATTGTGACAGAGCCACCATCTATATCTTATAGAATCATAAAATGGTTTGGGTCAGAAGTCAGAAGGGACTTTTAAGGATCATCTAGTCCAAGCCCCCTGCAACAAGCAGGGACATATTTCACTAGACCAGGTTGATCAAAGCCCCATCCAACCTGGCCTTGAACACTGCCAATGACAGGTAATCCACAACCTCTCTGGGCAACCTGTTCCAGTGTCTCATCACCCTAATCATAAAAAATTTATTCCTTATATACAACCTAAATCTACCCTTTCAGTTTAACACCATTGTCCCTTGTCCTACCAATACAGACCCTGGTAAAAAGTTTCTTTCCGTATTTCTTATAAGCTCCCTTTAAGCACTGAAATGCTGCAATAAAGTCTCCCCAGAGCCTTCTCCAGGCTGAACACCACCAGCTCTCTCAGCCTTTCTTCACAGGAGAGGTGTTCCAACCCTCTGATCATTTTCGTCACCCTCCTCTGGACCTGTTCCAACAGGTCCATTTCTTTCCTGTGCTGGGGACCCCACAGCTGGATGAAGTAGTCCAGGTGGCATCTCACCAGAGCAGAGCAGAAGGGGAGAACCAGCTCCCTTGACCTCTTGGTGACACTTGTTTTCATGCAGCCTAAGATACAGTTGGCTTCCTGGGCTGTGAGTGCACGTTGCTGGCTCGTGCAATTTTTCATCCACCCAGTATCTTCAAGTCCTTCTCTGCAGGGCTGATCTCAATCCCTTCATCCCCCAGCCTGTACTGATATTAGACATTGCCCCAACCCAGGTGTACTTGGTCTTGTTGAACTTCATGAGATTCATATGGTCGCCCTCAAGCTCATCAAGGTGCCCCTGGAAGTCATTCCTTCCCTCAGGTGTGTCAACTGCACTACTTGGCTTGATGTCATCTGCAGACTTGCTGAGGGTGGACTTGATCCCACTATCTATATAATGAATGAAGATATTACATAGTATTTGTCCCAGTACAGACACTTGAACACCACTCGTTACTGGTTTCCACTTGGACATTGAGCTGTTGACTGTAACTCTTTGGATGTAGCCATCCAACCAATTCCTTATCCTTCCAACAGTCCTTCCATCAAATCCTTATCTCTCCATTTTAGAGGCAGGATTGTTGTGGGGGACCGTATCAAAGGCGTAACAGAAGTCCAGGTAGATGACATCAGTAGCTCTTCCCTTGTCCACTGATGCAGTCACTCCACTGTAGAAAGCCTGTAGCTTATTGTTCCAATACAACTAACATTTTTACAGTGGTGTTCATAATCAATGTCTTTTACAAGCAGCATTTAGTGAGTCATTACAACAAGCCTGTTTTAGAGAATGTATTATTTTACATTTCACAGAAAGAAAATAGGCCAAAAGATACAACCAAGACCTGTTATTAGCAGAATTTGGTCATCTGTAGAATGAATCATTTCCTTCTCAGTATTTCTTATTCATTTACCATTCTGACAGCCTGAGACCCTTGTACCTCATCTGCAATATGAACCTGTGCCTTTTTCATTCATTCCAAAATTGATCTTTTTCAATCATCACCCGCGGGCAATTCCTGGAGCCAGGCTTCTTTCGCATGTGTTCACACTCCCCTATTCATTTCACACATTCTCTGAGCCACAAGTTTATTTATTGGGTTTAGTGCCTTTTCCCTTGCTTTCACAATCTTGAAAGCTGAAGGACTTACCCACATCCATATCCAGTCTCCTTTTGCTTTCTTCATTATACACTTGTATAACTTGCCACTGGCTCTTCTGGATAGTGACTGAGTAAAGTGGCAAGACCACAGTGTATAGAAGTGCAGCAGATTGTACGATCTGTTATTTGATAATGAGCTGCACGATCATTTTGCAGTAGTTCAGACTGATGTAAATACTTCTAAAAGGAACCGTATCTTATATGGTAAGAGAATTTTGGGAGAGAGCTGTATCTGGGCTCAGTGCCCAGCACTGTTGTTCTCAGAGTAAACATTTTACTTTTCTCTGTTTCCAGTCCACAACCAAAATAGGAGAGCCTTGTCTAAAATTAACTAAAGAGGTTCTTTCATCTTAAGAACATTTAGATTTGGTATTTCAAGTAAATGCTTTAAAAAAAGTAATTTTTGTTTTACAGCAGCAGTCTCTTGGAATGTCTGGGCTGGATGCCCTTGGCCAGATCCACAAGGTCTTCATAAGTGGGAAATGATCTTTATCTCCATTTACCCTTTTTTTTTTTCTTCTTTTTTTTTTTCCCCTGCCCCTCTAATTTTAAAATACATTGGCTGGAGAACTGCATTTCAAACTGTGTGACACGTTTTCTTGAGGGTTTGTGTGTCTATTAATAGGTAGGACTTGAACATGTGCTCCCACATCATGCCTTGTTGTGGGGACAGAATTGGATGGATATAAAGTAGAAAATGAAAATTTCAGCATCAATTCATTTCAGGTTCTAATACGTACTTTTCAAAACCTCTTTCCAAATGACAACAAGTTCTGTTTCCTTAGAAAACCACAGAGTTTCTTGCCATAAGGACTTCAGAAAGACAGTCTCTGTAAACTCAACTGTACTTGCTTTTCAAAATTCATTTCCTTGAGAAAGGAAAAACTGCAATGCTTATTTAAAATACTTGATGGCCTGACTCTTGTACCAGTGAAGGCAATATTAAGCACTGTCTTGATTCTATGGAAGGAGGATCAGATTCCTAGATAGCTACACAAATATTTACCAGGCTGGGAGGAGCCTGGTAACACCCTCCAAAATAAAGGTTGCAATATAGCCTTCATTTATAACTTCCTGTTCTCACATGTTAATAACTTCCTCATGCATTAGTCTTTCTGGCAATTCTCCATGTTTGGTTTCTGCCTGGAGGTGATGTGTGTGTTTGGAACCAACTCATACCACACTTTTGACTGGGCAAGCAGCCAAAATGGCCTGAGATTTGTTGCTTGGTCTACAGGTAACTGTCCTTGAGGACTAGCACCTTCTCCTGAATGGGGAAAAAAATTAGAATTGCCAAAGCTATTAAGTGATTCCAAGATAACTTTTGAGCCAGTGTTGGAGTTTTTGGAAGTGATTTAGTGATGTCACAACACATTATTATTGCTGTGTTATGTCTGAAGAAAGCAGTCCATTTAGAGTCTCAGTTAAGTCTCCCTAGGGGCCAAGAAGTGAATGGGTAATTCATTCTTAGTTTCCTCATTCTTTCACATGGCTGGAGGAGGGAGAGTGGAAGAAGGTACAGATGGCTTCTAGGATACCTTCTCTCCTTTACTTACATAAACCAATGTATATTTCCTTTTGCATTTGGGGGAGTTAGCCAAAAATAAACTCTTCCTTCAAGTATTGAACTGTATTCAAGTGTTTAAAACAACACAGATTAACCATCTAAAATCTTTTGAGTACTTTGAAAAGGTAGAAGGCTTTCTGTCCAACCCTGAAGGGTTCTGAGCTTCTTCAGCAGAAATAAATTAAATCAAAGGTTTCTTTAAATCACTTGTCTCTCCTTGTTCGTCACAGACACTAATCTAAAAGCTGTGAGTACACAGCTTTAAAAGTGTAGCTAGAATGTGTTAATTAACTTTCCCTATTTCTTTTTTTCCCACAATAGAGATCCCATCTTCAGAATATTCCTGTCCTGTGTGTTTTATTGACATTTCAGAAGCACACTATCACATCTCGGTATACGATAACAATTCTGAACTGGAATGCATGGTATTTCCTTGCTCCCACAGAAGAACTGAGACAGGATATTGAATCAGACATTCTGAATCTGAAAGCTTTCTATTTCTTCTTATCCATATGGTTTGACGTCTCCTATATATATGTGCAGTGTCCTGAATATTGCTTGATATAGAGGCTGTGGTAGGAGAGTATGAAAAGGTTTGGGTTATTTTGCTGGCTGTTTCTTTCAAATTTCTAATCCATCAGGTAAATAAAAGGGAAATATGGCACAAATAGAAAAAATCTTATTCAGGAAAAATCATGTTTGTAGTTTGTAATCATGGCAGATAACTCTGGGTGACAGGAGAGCCTTGTGCTTAGTAGGGGGTGGACAGGTACATCTGCACAGGTATGAGCTCTTTCCAAAATAGTAGGACATCAGTCAGTCCTAATCCAAAAGCTGTGTGATCCTGCTATCTGAATGCTATGTCAAACCAAACATAGCCTGCCGTTCATCACAGGTTATTAGCTTGGAATCATTACTGTGTCAACACGAGTATGCAACTTCTGGTTGCTTCACAGAGTAAGCAGGCATCAGACCATAGCATACCCCATCCACATATCCTGAATGTGCTCATTCCCATTGAGGTAATCACTGAATAAATTTTCTCAGTTCAGCACCAGAGAGGATTTCAACCCATAACTGAAGGCCTCTACTATGAGGCTTTTTCTAGCAAAATCTTTTTGGTGCAGCCCTGATGGAGTTGTGTGAGAGAGGGTCTGATATGATGATAACCCAGCTCTCTTCCAGGAGAGCTAGTGTTGGGTGTGCAACATAAAGAAGGTGACTTGAGACAGCTACCCAACTAATGTATGAGGGTAGCGGTCAACAGCTCAACGGCCAGATGCAGAGCAATGACAAGTGGTGGCCCTCAGGGGTCCATACTGGGACTGGTGCTGTTTAATATCTTCATCAATGACAGACAGTGGGATTGAGTGCACCCTCAGCAAGTTTCCAAATGACACAAAGCTGAGTGTTGCAGTCGACATGCCTGAGGGATGGGGTGCCATTCCGAGGGACCTGGACCAGTTCAGGAAGTGAGTCCATGTGAAACTCATGAGGTTCAACAAGGCCAAGTGCAAGTTTCTGCACCTGGGTCAGGGCAACCCCCAGTATCAGTACAGGCTGGGGGATGAAGGGGTTGAGAGCAGCCCTGCAGAGAAGGACTTGGGGGTGCTGGTGGATGAACAGCTGGACATGAGCCAGCTGTGTGTGGCTGCAGCCCAGAAAGTCAACCATGTCCTGGGCTGCATCAAAAGCAGCATGGCCAGCAGGTTGAGGGGGGTGATTTTGCTCCTCTCCTCTGCTCTCGTGAGATGCCACCTGGAGTCCTACATCCAGCTGTGGGGTCCTCAGCACAGGGAAGACCTGTGGAGGAGGCCCAGAGGAGGGCCCCAAAAATGATCAGAGGGCTGGAGCACGTCTCCTATGAGGAAAGGCTGAGAGAGTTGGCGTTGTTTAGCCTAGAGGAGAGAAGACTCTGGGAAGACCTTATTGTGGCCTTTCAATACTTAAAGGGGTCTTATAAGAAAGATAGGGACAAAATTTTTAGTAGGGCCTGTTGCAATGGGACAAGACATAATGGTTTTAAATTAAAAGAGGATAGATTTAGACTAGCTCTAAGGAAGACATTTTTTACAATGAGGGTGGTGAAACACTGAAACAGGTTGCCCAGAGACATGGTAGATGCCCCATCCTTGGAAGCATTCAAGGTCGGATTGAACAGGGGTCTGAGCAACCTGACTGAGTTGAAGATGTCCCAGCTTCTTGCAGGGGAGTTGGACTACATGATCTTTAAAAATCCCTTCCAACCCAAACTATTATATGATTGTATGTATGTATGATCTATGAGTCTGTGTATTTTAATTTCTCTGGACTTTGCTTGACCAAATGGAAATGAGGAGTGCAATGAAGTGTAAACATCTGTTTGAATATCTCCTCCAATGGCTGCCTAAGCTGGAAGTAATAGGTCCTGCTGATCTCCTTCAGCACTTGTGGCTTTAGGAGCTGAATGATCCAACTTTCTGGATTGATGATTTCAGACCTGTACTGTTTCCCTGAGGTGTTTCCTGGATGACAAAGTGTTAAAGTCATGAACAGAGAAGTTATTGTGCTAGACTCCATACAAGCTAGACTTTGAGCCCTAGTTTTTGCATTACATTTATAGAACCATAGAATCTTTTAGGTTGGAAAGAAGCTTTCAGATCGTCAAGTCCAACTGTTAATCCAGGACTGCCAAGTCCACCACTGAACCATGTCCCTAAGTGACACATCTACACATCTTTTAAATACTTCCTGGGATTGTGACTCAACTGCTTCCCTGGGCAGCCTGTTCCAATGCTTGACAACTCCTTCAGTGAAGAAATTTTTCCTAACATCCAATCTAAACCTCCTCTGGCGCAACTTGAGGTCATTTCCTCTTGTCCTGTCACTTGTTTATTGGGAAAAGAGACTGACCCCCACCTGTCTGCAGCCTCCTGTCAGGTAGCTGTAAAGATTGATAACATCTTCCCTGAGTCTGTTCTTCTCCAGACTAAACACCCCCAGTTCCCTCAGCTGCTCCTCATAACACTTGTGCTCTAGACCCTTCACCACCTTCATTGCCTGTCTTTGGACACATGCTAACACCTTGTAGTGAGGGCCCCAAACTGAACACAGTATTCAAGGTGTGACCTCACCAGTGCTGAGTACAGGGGGACAATCACTGCCCTTGTCCTGCTGGCCACACTGTTACATATACAAGCCAGGATGCTACTGGCCTTCTTGGCCACCTGGGCACACTGCTGGCTTATATTCATCCAGCTGTTGACCAACATCCCAGGGCCTTTTCCCCCAGGCAGCTTCCCAGCCGCTCTGCCCCCAGCCTGTAGCGCTGCCTGGGGTTGTTGTGACCCAAGTGCCAGACCCGACACTGAGCCATGTTGAACCTCATACAAGTGGCCTTGGCCCATCGGTCCAGCCTGTCCAGATCCCTCTGCAGAGCCTTCCTATCCTCAAGATGACCAACTCTCCCACAACTTGGTGTCATCTGCAAACTCACTGAGGGTGTACTCAATCCCCTCATCCAGATCGTTGATAAAGATATTAAAAAGAACTGGCCCCAGCACTGAGCCCTGGGGAACACCACTTGTGACCGGCTGCCAGCTGGATGTATCTCCATTCATCACCGTTCTTTGGGCTCGGTTGTCCAGACAGTTTTTCACCCAGTGAAACATAAACCCATTGCAAGATGCTGTTGTGCCAAGGCATCGTACAAACAGAGTTTGCTAAAAATACAGCTTCTGCTTCTCAGAATTCAAGTGAAATGTATGAAATTTCAAATGCAGAG
>JAVJGI010000040.1:15012669-15027099 GCA_035590275.1 Ibycter americanus | reverse complement strand
TACAAACAGAGTTTGCTAAAAATACAGCTTCTGCTTCTCAGAATTCAAGTGAAATGTATGAAATTTCAAATGCAGAGAGATGGGATAGTGCAAGAGAACCAAATGAAATAATATTGGTCACTGTGATAGGATATTCAGACTGACTGAATATACATTAATGAGACTGAACATGAGAAATGTGGACCCTTTTCTGAATGAGATGGATAATTTACGAGATGGGTGGGATGCATGACACAGGTAAGGATGAGGTATTTGGTGCCTTATTTGTCTCAGTCTTCGCAAATAAGACTTCCCAGGCCTTTGATTACAGAGTTCAAGGAGAAAAAGCTCTACCAGCAGTGGAAGAGAGTCAAATTAGGGATTATTTCCAAGAACTGGACTCATCCCAGTCCATAGGATCAGATGGACTGCATCCATGGTGCTGAGATAAATGGCTGGTGTCTTTGCACAGCCATTCCCTACCATCTCTGAAAGATCATGGAACTTGAGGACAACTGTGATAACTGGAGAAAGGTAATTACTGCATCCATTTCAAAATGAGGCCAAAAGACTAACCTGGGGAACAACAGGCCAGTCACTTTGGTCTCTGGAACGATAGTGGAACAAGTCCTCTGGAAGTGTGTTTTTCACCACATGAATCACGTTCTGGCTATTGGAAACAGTCAGGATGGGTTTTCCAAGAATAAATCATGGCTGACCAAACTGATTGCCTTCCGTGATAACAGGACTGGATTTGCAGATAAGGGAAGACTGGTGAATGTCATTTACCTCCTAGCAAGGCTTTAGACAGTCTTCCAGGATATTTTTCTATCCAAGTTACAAAGTCACAGTCTGGCTGGGTAGGCAATCAAAAGTGGTTGCATGATCAAGCTCAAAAGGTGTGTTTTATGGATCCTGCCCTACCTGGAGGTCACTAACAAGTGGACTGCCACAAGACTTGTCGTGTTTAATAACTTTATGAATGACCTGGAGGAGGTAAAAAGTGCATACCTGTCAAGTTTATGGATGACATCAAACTGAGGGAGACAGTAGGTGCACTCAGGGACTTGGCTGCCATCCACAAGGACCTCAACAGGGACAACTAGGACAGCTCACAGTGTGTCCTAGTAGCAAAGGCGGCCAAGAGCATCCTGGACTGTGAGAACATGAACACAGCTAGTAGGTCAAGGGAAGTGATCACCTTACTCTGCTCAGCATTCATTAGACCACATTTAAATACTGTGGATTGTTTTGGATCCAGCAGAACAAGAAAAACACAGGCAAATTGGAGGAAGTTCAGCAAAGACCATCAACACTGAATACAGGCCTGGAGCACTTGCCCAGTAAAAAGGGGCTGATGGACCTAGGCTTGCTTAGCCTAGGCAGGAGACAGTTCTGGGGAGAACTGATAGCATCCTGTCAGGTACATACAAGGACAATATCTAGAAGATGAGGCCAGGGTCTTTCTAGCACTGCAAAATGGGAAGATGAGAGACAACAGACCTAAGTTGAAACAACAGATATCAAGGCTGGAAATAAGAAGAAATATTTGCATTGCAACAGTCAAGTCACAGAGCAGGTTGCCCAGGGAGGTTGTATGCACTACATCCTTAAAGATTTTCCAGACCAGACTGAATAAAGCTCTGAGCAACACGGTCTGACATCATAGATAACACTGTCTTGAGCAGGTGGTTAGGTTAGAGACCTCGTGAGATCCCCTTCAAACAGATGTATCCTATGACCCTACAAATGTGTATTTCCTCTTCCATTATTTGTCTTGTTTTGCCCATGCATAGCAATGTATACATATATTTATAACACTATATATAAAACTGAGCAGAATGTGCTTCTCAATATTTGCTTGCACTATCTCTGGTAGAGCAGGGTCCAGTTCTCAGTTGGCACCGCAAAGCAATAATTTTCTGCAGCTGATTTCTTGAACCATGACACTATCAGTGTGGTACTGATAGGAGGAGGACAGGAGGAGTAGTGTGAGGTGAGATTGGCCACCATGGGAAAGGTTAAGAAATGCTGTCTCTAACTTCTCCCTGCACATCAGCTTTCCCTAAAGAATTGTGCAATATGTCTGTAAGGTTTCAGTTTTCTGGCCTATAACAGATAACAAAACCTTACAATAATGTAGCTGGTTAAATCATCTCTCTGATATATGCTACAAGTTCCTCTGTGTTAATGCTTCTCTGGGTTAAAGCACCTGTCTTTGTAACTCCACACATGAGTCTCAAACACCTCCTCCTGTACACACGCCTTCTAAACTTGCTTTCACTGCACATGCCTTATTGTTGAGGACACCCATCCACACAGTTGAAAATTAGCTTGACTATTAGCTGAACTATACCTAATACCTATATTAAAAGTGCCTTCTTCTCTCTTCTGACCATATAAGAAGCAAAACAATGAGATTAGATTAGATGTCTCCAAAGAATATATCCATATTAGGTAAAATTAATATTTTTAGTCAAATTAAGGCACTGTGAGGGGAGTGGAGAAACAGGTAGGCCATATCAACACAGTCAGTGTAATATTTTATGGAGAAAAAAATTAGTCTAATTTTTTAATTAGTTTTAAAATTTTACAAAAAAAAAAAAATGTTTTACAATTTACCTGTTCAGGGAACTCTTTATAATCTGTAGCATTTTTAGAAGGGGTGGGTTTTTTGGCCTTGCTTTCAGCCATCAGATCTTGTTAAATCTTTTTCTGCTGGACTAAAGGGGAAATTATTGAAGTTTCATTCCCCAGGTAGGTACTAACGACTTGTAATCAAGTCATTCACAACATTTTCTTTGATTAAACTAAACAAATGGAGCTCCTAAGTCTTTCTGTAAAGTATGTTTTTAATCCTTCAAGCACTTTGGTGGCTCTTCTCTGAACCCTCTCCAATTTAGCAACCTGGAGCCAGAACACTATATATGATTGTATGATCTTCTTTTTAATTTTTATTTCTAATATCTTTTTTTATTTTACATCACAAAACCCACTGACATCCAGCTCTTGGATCTGTTCCCACCAAATGCTGATATCAATCTGTGCGTTTGTAGTGTGCTCTTCTTACGCCTGGCTGGAAGAGTGTTAACATGAGCTCAGTGCTTGGCTGCCTGCCTGGGCTGACGCGAACTTTCCCCTGCAATCACCACATCAGGACTTCTGCTTGCAGTGTCAGTGCTGGAAGCAGCCGTAGTCTGAATGGAGGAAGATGAAGAAGAGGCAACTGCAGCTGTGCAACTGTCACACCAGTTAGTGACAAAGGAGTGTATCTGTCACACCAGTAAAATGGAGTGGGAGGGTGATGGGGGAGCTGCCTGCAGTCCTCTTGTACACAGAAAACCTAAACTACATAGTGCTGTATTAATATTGTAAAAGATTCTTCATTTATGCAATTTAAAGTTGGAAAACATCATTGGAACACCCAGACTGCCCTCCTGTCACAGGTTGTTATCTTTCATCCATTTATTCTTGTAATTATCCGAGCAGTTCATAAGTGGCAAAATTCATCCAGGAAAGTAGTCAAACCCAGTTCTAAACGGTGTCTAAGTTAGGAGCACAGTCCCTGTAGGTTTCCTCCACAGTCAATGGAAAAGACTGAACTTCCTCCAAAGGAAAAATTTGAATGGGTCTCAGGAGAGACTTAGCATGACAGGCTCCAAATTTGGCCATCTCAGATTGTCACTACAGAAAGGCAAAGTCAGTTTGGACCTTTGTCATGATTTGGAGACATGAGGAGTTTTTCCCTTGGGATCCTCACCCCATGGCTATTCATCCTGTCATTTTGTTTCCTTTCTGAAGTATCCTGTCCTTTATTTTCAGCCATGAACTCCGGTTACATCTTTTTCTAGCAGATCAGAGAATCCTTTATAACCATCATTTTATTCCTGTGAAAGGAGCAGATTTACCACATGCTGTAGAGGAGCAGATTGAAGGAGACTGCAGCCTTCTCTTATGAGGTGGTGGTCTGCCAAGCACAGTCTCATGTAGGTGACAGGGAACTCTGCAGCTGCTGCCACTTACTATCTTGAAATCATCAGGTACTATAACAGTGTACCACTGCTATCCACTACAGAACTTCTCAGAATTACCCAGGAAACTGGAGAGGGCCTGGCCTGTGACCAGAAACTGGTGAAAATAAGAGTACACAGTCAAGACTGCCTGTTCTACCCTTTCTGTAGTTGTGAAGACTTTGCTTTTATGCTACATGCATAGGTGCCCAAAACCAACATACTGTTCTTGGCCTTCCTTTTCAGTCCCTCGCTTCTTATCATGTTGCCCTTAGATGAAGGTAATCTTGGGGAAGATCTGATGGATTCCTAAAATTTTTATTCCTGTTAATAAACAAGAAAACTAGTATCAAGGTAACTTGCAGTTCACAGCAGTCATTGCAGATGCAGGCAGAGCCAAGCTGAGTAAGATTATCTCTTGAGATCTGCCCTGACCATCAGCTTAAATCAACTTTATAAGGTTTGTTCAGGGTCTCACAGAAAATACGATGTAACAAAGAATCAAATCGCTGCTTCCTAAATTCCACAGTAATTCTTTAGCTTTTGATCCATCCTATCTCAATGTGCCATTAACCTATCCTGGAGTTACAGCTAACACTAACCTAACTTTGATTCTTGAGTGCTGTCCTATGATGCTTGAAATGCCTGATGCTCTATTTGTGAATCCCCACAGCCAGTGGAAATCAGCAGCAGTGTCTCACAAGCTCTGATCTCCAGCAGCTCAGGGAACTGTGCAGCAAAGAAGTCTGAGCAGATACTTTGTGCATTTCCTAATGAGCTGCTGCCTGAGTGCGCGGTCATTAACATCACTCTGGCACTCACCAGCTGCTACTTTGAACAGCCCCTGAATGAAAGGGTCAGCTGCGCACGATCAAGTCAGCTGAGTCAGTGATCCTTAATCTACCCTCCCATTGAAATGTAACTCTGATGCACATCCTCTGACTGAGCAGAGAGCCCACCCTGAACAGGTGCTGGGCGGCTCAGCCAGATAAACTCCTCTTGGAACAAGCAGAAAGATGTGCCTGTGAATCCAGATACTTGAAATGTGTCAGAATAAATAGAAGTTTTCACGGTACTGGGGGTGTGCGTGTGTATGCAACATATGTCAGTGCCCTAGAGACTAGAAGCAGTCCAATGCAATTAGAAAGGAATATGGAAAAGTAATTTTTCAAAACATTTCCTGGGTGGCTGAGTTCTGGTCCATCCTTCAACAGCCAGTTTTGGCATTTCATCCTTTCCAATGCAACAGGAACTAAAAGCTGAAGATTTCAATGGAGGAACAGAAAGTGCTAACAATGCTGTCATCCATCCATAGGCGGTCTTTTACTCCAATATCTACTTCATATCCTCAAGAGTCTGTAATGTGCGTCTCTGAAAGTGAGCTGGGCTTACCTTCTGGGTCAAGAAGTACTGTGTGTATTACAAGATCCACTTAGCTATCTATGCCTATTACATGAAAGCAGAATTTAGTGCACAGTTCATATCACTGCTAGCAGGGTACTTTTTCCCAACAAAGGAAATAGGCTGGACCTATTAATAGTTAAAATTCATACAGGTCAAGCTTTTGATCTGTCTGCCACTTTCTGCTCCTTTACAAACAGCTGTTGTCTTAACAGAACACAACCTTCAAAAAATGAATAGCGGTAGATGTTTTAAGGTATGCCTTTAATCTGTACAGCCAAAACAGACAATCTGTACAGACAAATCTTGTCACTGAGGCAATCTGTGCCTCAGAGCTCTTTGTGGAAAGTATCCATGCAATTGTGAGTGTTCTAGTTGGAAAGGGATTGTGGTTGGAGTAATCTATGGATGAGTGGAGAAGCTATGGATTATATATCTTGCAGCTATCCAGAGAGAGATAAAATCAGAAGAAAAGCAATTTTTGTTCAGGATGGCTACGTTTGAAATTGTTCTAGTGCCTGTTCAACTGCTAGCATCTATTACATAGAGAAACAAGTCTCTTAAAAATTCAGTGTTCTTGCTCTCTACAGGCAGAAAAATCCCAATCCGTATGTCTGACTATGTTCTATCAACTAGCACCTCCAACAGATCCAAAGGATGGGTTTTGTGATTCCTTAAGCGCCTTAAATAACAAAGCATGAAGAGATATTTTTGTTTTTAAAATGTGTTTTTCAGGCATCCTACCATAGAGATGTAAAAAACTTCATAGTACCCACAGGGATGGGTTTTATCTAAAAAGACACAAGGACTAGTCTGTGGATGACTTGTGCTCTCCTATATAAACACCAAGCTCCACATCTTCCACTGTCATATCATCATCAAATTCCATGATTTTATGATTAGCATAATCTTTCCACCCAAGTTTTCACCCTCCATTGTTTTCCCTCTACTTTTGACAACTGGAAGTCGTGCATAACGTGGTTTAAGCTAGCCTGTTGTACCTTGTGTTTAAACGGAGGAGGAATGAGCACACCATCACTGTTTGTCTCTTTCCACAGATGTGAGACATTTCAGTGTGTTTTTTCTGAACCCAGAGGCATGCCATCGTGGCTTTCAGCCATTATTGTGCTCCTTCTTCCTAGCACCTCCTGGGGGCAGTTACAAATTAGCTGGCCTTTCTAAGAACAGTTCAGCCAAGCATCATTGCAGTACGCTACCAAAATGGGCCCGGCACTCCCCCATCCTGCCCCTTACTGATATTTTCGAAGATGTCCTAATGAAGGCAGTCTCATATGTATTTTCTGTAGCATACACACTAAGAGAATCTTCCCTCTAGCAGACAGAATGGTGGGAAATGCCTTATAACACTTTCAGATAACACAAATAAAATGGAACAGGATGGACCTAGAAACAAGAGGATTCATCCTTTGCCCTTCACTAGTTAACACTGGCCTTTCAGATCAATCTCTGTAACATAGCTCACCAGAAATATACATCCAGGCCAAATGCCATTGAAATAGTAGTTTAAAATGCAGTGGGCACAAAATTTAGCGTGATATATGATCTAGAGGTGAGTCAGTCTTATGCATGGTAATCTGGGAATTAAGTAGGAACACAGGTTTCTCAGTAGATAGAAGGAGGTGAAGAGGGAAGTAAGGTAAAATTTTGAAGGTGAGGCAGAAGGCTGAAAAAGCAAGGCCCAGAAAAAAATGTTGTGAGAAGAAAGTGGAATGGAGATGAAAAGGGCCAAAGGGAGAGTGAAAAGCAACCAAGGATCAGCTTGGAGCAGGGGGAGAAGTGGAAGATTAAGGAGAAGTGAAGCACACTGACTCTGGCCCAGTTTCTTTGTCCTTTTCTCTGGTGATTGGGAAGGCGCAGCCAAGGCTTTGGGGTCTAGTGAATTTGTCTTCCTTTCTTCCCCAGTACAGTCCCTAAAATCTATTGATCTGTGCAGCCTGCAACTGTGATGTGATGTAAAGCAATGTGTATGGTAGGAAGTGTTTGCAAGATTAGGCCTCTCTAATAGCAAGGCCTTCAGAGGACGGACTAGATTCTCAGCTGGTATAAACTGAGAGAGCTCCATTGAATCCCCATACTCTTTAGTCTTGAATTAAGTACCAAGTGTGTTAGCCACTGAATAATGACAAGAGAATCTCCTTTTTTAACTCCTAGAGGCCCTACCTGGGTCCTTGAGCTCAACCTTTTTGTCTCTTTAGAAATTTAAACCATGTTTGTTCCATTCTTACATCCACTGGAATTTGCAACATATCTGCTTTGTAGTCTGGACAAAGCTTGAAGATTTCCCCAAACACAGTGTGAATCAAACCACACAGGAATGTTTGTAAAGAACATCTTGGACCCTTTGAAAACATATTCAGTTCTCAGAAGCACTAATGCATTCCACATTTGGTCATTAAACACTAATTGGTAACATGCTGAGGCTGGGTTCACTCTCTGACCAGTCAGTATTTCCTAGGTCACAGCACTGCAAGACCTCAGTGCTCTCACGTGACCTGCCCTTTTGAACTTTTAATCCTTCAACTCGTCAGAGAGCATTGGTAGCTCAGGCCACTTTGGAAACCACAGGCATATTTTTCCCTGGCTGTTTCAAAGTTTGCTTGGTTTCCCTTCCACCTCCTGCTCCCGCTCCCCTCCTCTCTGATGATGCAGGATGCCTTTTGGGGACCTAATTGAAGGCTTCAAAGTGCCCGAGAGTTTATTATGAAACCATTGTCCTTGGTAAATGTCATGGGACTCATGTTTTATTATATTTATAACCTTTTTTCCATTAGTCTGCCATTTCCCTGAGAAATTATGACCTTGGCTCTATCAGTTTAACCAAGCTGGTTTTATATATAGCAAATGTGTGCGTGTGCAAAAAGGGAGCGAGAAGGGGAAGCCACCAAATAGTTTTCTATTAAAACAGTGCTTGTACTGGCCCCTCCTAGAATCTGGTAAGCAATTTAATAGCAGCGATAAGGGAAGAAATTAGGAAACAAATTATGCCAAACATTAAAGTCTCAGGTGGTGTCTCTGACTCCAGTGTACATAGGGCAATAGATCCTGGTTGCTGTCAGGTCTATAATTTAAAATAAATTTCACCTGGTATTTCTTATCAGAAACAAGTTTAGGATTTTCCCCTCTCCCTGCTTGTTCCCTCACCTTCACTTTAAGTTTCTTCCCCCTCTATTTTAGACAAATTTAAACCATTTTGCTTAGCTATATAAATCTTCTATGGTCTAAGTCTCAGGATAGACTACATATAAACTATCTCACCCTTCATAGCAGCTCAGAGGATGACATCCACTGGATCTCTGCAGGAATTTGGGAGAGAAATAATCCAGGCACACTGAGTGCAGGGCTTAAGGCTGGGGTGGGTCACAGGGTGTTTTTCAAACAGCAGTCCCTCAGTCATTTCTAAGGGGTCCCCCAGGAATAACTAAAAAACATCAAACCTGTTACCAGCAGATGTATATCTGAAATGCTGAGGTCTGCACCTCATCTGGAGAACGCAGGGGGGTTGTGGACTGGGCAGTGGCTAGTGCTTCATTCAAGGAGGGACCCAGAGCTTTTCTAAATGAACCAGTAAATGAACCAATGCCAGGAAATGTTCCCAGGCACAGGAATGAGACTGTCTATACATTTACACTGTTAGACCTGTCCTGGACATATTAATTTACTACTACAGGCTTAGCCAGAATAACTGAGTTCTGTACGTATGATTTGATAGGAGCAGGTTGAGCTTTCGTTTAAGAAAAGAACGTGCTTAACTGACATTGGTCTTGCTTGCCTCCCACTGGGAGTGGGTGAAATCAAATTCATTAAATACTGTCTCTGAGAAGGAAAATGCTATAACAACCAATGTCGTAGGTTTTTTTTAAGGAGCATTTTTTTAAAAAAAAGAAGTTTGGAGTTGTTTCCGTGCTGCAGGATTTGCAATGTTTCCATTTTTCATTCCTCTCACCAACATTTTAAAGAAACAAAGTGGTTCTCACTGTGGATGTTGAAAGAGTTCTCCAACTGACTGCCTTCCTAGCCCAGGCATGTGTGGGCAGAAGGACAAACAAAAAAATGCAGAAAACTTCTAGGACAGAGAACTTTTTTAGAAGACTATGTCCTTATGAGAAATTTCACTTTTGAAAGAAAAAAGGGACATTTTTGAAAGAAAACACTTGCTTTTTAATTACAATCTGGCCAACAGCATTTATTAATTGAGATCATGGAAACTGATCTTTTGCTTTTGCTTTTTACTACCTTTCCTGCAAAGCACCCCTGTGTATTGTATACATGCAATATCTTTTCCTCTAGATCAGCATGGACAGGATTTACCCTCTCCTTCAAGACTCCTGTCCTCTTGCCTTTGCCCCCCGCACATGTCACTGGCATTATGTAAAGCCATTAGAGTCATGTTCTTGGCAACATCCCCACTTTTCAATGCTTCATTCCCAATTCCCACGTAAGGGCTGACAGACTTCGGTGACCTTTTGCATCAACACTTGTTTACTAAAATTAGATTTTTTTTCTTCCTGGCATATAACCAGACAGATTACACTCCTCAACCTGTCATCCATGTAGGGCAGGCAGCCCCAGAAATTGATGATGCAAAGGAAGAAACTGCTCCATGAAGAGTAAAAGGAGCTCAAGGGGGAAAAAAGCAAAAGCGAATGATGTTCTAGCAGTTTGTACACATCTATCTATAGTGTGCATACACATGCACATATGATATTAAGTGGTGGTGTCAGCCACAAAAGGTTGGGAGGTTAGATACAGGTCAAATAAGCATCTAGCTAGTTAAATGTGTCATGAAAGTTCATTTGAATTTAAGATTCATGAAAGCCATTGGTAAAAATCCAATAGAGTTGAACATTGCAGGGCTACTGCACATCTTTAGCTGGCTGGAGCCAACGCTCGGAGTATCTGGATTTCCTCATGATATTTCCATGACTTCTTGTAGCAAAAGAAAATTAAAAAGAAGACTAGGAAAGGAAAGGAAAACCTTCAGTGTGACATTTTGAGGAATAAGTCTGCTCTGAAGGGAAAAGCTGCTTAATATTTGGCCATTATTAAGCCCAGAGAAATAAGCTGCAAAGGGTACATTGATCCTAACCTGAGAATTATATTATACCTAGACTTATGTTAAGAATTATGGTCCCATGATGCTTACCGGTGTGTTAGCACATATGAAGCAATCACTCTCCTACAAACTTCACAGTCTGGCTCATTCTGAGATCTAGGAAGGTGATAAGTAACTAGCAGAAGACAGTGAGAAGATTAACAGGAAGTTTTGGTAATTTGGGGCTTTGGGGTTTTTTTCTCCTGACCAATGAAATGTTTTGTTAAAGGGACCTAAGCTACTAATCTTTTTCGAATCAAGAAGTCATCCAGATTCCACTGGAGCTTATAGCTTGAATGGACTTCTGGGTCTCTCTTTTATCAGTGCACCTGTCTGACACGGAATCTGATGCTGTACATTGCTGCGCTTAATGAGTGACTGATGATGCGTCAGTGTTTCAGCATCTGCACTGCTCAGAACTCCAGAATAGCCATTTCCAATACTGGCTGTCCCACATCACTCTTCCTTCAGGTCACCAACTCTGAGAGCTAACTGAAAGTGTGTGTTAACTATATCCCTCAAAGCTGGACTATACAAAGCCTTTGAGTGCTAATATAACATGATCTTTAAGGCCACCTTGCATACCTTAAAGGAAACAACCAGACTGTATTTTCTCTGGCTGTTGACCAGTAGAGATGATGGGTTACTAATACGGGCACTCTATCGCAGTCTAGGTCATGCGGGCCTGTAATACGTCTGAAGATGCGTGCAGAGGGAGAGGAGGGACTGTGCAGTCCTTCCAGCAGGGCCGTGGGTCTGATTCTGCCGTGACGTACAAGCAGCACAATGCCACTATCCTCTCCAGCAGGCAATACGTCAGGGCACAACGGTGCTCGTGTGACTGCCTCGCTTGGCCGAGCGGCCCACATACTTTCCTATGTGATGCTGGGGTAAGCGGAGTGTAGACCTTCAAAGCCCAAAGTTTTCATTCTCTTCATGTGGTTACTTTCACAGTTGTGACACTGCAAGTGACGTAAAGGGAGAGGAAAAGGCTGCTTCTTCAGCAAGATGTAAACACAGAGATATTATCCGTCCACTGATTTTAATCTCCCTTCACAAATACTCATGTATAAGTAGATCCAAGCCAGTGATGCTGTCCCTCCTTCTCTACCCCTGCTATCAGATTCCTTAACCCTTTTCAGCAATGGAGTGGGTGTATCACAACCTCATATTCAACTGGGACAAGGAAAATTTCATGTCCCTTAAGCTCACTTGCTACAGAATGTTCATACCTGGATACACAGTTACAGTGCTGCAAAATCCAGGTGGCAGCTTACACCACCTTAAAACACAGAGGTAAAACTGGAACTCCGAACTGGGGAAGAAGGAAAGGTTCTGCTCTTATCCTGCCAAATCAGAAGGCAAAGTATATCAGCAGTAGGCTAGCTTGACATTCTCACATCAGAAAAAAATGCTGAAACAGTTTTCAAATGAAGAAATTTCTTTTTTGGCAAAAAATGTTTTTCCTCTTACAGTATATTATTGTTGGAAATGCTGGCCTTCCTCAATTATATATATATATTAAAAAAAGAATCAGACCACTGACATCAAAATTTTTCAGTCAGATAAAAGACTGAAACAATCATTTTTTGTTAGCTGGCTGATGTTCTTCACGTTTCTTCACCTCCTTGCTATTTTATATGGGCTCCCTAGGCATATTATGTGTCCCATGATGGACTTTCTTGCATACTTAGTCAGAAAGACTGTCTCCGTTGCATCCTTTCCACTCTTTAACGAGAAGATCATGGTTCATTAGAGCACAGGCCATTGGCCAGGAGGGTTAATTTATTAGGGGAATTATTCCAGGTTCCACAAGAAACAATAATCCTCTTGGTCAGAATATTTCAGTCTTTACTTCTTTGCTGAAAATGTGAGCTCTCCTGAGAAAATACCAGTATGCTTTATTTTCTTTGAAACTGCTTTGCGTGCTCCTGCCACTACTTCACCCCTTTCTGCAGGTGTGAGAGTGAGTGTTCTCTGGATTTCTGTACTCTGTCATTGTTTTATTTTTTTTCATTTTCACTGAAAATTTCCAGAGAGTGATAGCACAGGGGCAACACTGATGATTCATTTTCTTACCATCTCTAGTCAGCATTGTTGTGGCTGGGACAGGTATTTTTCCTTTTGCTTTCTTCTGAAGTTCCCTTACATGTATCTCTGAAAGGTGTGAGTTTTATACAAATTGTTTTATTGCTTATCCATGATCAATGAAATCAACTGAATGGTCTTCGTTAGATTCAATAGGCTTTTGGGAGTTCCCTTCATAAAGCTAGTCTTGATAATGAGCAGAATAAGTCATGAGCAAAGGTGTCTTCTCATTCTACTAAATCAGCAACTTCTACACTCTGTTGGGTATTCCCCTTCTGTTACATCAAAATGTAAATGCAAGCAACTCATAACTTGCTGTCTCTCCTGTACCCACTCCCTCTCCCCACCCAAACTTGGCTGTTCTCTGGGGTTCCGCTTTGACAACCTCTGGCTCCAGACATGGGCTACCCTCCATTCTAACACAAGGGTGGTTCCTGGCACAGAAACAGGCATATAAATATGCACTGATCTCAGGGTTACCTTTGGAAAAACAAACATCATTAATTCACTATGTTTCTTTTTCTTTTTTTTTTTAATTGTAATGAATATTCATTGCCTTTCAGTAACATGCTTCACACAGATTCCGCCATGCTTTTCACTTCAACATTACACCTGGAGTGAGTACTGTGTTTATAAAAAGTCTTAATGTCACATGTATAATTATTATTTTTACTCATGGCATTGGTCTCACTTTTCTCTTGTTCATCTGTGAAGGGCAGGCTGGTTGCCTGTGGTGCCTGTTGTGGATCTAAACCGAAGGAACGTGGGAACTACAGCTGGTCTAGAACCCATAATGAAAGGTCACCATGCTGTCATCCACCTCCAGAGAGCCCTGGCCGTGCTGGATCCGAACAGTCTTGCAGTAACGACACAGTTACAATAAAGGTCAGAAGTTTTTAATTTCTTGAGTTGAACCTTGTCGTTCTGTGTGAATGTGTAAGGTGGGGAAGAGAGATGTGCTTTGCTTGTGATTCAGTTTAGTTGTTGGCTGAGAAGGAAAGAAATCTCAGATACGCAACCAAAAAAGCAGCAATTCTCACTGCCTGAAGTTTTTTGCATTTCATTTTTTTTTAATGTTTTGGTCACGTAACCCAAGACTGGATATGCTTTGTATTCAGTTCTTCAGGTGGAATGGTTGCTAGATAGGGACTTGCTGCAGATAGGGACCCAAGTTCAGGCATGGCTTCACCACAGGTTTCCTGTGAGACTTTGCACAAGATGCTTAGGCCCACTCCTCTGTGATGTTTAATTTTCTATCTATCTCCCGCTGAAAGACGTAGAAACTGAGCACTAAACATCTTTGCTTTAGTTTTCCTGTTTAGAAAATGGGTATAATTTTTCCTCACTACTTCTTAGAAAAAAAACTGATATTAAAGATCAGCTTTTCAGTGTCAGAAAAATTCCATTATTATGTACTTGTCTATCAATAAAAGTGCTATCCATTTTCACTGCACGTGCCCAGGATGACCAGACCTTCGACCTTCACTTATGGGGAGGAGTTTTTCAGAGTCCAGTGAAGGTGAGTGAATGATGACTCTGACAGTGCAGAGGAAAATGCGTGTTGTATGGGGAAACCGAGGCACTGAAAACTTACGGGATGAAGTGATAGTACCATACAGGCGTTTTCCACTGAGTTGTTTCTTAGATGCATTTTGATCAAAAAAGATTGCCTTGTAATCTTCTGAAGATGGTATTTTTTTATTCTTTCCTCTAAATCTTCGTGATTTCAACATAAAAGAAAATATTATTCTAAGAAGCGGTTAATTCCCTATAATGAATCTTACCTGGCTTTGATAAACAAAAAGTGTTAATCCTAGTATCTTTTTTTTTTCTTTTTTT
>JAVJGI010000040.1:14977642-15002774 GCA_035590275.1 Ibycter americanus | reverse complement strand
TGACCTGCTGGAAGGCAGCTCTGTGGAGAAGGACCCAAGAGTCGGGGTGAACAGAGAGATCAACCTGAGCCAGCAGTGTGCCCTGGGGGCCAAGAAGGCCAGTGGGTTTCTGGGGTGCTTTAGGAGGAGTGTGGTCAGCAGGTTGAGGGAGGTGATCCTCCCCCTCTGCTCTGCCCTGGTGGGGCCACATCTGGAGTGCTGTGCCCAGTTCTGGGCTCCCCAGTTCAAGAGGGACAAAGAACTACTGGAGGGTCCATCAGAGGGCTGTGAAGATGATGAGGGGCCTGGAGCACCTCACTGAGGAGGAAAGGCTGAGAGAGCTGGGCCAGTTTAGCCTGCAAAAGAGAAGACTGAGAGGGGATCTTACCAATGCCTACAAAGATCTTAAAGGCAAGCGTCAGGAGGATGGGGCCAGGCTCTTTTCAGTGGTGCCCAGTGACAGGACAAGGGGCAACAGGCACAAATTGAAACAGAGGAAGTTCCATCTGAATATGAGGAAGATCCTCTTTACCTTGAGGGTGACAGAGCACTGGCACAGGCTTCCTGGAGAGGCCGTGGGGTCTCCTCCTCTGGAGACATGCAAAACTCTCCTGGAAGTGACTGTGTGCAACCTGCTCTAGGAGACCCTGCTTTAGCAGGGGGGTGGACTAGATGATCTCAGAGGTCCTTTCCAAGCCCTACAATTCCATGATTCTGTGATTTCACCATTCCAAAATAAGACCCTATCAACCTCTTTCTCTTGTCAGTAATACAGTAACAGCTTTTTCTCCTTTCTTTTTTGTCTTTTGTCTTCTACATAGATTGTCCTTTTGAAGTATGACATGGTTTGCTGGCAGTAAGTCCATAGCAGTGACTGTTGTGAACTATTGCAATACCTGTTATGACTTATGATTCCATGAAATCATGATTTGAAACAATTTGTGTTCTTTAAAATAATTCTGAAATGCCGGCATCTCGGAGGGTGAGTGTGAGACAAAACCATGGTCAAAAAAGCGTGAAGGATTGTTACTGCTTGAAGATGTGCTTCTTGGCTTTCTGTGGTGTAATCAGGTTCCACTACTGCCTTGTCAAAAATGTTGTAGATATCTAAGAAAGCTCAAAGGTGCTATAAACTCATTCTGCTAGTTCAGATCTATTCAAAATATTCTTTTTGCACTAGATTTAATGATCTGCTGGAAGAGACATCATCTGTCTCCTGCAATCAGCAAAAACCCATAAAATCAGTATAAATTCTGCAGGTTTTCCTGCAGTGAGTTCAACAATCAAGAACCCATTTCAATCGAGATCAGAATTGATGTTTGAGCTGTAAGGAACAGACACTTTATTCGCAATCAGGGAACTACAGCATGAGTGGCAATTGGGTTTGTCCAATAAATAATGCCTTTCAAACAACAGTAAGGACTCCCATTTCTGCAAGAGGGAAGCCAGTGATTCAGCTGATCTTGTGACAAGCATGAATGTTAAAAATCGAAAAGTCTGACTAGAAAGTGGTTAAGCTTTTTGCCTGTCTGTTTCTGAATGTTCACCTTTGGGCACAAACAGCATTGCTTTTCACAAGGCTGATGCCCAGTCTACAGATCACACAGTTCTGAGGGGTGCAAGGTTGAACTCTCCGGATTGTTAGTCGTTTGGATTTAAAATGATATATGAGCTGCTGATAGGAAACAGAACAAACTAATATGACTAATGTCTTGCTATGACAACCCTGTTTTGTCTTACACATTGTGGACAGCACATATAAGAGAACTCCAGAAATAAAGGAAATTTAACTCATTGTACGGACTCATGTCAAAGGAGACAATTTTATTCTTAACTAAGAAATCTTTATGGCCTTAATGCTCTTATGTATCAAGCTAAACTCTGATCTCTGCTATACCAGGTTCAACTGAGATTCCTCCAAGTTCTGTAAACACAGTGTGTCTTGCTCAGTCGATGCATTATCAACAAGTTAAAAAAAAAGCACAAATGGAATCTGAATGAATTCTTGTAATTTGTGATGGTTGGAAAACAGAATGTATTGATATATGGTTAAAACTGAGGCTGTTTTGGTGTATGAATGGCAGGATAATTTTTTCAAAAAGGTGTTTCGATGTTTTAGTAGGAAAAGGTTTCAATGATAACAACTGATACAGCCTGAAAGAGCAGAAGGTTGTGGATAAATACTTCATCCTGTTTTGGACCACTCACTCTGCCAGGTTTGCACATATCTGACAGCCTTCAAAAGCTCTAGAACTCTACAAAAGTCTCCTAAAGTAAAGGAATGAGGTGAAGGAGATGAACTAGCTGCAATGAGTCTCAACACACTATCAATGCAGTGCAATATCAGACTTGCTCCTTGATCTCACATCTACTTTTTATAGTGGAAACCTGACCATGTACTACAGAGCTCTCTTGGCACAAGCTCTGGGTTTGCCTTGGCCATTGGGCAGGGGGTCCAGGCTTGCTCAACACTGTTGGGCAAAGGCAAGCCCTCATTCATGCAGTCTGATAAAGTCAGGCTTGCACAGGGCTGTGTGCGCTGTGGTTTGCTCTGTTGAACACACATACTGAGCAGAGCTCTTCCCAAACACAGAGGAGATGCTCTGACCCTGAATTACAGCCAGGAGCGTGGCTGAAAAAATGCAGGTCATAGGGTTTTTTGTGCTTAACCCAGCTTTCAGGTCCTTTCTTCCCTTTGCAACAGCAGCAATTAGTATGGCATGAGTTCTCCTTCTTCATTAGTGTAAGGGCATGAAGGCAGAGGGAAATGAACCTGTCACAGGCATGGCCAAGAGAGGTCACGGATTTGGTCAGGAGACCCCTGCCTTTAGTTCCAGGTAGGCACAGTCTGAGCCATGCTCCTGGTGACTAACACAAACTTTTAGCTATTATGTATCACTTTCAGTACAAAGTTGAGGGAATTGTGTGTGAGAAGGCAGTGAGAAATTCCCACAGAAAACTTGGATTCAGGTTTTGTTGCTGCTTGTCACTTCCTGGTTGAATTGAAAACACCATTTATTGTTCTCCTGCCTGGGTGTCTATGAAAATTATTTGAGTCAGGGCCAGCAGCAACCCACTTCTTCTTTCCCATGTAGCTTTTCTTTGCCAGAGTCTTAAGCTCTGAAGGGCTCCACTGCAGAAATAATATTATTAACTCTAAGCACTCAGAAGTTTTTAGTCAAGTACCCTAAAATTGTGAGACAGGCTTAAAATCCAGATATTCTATTACTAAATGATGGCTTATAACACTAAATAATTATCTGTTTTGTCTTCTGTTTGTAAGACTGAATACCCTTGATTAACATTTTCAAGCTTTTCTCTGCAACAATGCAGACTAGAATGTTGAGATTCTCATATATTTAAGCTCCAGGATTTGGTACTTAAAGAGGAAATTTTTAAAAAATGAACTTTTCATGAGGGTTACTTGCACAATAGAAATTAAAGGGTTTCCTTTTAGCTCCTCTGTCTTGGTTAAGGAATTATATTGGAAGCACTTCTTAAAATGACATGATTTGCAAACTAATTCATTTTGTTAAATGCAAGTATCCTGAAAAATCTGACTTTTAAAGAGTAACATGGAGACTAACAATTCTGTAAAAGTGAGGAAGGATAAGACAGTGAGCTGGATAGTAATGTTGCTGCTGAAACAATCTGAAGAAAATATATAAGCCAGTTACTAACCACCAGAGGTTTAGAAATCATTTCTCTTTGAGCAGACATTTCCTTTGACCTTTCAGAGATTTCTTTCATCAGTATGGGCAAGACAGAGGACTGTTCTTGTAATGGTGCCAGAACCCACCGCAGCAATTCTAAATGCGCTAAATAAAATGTTTTATGTCGGGCAGATACAGGTTGAAACACTAGATCGAAATAATCTGCAGATTAAGGAAAAAGATGCATTTGCTTACTTCCAGCTGGTTGCAACCTCTGTTATCAAGCAGAACAGAGACCAAACATCCAGCATCAAGCAACCAGCACCAACCTTGAAGAAATTCAGTATCTGAGCCTTACTTTCACTCTAGGCTCAGGACCATTTTTCTTCGACCTATTTCAAACAACTGAATCATGCCCATCAAAGGCACGAGCACCCTTGGCTGACTTACAGGAGAATATTCTTCAAGAACACTCCAGCGGGACAAGCTTCCACAAATATTTCCAAAACTTCAGAACTGGTGAAATGGCCCACACTTCATGCAGGTTTTTTCCCTACACCTCTGTCTCTGTTGCAAAATACATTTCATAGAAAGAAACTGTATTTCTAGTTCCCTGTGCAAAGAGAACCTGATTCATACCTAAAGTAATGGCTCCCTGCTCAATGTAGTGTGTTGTTGTGGCTATTAGGGTAGCCTCGGAAAGGTAGACTGAGAAAAAGCCACCCAAGATGAACACAAATGAACGGACTAGTGAATCCAGCATCATGGTCAGTTTTCTGGTCTACAAAACACATTCTCACCTCCTGGTCTTGTTAGAGCTGGTTGTTTAAAAGTCCATCAAGGCACACATGGAGAGCACTCAGGATAAACACCCCTGCTTCTTTTGTCAAGGTGTATCCTTGTCGCCGTAATCCCAGCGATGCATGACAGAGCACATCTGTGATTTGTAAATGTGGATGCAGGTTACATAAGCAGCAGCAAAACCCAGGAAATGGCCCTGATCCTCTGTCCAGGACAAGGAACCTATTTTTATACGCTCACACGTTCAGATCGAAAGTGATTAACTTCTCTGCAGAGATCCAAAACGTGTTAGTTCATGTATGATGGGGAGAAGGAAGTCATGCTGAAAGTATCGCAAAGCGGGTATGAGTCGAGTGCGCCTGTTGCATGTGCCCGTCTATGTGTGTCAGCGACTGCCCTCTGCTGCACAAAGCCAGCGCTTCCCAGCAGCTAACGACCAGCAACCTTCTCAGATCAACGAAGATCAACAACTTAAGATCAGCTTAGATCCACACGCTCATGCTTTTGAAGCTGGAGAAATTACTTCCCTCTTGCCAGTGAGATATTCAGAGTCACTGTGCTTTGCTCTGAGCCTGCCACGAAACTTCTAGCAGAGTAGAGCTTCCTTGCAGTGGTCTAGGGCTGGGCTTCTGCTCCAGAGTCTGGTGAGTACGCAGATCTCCTCAGCCAAAGCCAAAACTTGCCTGTACTTCAGACATCTTCACTACCACCCCAGCTGCAGGCAGAGACTCGGTTTGAATCTACATATGAATCCTGGAAACTGTAGTGGCAAGCGCTGTAGCAATGTCTTTAGAAAGACAGCACAAGCCAAAAGTTTAAGTTTATGAGGTTCCTCACTTTCTATCCCCAAGCTGAGAAGGAGAATTTCCTTCAGCCACCACTGGGCAGGTTGTGCCAGCTCCTGTGGACAGCTTTGCTAGACCATGGGCTTGGTCTTATGTCAATACCTTCCCCGTGCAGCAGGGAACAGCAAGGCATGAACATCACCTCCTCCGAGAGAGAGGGAGAAGGGATGTCCTGCCTCGCTGTCGATCACTGCGAGGGCAATGGCTGTCGTCTTTGAAGAGCTGCCTGAAGGGCTCAGTGTTTGTATGTCTGAGGAGGATTCTGGGGAGTTTGAGCGTGCTGAGAAATCTGCAAGTTAAGAAAAACACAAAATGTGTGTGTTTGGCAGTATTTGTGGACAGAAAGCATAGATTAGACTGTGCAGAGAACTGTAAGGGGTCCGGATAAAGGAAAAGATTTTTCAACCTAACCTTTTTCCAGTTCAGATTCTGAGTCTTCGCCTACTGATAAGGTGGCAGTGAAGATGGCTTAAGTACAGGCAAGTTTTTGCTTTGGCTGAGCACAGCTCAGGCCCTTGCAGTCTGCTCCCTGATGCTCATTCACACGTCTGCAGGAGATTACAGCCTTTGCCAATCTGCCAGCCAATTCACTCCTCTGAATGCACCCTAACCTAACTCAGGTGCAAAAAAGGTCAGCTAGCTGAAGCTGTTTAAAACCGATTTTGCTGGCCTGGTTAATTCTGATTCAGATAATTTAAATAAGCAAATGTGTTGTAAGCAGCAAGCTGGAGCTGTCAAAAGGGCAGTGAAAAACATCAAGGGTGCTACGCTGAAAAGTGTCAGATCACAAAGTGCAATTACAACAGGACATACATTCAAGACCCAAAGACTGTTATGATATTAAAAGCTCCTAATCTTTTCTTTCTTAAAGATTTAAATTTGCATGTGTATTTGTCAAAGTGTACACATGCAGTAAGAATAGGTACACAAACCGTGTGTCTGGACAAATGAGGGATTATGGAAAATGAACAGTAAGAAATGAAATTGCTCACAACTACACCTTGTCAAACCTTCCAAGTCGGAATACTTTCTTGCTTCAGAAATTGTTACTTAAGTCTTTTCAAATAGAATTCTCACATATTTATCTTGCATGTGGTTTTATTCCTTACACCTGCTCTCCCTTCAAATTATTTATAACTGTGGCATCTGCAAATGTGAATTGAATTGAGCTGCTTTAATGTGGTCTGGTGATATGAATAAGAAATAATGGTGCAATGCCATGTTTACTAGTACATTTTCTAGTACGTGATTAAAATGGTCAAATTCAGGGGAAAAAAATGGAAGTATTATGGCTGTGTGAGCATATTGAATTACTGATGACACCAGCAGTACAAACCTCTACTTAAAAACCACAGTTAACCAGGACCTTGCAAGTGACTGATTATTGGTTTTAAAGGACTGAAGATTTTTGGCTAATAATTTTTCTGCTATTTCAAATTCACCAATTACCCTCCTTATGACTCACATCTCCCCTTTATTATTCTTCCAATCTTATCAGTGTTTTTACTGTATCCATGAGAGTAGCCAGTCCTGGCTATAGCTTCTAGAGGCACATTCAGGACCTACCCCAATCATTTAAGAAAAAAAGAACACATCTTTTTCATGGTTGGAATCCTGGTCTAGAATGATCACTGCATAAACATAATGGCTAAACGTGTGACTAGACAGGGTGGATTTCCGTTGCATGGAGCCTCCTCTGACTAGCACTTCAGATCCTCTTCACCTTTTTCTTACACATCTGGCCTCTGAGAAAGCTTATGTACAAATTCTGGGGTTTTGCTGCTGTTCCACTGTTTGCCATGGACAGTCATGTTGCACTTGCTCAGTGACCAAGGGCAAGACATCCTTGCATTAGCACTGTAAGCAGAAAGCGGATGCTTTGTGCCAGTACGAGTTTAAGGCACGTATAAAATATGAAGGAAGCTTGTCAACTCAGATTAACTTTGCAGACACCTCTTCTTCATCCCATGTTGCAGAGGAAGGAAAAGAATCTGGAAAAAAAAAGAGCGTTTCTGTGAATATATGGCCTTGGCTGGGTGTGATCAACATTAAACTGCTCTTGTTCATCGACTACTAAAACTGACAAAACAGAGCAAGAAAAGTTGCTTCATTACAGCTCAAGTTACTAAGTGCGTTTCAAGGGGAGGCAGGTCCTTACAGATATTCCCTTCAAACATACAGATGCAAAAAACAAACTCTAAAAATAACAAACTGAGATTATATAAACAATTTCAACACCCAGTTCAGACACATTATTAAAAGAATATGTTCTCGATGGCAGCAGCTCAAATAAATCACTCTTACTGGGGCTGCAGCAGCAGTTTAGAGCCTGAATCTCTTCTCTGCTTTAAGAGAAGCTAGATTGAGCATCGTTTTTGTTCTTTTTTTTTCAAGTAATTGTAGACTTGTTGCTAATGTAGGGCTTTTTTTAAGTTTCTGAAAGAAGTAAATCATGAGGATGAACACTACCTCTGTGGAAAATTGCCGTGCAGACTGGAGCTCTAATAATCTAATATGGAGCTAATAAAACCTGTATAGACAAATAGGAGGGATGATACTGGGGTTTCTGTGATATTATTTTTAAAGGCTGTGTGAGGCTCTGTGAAATACCTTGTATAAATAAGTTCTATAAATCCTATAACTCATTTTTAGAGCAGTTATAGGATGTGTTAAGTACATTGACACTTTGTAATTATGGAGATATTTAAGGGAACTTTTTAAATTCTGGTGAGATGTAGAAAAACCTGGTTTTCATTTTGTTTTCAGCTGCATTTGGCATCTTACCTGTGTCTTTAGGAACTCTTTTTCCTTTGTGTCACTAAGTCTCTGATCTATCACAAACACTGATGCATCATTACTTTGTGGGAAAAGAACTGTATTGTGCCTGCTGGAAAGTCAAGTACTAGTTACTGTTTTCTCTTTCAGGCACAGAAAAGGAATTTGATGAATAATTAGGGCAAAATGGTTATAGCAATATGCACTATTGGCTTTTTTGCATATTTATTAGCCTATATTTCTACATATTAACTTTTCCTGTGCTTTGAGAATGTATGTATGCACCAGACCTATTCTTCACTGAGCTGTGTTCATAAAAGCCACTTCTCACCTTACTGCTTATGTACCTTTGAACCTACCATATTTCTACTGTATATAAGACTCCTTCCCAGCAAAGATAAACCTCTTAGAATTCTGCCCTGCATTCACATTTGGTATTTTGGGGGTTTCAACGAGACTGTACTTCATTCAACATTGCATTGCACATCACAAAACTATTTGCCTCTGTGGAAATCAAAATAAAGTTAGTATAAAATGTTACCACGCTGATTCTGTAGCATTACAAGACTGCATCAAAATAGTTCTAAGTGACCACACACAGTGCAGGAAACCAGGAGAGGTAGCCAAATATTTGTAGCCTTTCAGTATTTCCTAGTAATACGCTAGGACACTAGCTTCTATTGTCTAAGAAAGAATTGTGTCACCTATTGAATGAAATGATGGTTTGCATTTGTTTATTGCTTGTCATGTAGAATTAGAGAGTATATTAATCTGCCTGTTGATGTAATTTTGGTGTTCTTTTGCGTACCACTGAAATGCAGCCACCTCTGGGGAGACGCGGGGCAGCTGTGAATAGCTTAGGGCATTGCAATAGTGTGGGAACCAAGTGAAGAACTGTGATTTAGTGGCAACCTGGATTTTTTAACAGTTACTGCTCAATAAGTTCTTTGAAATGGTGACTTTAATGCCAGTTGCAGCAGCTGCTGGACTCTTTTACTCCCATAAGGAGAAAATTAGAAATACCTAATTCCTTCTTGATGTTTTGTTGTTGTTGCTGCTTCAATAAAACAGCTGGCTATTTTTTGTTTGTTTTGTTTATAGATTTAAAGACATAATAACAATCGAACATTTAGGAAAATAAACTATTCTTAGCTACTATGCTGACCCACACTTGGTAGATACTTATTCTGTTTGCTACCTGCCAGCACTCTTCTGCAGTCAGTCTGTTGCTTCTCCTTCGGTGCAAGTTTCATCTCCCACTGTTCCCACAACGGCAGATTCTGCATGTTTCTCACAATAAAACCTTTCTTACTTCTTCTTCAGTTCACTGTGGTTGATGTCAACATTCACAAACTGCTCAATCTGCTAATCAACCTGAGCAGCTGGAAATTAATATACTGTGATAAAAGTCAATGGATCAACATTATTTTCACCAAAAACATGCCTGAAGCAAAAGCTTCATAATCTGACCCCTTGTAGTAAAAACTTTCAACAAGCACAGTGTGTTGTGTAATATACCATAATAACAGTTAATTTTGATTTAATTTATAAATATATAAAAATAAAAGTCATTTGATCTACCCATTGTAAAAGAGATGTATCCAAAGGGCTAGATTCACCAAGGGTTAGATTTTGGATGTTCTGCCATGGGGTGGAGCCCAGAGAATTGCAGCAGGTGCCTGTGCTCACTCGTTCAACACCCAGGAAAGCTGGTGACAAGGAAGAAGATTCTGGAAAGCCAGGATGTCATGAGGAGACCCACCTGAATGAATACTTTTTTTTTTTTTTAAATATCCAATGAGGTTTTGAATATTCAGTGGAAAGGTGCAGCAATTTCAACAAGCCCGTTTCCACAGAACTCTACAGTCCGTTCATCTGGACTCCCTCCAGAGAGCAGCACGCCTTCCAAGCTGTAAGTCCACCTTCCCTCATTCAGAAAAGTGAGTTTAACCAAGGTCTAACTCTTCACCAGAATATACTTGGGTGCAATCTTATTCTCTGCAGAGTCCTGTTATCGTTAGAGTAAAATGCAAAGGTCTACATTAAAAATATCAGACAGAAAATAGGAGTTCAGGACTTCAATCTGTATGCAGCATTAATTAATAATCCTCAGCACATTAAAATATTCATAAAAGTATATTCCTACCACATCTATAAGGAAAGGAACTATAATTATCTGAGTTTTATCAGTGAGGAAACCAAGACATATTTTAGTTTGTATGTCTCACTTAGCAAAAATTTTCTATGTCATAAGTAGCATTAAATCCTATAAATACTTTGTAATTCTCAACTCTGCTGTTTCATAATAATGTCCTGCGTTAATAATTTTTAATAATTTTGTTTGAAGAAACATTATCTGTGCATTTGTTGATTTTCAACATAATAGTACTACAGAGAAATTGTCTGCAATTAAAACAAACGTTAAAAATAAATGGTTTCTTATCAGTTTCTGAATCAATTATAATATTCAGTATGAAACTAAAATAAGATAAGACTAACTTGATGCCTTTCGCTTTGCATTGGTTCTAGTAGCTGATGGGAACAGCTCACTCTAAGCTCCAGACAATTAGATGTGAAGTCAGTCCATCCTCTTGTAAGGGAAGAAATCACAGTTGGCCAGTTTAGAAGCCAAATGTTGCTGCAAGTAATCATTGTCTGATGCAAATCAAATAATAGTTATTGCTTAAATGTGCTGCATAAAATATGTAGAGAGAACACACTTTACAGCAGCATTGTTTTCATACATTCTCAACACATATGATGCATGAGCACCAGAAAAGCAGAAATAACAAGACTGTGAAGAAAACTAACGGTAGATTATTATCACTTAAGGCTCTGGTCAGTTCTACAGCCTTATTACTCTGACAAAGTCCTAACACAGTCGTGGTTTTTAAAAAAGTAAAGAATTTTTGAAAAGAGGTGAGGAGGGCTTTTGAATATGTTAGTTCAGTTCAGCTGTAAAATGTATAGAAAATTAGTTTTATAGTCAGTGCCAGTGTCAGAAGGTTGTCCCAGGATTGCTGTCCCTCTTCTAGTGAGACTACCTTCTGCAGCAAGGAAGCTTAGCAAAGGAACGGAACCTAGTTTGCAGCTTCATAGTCTCCTTCAGCTACTGTGGGGTCTGTAATAGAAAACTATGCTTTTGAGCAAAACGCAGCATCCTAGAATTAAGAGTTCAGAGACAATTCCTTACCTAATGCATCTCACTGTGCCTTTCTCCTCAGTGTAGGAAAAAGTACATTTGGTTATTCTATTTCCCAGCAGTAGTTAAATCAAAGGATGGAAGAAAAGAACCACAAATGGCTACTCAACATTTTTAGTCAATTTTATGGAGGAGGTAACTTTGCCAATTCTGTTTGTGTATTTTAAAACAAAGGCAATCAAATAATAAACTTTAATTTCCTATGCCTTCATTTTATTCTTCACGAAGCTGCTTTCGCAGCGAGCTTTCAAAATATTCAGGGAGTTCTATGAAAGATTCCCACAGCTAGTTTCCTGATTAAATAGTGTATAATTCTTCATGGATAGCTGATACCTTCCAGAGATTACCTTTGGGAAGAGTAAGTCGTTACTGGAGTAGCAAAATGGAGATAGCAGATTTATAAGGGGAAGAATCTAAGTAGGTTGCCTATGCATACTTTTCAATTCCTCCACAGCCTTTGGCATATAATATATATCCATTGGAAGAAATCCTGCTGCCACTGAACTCAGTGGGAATTTACCAATTATTTCCACGGAGCTAACATTTTACCTAAGGAATTCTGGAATGCATGTTAACCGTCACTCTTCATGAAAGACCTCTAACTAGTAGAGTTGGGAAGGTAAATTTTCCAGTGGGCAGGTCATTTAAGGTATCGTAGAAGTCCAGGCTCCATTCCCCAGCGTGGAGCCATGCAGAGAGACTCCAGTCCTAGCAGGATTACAGCTTCTTACAGCAGTGCTCCAACTTGACAGACTCATTCATGTCTTCCCAGTCTCCAAAAGAGTTTATTCAAGACTCTTCCTGGCATTTCTGTATATGCCGTGTCATCATCCCCTCAAGGACTGTTCGCTGCAGAATTTCTTACACCTTACCCTCATTTATCTAGGACTAGTTCTTTCTGAAGACAGGATATTAGACTACATGGACCACTAGTTTGGCTTTGTAAGATCATTCTCATAAATGTTTCATCACTGTCACGTAGGAGATGCAGGAAGCATTTCTTTGTCTCTGACACAAACACGATGCAGCTATATTCACAGAAAGTCACTGCTGGTGCTGGGATTCCATATTTCACTAATCTATATCAGATTTTCACATCTTTATCTAACCAACAGTCATCTCTGCTCATTCTCCAGCTCTCCAGCTTTCTCTTCTGCTAAGTACAGAGGCTGGATGGTTTTTCTCTTTTTTGACTTGCCTCATGTCCAGGATGGATTTTGTCTATGTATTCCCAGCTCATATATCTGACAACTCTAGGTCATTCTCTGTTACCTCCCCATCCTCCCTGGTGCTCACAGCACCTCCTAATTTAGTAGTATCTTCAGATTTAACAAATGTGGTGTGCGCTCCTTCTTCAAGATCATCAATAAAAATGTTGAATAGTGCTGGGCCAAATTCCCATCCCTACAGCACTTTCCACAGCATGATGCATTGCTGTTTAAATAATACCACAGTGAGTGCTCCCTTGCATTGCACGTCTTAGCACGGAGGATGTGCTGTAGTGGAAAATCATGGATAAGAGCAGACTAGAATATTCTGATATCTTGGGCTTAGTTAAGTTGCATTTCAGAAGTTTCCTTGTACCTTTGAAGCTTGAAATGCAGGTGTACAATATCTTAGTAGACAGAGGAGTCATATTGATGGGTTTGGCAGAGCTTGGGAAGTACGGATTGAGCCAACTGTTTGACTTTGGGAGAATGCCTAATGTTTTATTAGCGCTGCTGCTTCTTCTCAAGAGAAGTCAGTGGTCGTTTGGGAGGTCTGATGAGAAATGTTTCATCAGCGGAGTACTGGTGTTTCCAAGGAGGAAAATGAAAATCACTCTGTACCCCAAAATGTGATTTGTTTGTAAGTATATGCCAAGTTATTCTAACTTGTACCTCCAGTCATAAAAGGCATGAGGTATGAGAAGACTGTCGGGGTAATGACATCCCTTTCCTCCCTAGGCACTTCACTAACACATAAAGCTAAATAGCTGTTCCAAATAGTTGACTTTACCTGGGATTTCTCAGTAAGGTCAGCTTCTTGTCAGATAGCTATTTTCTGAATTCAGCCTAACAGAGAAACTTAATGACCTCTATTTACTTCAAGCAGAAATCCATCAAAGGGACAATTAGCTAATTTTAAACATAAATTGGCTCCCTGGTGAGAAGCAAGCTTATAAATAAACCATTTCATTTGTTCACTGAACTAGACTGTCATGCAAGTAAAATTGCTGACTCCAAAGCAGACAAGCGATTTGAAATGTTTACATGAATGACTTCAAATTGGCAAACTTTTCTTGCCTTAAGTGCCCTGAGAGAAGGACTTAGGGGAAGAGATGGGAAGCAGCTTCCTTGGCCACTGCTGATGTGCAGGCAGTTTGCAGCCAGGTTCAGCCCTGATGTACCTGCACCATCCGCTGGAGCAAAGCAGCCCACTCTCTCCAGTGATGCTGTTAGTGGGTGGTAAATGCTGCAGACAGCCACAGCTTCTCAGCTTTCCAGCTTGCACGCAAGTAACTTGGACCTTAGCACTGCACACGGAGGGAAGAGCAGGTTCATGCTCCCAACTAAACTATGTAGGATTGCAAAGTGTTTGCAAGAAAGCTGATTGCTGGTTTGTTTTCTCTCTCCTGAGTGCTCCCATCACCATGGTACATGAGCACCTTTAGTCTTCACTGCAATTATTTTTCCAGTACAAAACAGTTTCCTGAAGGAACAGAAGTGCTGGTTTCTGATAGAATCACTGTGCCTCAGTTTTCTGAGGTGCTTGGTGGGACTTAGGTTTCCAGAAGAGCAAAGCAAGGAAAAAAGATCCATATCTCAGGAGGCTGCCTTATGGCATACATTGAGGGCTTTCATTTTCTTTCCAAACCAGCATCCCTGAGAAGCAGCATGCGCACTGAGCGTGCATTGCCAGTACTCATCGCCACAGTATTTCCACGATACTAACTTTGTTTAAGGGGTGAATACATGACAATAGCCTGAAGGTATTTAAAAGATGACAAATGGGGCAACAGAGAAAAGGAGAGACATTGCAAGCCAGTTTCCAGTCCCATGAGATAGGGGGACTGTGAAAATGTCTGATGAGACCCCAGTTCTCAAGCAGAGAACAGGATGGATCCTTCCTAGGCCAGATGAGGGGCTCAGGAGGGAAACTTTATAGCTGTCTTCACTCTGCTTGAACAGAGCTCTCCAGTTTGCTGGGCAAAATGTTATCAGACCAGAGATTAATTGCTTCTAAAGGCAGCCAAGTAACTGCTAGAGGCAATAGAAAGGGGAAGAAAGAAAAGATCCTTTAAGTAGAATTTAATGACCTTCTCCTGCACATTGTTCTACTTTGCCAGATTAATATATAGTCACTTGCATGAATGCAAGTGTGTGTGCGTGCTTGTGCATGTGTGTGACTCTGCGTGTTTGGTGAGGTGGCACTTGCATACCCAGTTTGTCTCTAATGATGCTGATTATTTTTGCACACAGGAACATGCCATGATTAAATCAACAAATCTCATGTAAACTAATCTGAAAACAAGAGATACAGCGGTTTCCACAGCTGGGAAACAAGAATCATAGAATCATTTAGGCTGGAAAAGACCTTTAATATCATTGAGTCCAACTGTTAACCTAAAGCCTCTCTATTCTGAGGCAGATGATCAATGTTCAGTGGACTTTTGGGACCTTCATCATTCTTTGAAACAGGTGGCAGTAAAGTTCAAATTGTGACACTTTGCTTTGTTCTTTCACACCTGCTAAGTGGTAGGAAGGTCTGTTCACGCTGAAGAATGCTCCCAGAAATATAACCTTGATGGGATTTTTATGGGGCCATAGCTGACACCCCAATGCATTTCGGTGTGATTTAGTAAACTCGTGACTCAATCTATTTCAAAGTACTGGAGTGTCAGATCATTTTCAGCTGTGAACACTGAAGTCTTTCCAGTAATCACACAGGAGGAGAAGGCACTAGGAAAACTCAATATGCAATTTTTGCCCTAGAGAGGTCAAACATGAGTTCTTACTTAGTTGTCTACCATCTCATTAACTACCCATAAACATTCTTTATTATATATAATTATTTTTTTTTAATCTACAAAAGTGCATGCTGGGGAGAAGGAAGGCCGAGGAACATCTGTCCTAACATTGCTGGGATATTTCTAGTATGGACAGGTTAGCTTTTTCTTTCCTAGAATCTTTGTACAATCTGAGTTGATAAAGGCCATAACTGAATAATAGTCATTCTTCAAAAGTTACAGATGTGGCAGAAGAAACCAATAATACAATTAGTTCAGTCCTTATCCAACTCACACCAACATATACCAGCCCCGCAGTTATAGGAATTACTTCCATTTACAACCCACGTACAGACACAATCAAACACAAGAAACATTGTCACTGATTTCCCCTCCCCACCACCCTCCACTTGATCTCAACTTTGAGGAAAGAACAAGTCTGTTACAAAAAAGAGGCTAAGAATAGACCATAAAGTATGTTTGGTAGAAGAGGACTCATGCTCCCAGCATTTTGCGGAGAACCACAGCTGTGAGTCAGCACACATTCCCATAAAATGGTTATCAGATGCAAGCATGAAGTTTCCCAGCAGTACTCTGTGGTTCAGTTAGCAGCTAGCAATTCTCACCACACAGCTGAAGTCATTTCCCTGGGTTTGCCCCAGTTTTTTAAACAAAATGAAACACACCACAAATTCTGGAAAGCTGAGAAGGTAAGTCATGAAGCCAATGCTCAATCTGGGAAAACTAAGGGAGGGAGAAATAATTTAAGGTATGCACATAAGGCGTATAGCCACATTCTGTCTTTTAGTGTATCTTCATTGCGACAAAAGGAAAAGTTGTTTTCACTTGTTTTTTCAAGGCAGACCACACACTACCTTCTTCCCAGCTTGCAAATTTTATCTCTTATTCCCACTCTGTGGGAAGGAATAAATGAGATATTCATATCAAAGCCACAGGCTAGGGTCAAAGCAAGGATCATTGATGAGATGTTCCCAGCATTTAGAATCATCCCTGGTTTCAGTGGAAAGAAAACCTGTCTCTCTTCTGTTTCCCTTTGCTGGCTGATTTGATCATGCCTTTGAAGGGTAACGCTTCAAGAGAGCTGCGTGAAGATGAATGCCAGCTACATCATGTGGTTGGCTTGGACCCTTCCCAGGTGGTTGGATCTGAACTGAAATCAAATGCAAGTCCTTTCAAACTCATTTTGACATGATATTGTGTCCTCTAGATGGAAAACCAACTAGCTGAACCAACTAGTTCAGCTTATAAGGATGGGAAAAAATTACAAAGGTTTTTAAAGATTCTGGTTGTAGTATGAATGAAGATAGCCATTGCTTTCTTGCAAAGAGGTCATGCTGCTTTGGGCATTCACTGGCATAGCCACCTCCAGTAAGTGCCCATGCAGGGAATGCTAAAATTACAATTTCTGCTATGTTACCTTCCGAAGGAGCTGTTTAGTCTATTCTTAGGATGGGCTTGAAGAGGAAGGATAGTGTCAGTACTGTGAATTAACTGAGTTACTGAGGCAATAAAAGTGGGAAAAGAAAGGAAGCTTGTTGAATTTTGGCAACAGAGATGGCTTATTCCTCCAGCTCGTCTTCCCCAACTGTATCTCTGGTCAACAAAGACAGAACAGCATCCCTGGAAGCCAATTCAGGGCACCTAAATGAGACACCTGCTCAGAATCACCTTCAAGAAGAATCTCTGCTTTTATCCATTGACTATAGAAGGAAAAAAGCCAGATCCATCTGATGGTGTGAATGCCTCCTGACTCCTAGTGTCACCTGAGGCAAAGTCCCATGAAAACGCTAGAGGAGAAGATCACTCATAGCTCCTTGTGTTCTTCCGTGTACATCCTGTGCTTCACTCATTGGTGCATGCAGATTCCACTTACAGCCGGACCATGAGGTCCCTGATGGTTACCGTGCTGGAGCATTCATTTTTCTTTGCCAGATTTACCCTCCAGACCATTCCAGGATATGGATGTTCTAGAGTTCATTATTTTATTTCCTGATGGATGTATTATTATTAACTTTCATAGCATAGATCAAGATACAAAGAATCCAGTCTTTGAAATCATACAGGAAGGTTATGAGACCTGATAAGAGAAAAAAAAGGAATTATTTTTATGATCTGAGAAAATATTTACATATGCTTGAATATTAGAAAATGAGAAAGTATGATTTAAAAATGAGAGAAAATGAGAAACAGGGGTTTAGGAAGTACAAATCTCACACTCTAATCCCAACCTCAACTCTGCTTTGTGACCACAGGCACTCATGTACTTCCCTCATTTCCTAAAGAGATTCAGTAATAAACTGTAGTTATTATTATCTAGCTCCTAGGTAACATTTCTATCCAATTTATCGAATTACACTACTAACTAAGCAGCATTATATTTTTGTTATCCAGATTTGGGGCAGAGTCTGCACAAAGAGAAAGAAAAGGACTTGTCCAACCTTCCCAGCAGATCAGGTTGGAACAGGACACCCTTCTCCTACATCTCAGGTTATTGCTATAGCTGCTAACCCCCACTTTGCCAACTGGTTTCTTATCCACAGTGGGTTCTGAACTAAATTAAAGTTTGAGGAGCCTACCGGTCCTGAGTTGAAAGAAGCGACGTACACTAAGTGCATGGTAAATATTTTATGCATCGTCTCCACAAGACACCAAAGGCTATTATATCATTGGTCAAATTACAAGTAAGAATTTGCTTGACAGGAAAGAGAAAATGTTGGTTTGTGACTATTTTGTATAGCTGGTCAGCAAATGGATTTTCGAACCAAAGGGGAAAAAGATAAAAACCAGAATCTTACAGAATTCTTTTACAGAACAATATGCAAAAAAAGTATTTATTTCAGATCAATGAAAACCTTTTATTCTGATAAACTGAAAATATTATCTCATAGGCAGACCTTTAATATGTCCTTTTAAACTGAGAAAATTACTTTTTCCGTATGCTTTTCTCCGGATTTTAAAAGACGTATAATAAAAATCAGTAAGATTTCCAAATTATTCTTTCATTATAGACAAAAATGAGTTTCCCAACTCTTTTCTTCTCCACTCTTCCCATTTTAGATGGTTCTTGCTGTCCACCACAGAGATGAAATAAACATACTGTGCATTTCTGCCACATGGGTCACTTGCGGATGAGACCTTCACATAATTCTGCAATCATGTTGCTGATTGGGAGGATTTACCATTTGTCCTTATACTCAGTGACAGTGAGAGGATACAAGTTCAAAACAAAACTGAAAAAAGCGTGTGACAGAAATGCAGTCCATGGGGAGGCTGTCTGAGGTGCTTGCATTCAGCTCCTCCCTTCCCACCGAAGTCAATAGCTAAACGCTGTCCAATGGCCAAGTTTTCTGAAGCACGTTGCTCATTTCCACCAGGAAATTTTGTCCCAGTGTAATCTGATAGTTCATAAAATGATCAGAGATTTCTGGAAAAACAGCAAGCTGTTTAAAAGACTGTTGTCCATCTGACTCAGCTGCTGTATAACTGTAAATACCTACTTCTCCAACACGCAGATGAACTATCTTAAGGGTAAGCACGAAGGAAGCCCTTTCACTGAGCACCAGACGTGGTGTTACACCATTGCCATGAAGTGTTGTCCATCCACTTCTCTTCCCAAGCAACTTCATGCGCAGCAGAAATCTCCAGGCATTCATTCCTTGAGAAGTTTAGTTCATCTCAAAGCTCACACATCCCTATCCAGCAGTTCTGAGAGTCCCGGGCAGAAACACAGCAGATTTACAGCTCTTCAGGCTTGCAGTGAGCATAGTTAGGCTGCTTCAAAGCTCTCTGGAGAATTTTACTTAAATATCACTTTTCTAGTGTTTCTGAAAATCCTGCAAAACACCGTAGCAGTGGAAGAAAAGCTAACTAAAATCTCCAGTGATGAAACTTTTTCTACTGTTTCTGTTTCAAAAAGCATGAGACATTTAATTTAGACATTTACTCTGTAGTAATTGCTTTCAACCTCTCTAAATAGTTCAGATCTGCCTTTTTACAACAGTTCCTGTATTATTGTTTCTATCTCTTCTGTATTTTTCAGTAAGTACCCTAACCTTTTCTTATCAGTGTAGTGTAATGATTTACTTAGCTTTAGTTAATAAGATACTTCTGTTTATATTTGTATTTCAGGATTTTTTACTAATTTAGTTGCTGTTTAACACTAAAAGTTACAAGTGGATCCAAGTACATTAATGTGGTTTATTTGACCTTGATATCAATGTCAGTGTAGCACTGATTAAAGAGTTATCAGAAGTAAGCTAAATGGAGGCTTTATGGAGCACAGCGCTTGACGGAACGGCATTATTCTAACACCAACAATTAATTTCCTTCCAGATCTGCTAAAGTGAAACTGCTACAATGGGAACCTCCAGGGCTTTTAGATTAAAATTCAGACATTTGGACAAAAATGACAATGGCCAAATCCCACCTGCCTAATTGTTCAACTGTTACTCCTGTATATGTACATCAACTGGTTATGGAGTTTGTGTGTAGTGTATATCTTGTTTTCAGTGTGTTATGCCAAATCACAGGTGGAAGAGGGCAAAATACAACAAAGCCTTGAGATATTATAACAAATCTCGTATTTTCCTGTAGCAGACTTCTGACATTTGATTATTCAAATATGACATCCCTGCCATGGCTTTCCATTGGCATTTCCCAGTTTTATCTTCTTGGACAAGCTATAAGGATTCTGAATCAGAAGAGAGATGTCAACATTGTAAGCAACATAGGCCAGAAGGTGTAAGTTCCCATTTGCCACAAGCTGGAGATCTGTAGTACCAAGCTACTCAGACTGAGCTCTTTTCCCATGGGGTGCCCTGGCTAAGTGTCTGTAGTGCACTACCACTCTTAAAGGTAATGGCTGCAAAAAAGCTTATAGGCAAAAGCCAAGTGGTAAAAGAAAACTGAATTAAAAGCAGTCATTCAAGCTGGAAAAGAGCTAATATAGCCTGGCTTTCAACAGCCCTTTCTGATACCTAGTAAGTTATGTTTGCCTTTCCCTCGATGGAGACACCAGAAGAATGTTCCTTTTTTATGCAACTGCTTACTTTTCTGAAGCCGTTTGGTATTTAACATTACTTGGGATTTCTACTTCTTCATGAGATTTTCTTGAAATTAGACAAAGACCTCAAACGTTATTAGGAAAGGTCAGACGGATAAATAGACACATGCACACACAGAGAATATGATCAAACAAGCCTCATTTCCTTACAAGCCCGAGGTAAAAATAACATTTTGAAATTTCCACTGCCAGAGTTTTGAGCACTTCTCATTACAGGATCAGGAATGAACCCTGGCACTGCTGACTAGAGTCATTTATTGTAGACAGTGGAATTATTGTTTACCCTCCAACGAAATGTTTCCCCCTTCTTCTGGGCCTCATATGAGAAGTGGGCAAATTGCTTAAGAGCAGAAATCTAAATCCCACCATGGCTACCAGATTCTCTCAACCTTCTGAGGCGTACCAAAGGAGTCGTAGGTGAGGAATAATTGATAGCTTAATCTATTCTTTGTGCATGAATATGTGTAAGCATGTTGTAGTTTCCCCACATCATCTACCCATCGACTGAGGAAAGTTCACCTACCACAAGTTCAGAGAGGGAATGCTTGTCTGGGCATGATAGCAGCACAGAAACCTTCTGCAAGATGATCTACAAAGAACTGACTGGTGGACAAGATGAATACAGAACAATTAGTGCTTCGTAGTAAAGGAACCAAGGGCTCACACTGCAATGCACAGATAGCAACACTGCTGCTAATACAAACAAAGGGACAATCTTTTTCACACATACGGTACTTTCAAGATTACAGCATGTGTAACCATATAAAAATAAAAGCCAACAGTGGTGTTTCCTTCGAACAAGAAGGTAACACAAAAAGGAAAGCACAGCAATGAGTTGCCTCTTGCTTGTTACTCCATGTAACTTTCTTCTCCACCCCTGAGATCCATCATCCCCATTACATTTGCTCTCCTTCCCCGTAGCAATGAGCCTCCAAGATGAAATGAAGGACTCTCCGACTGGGCGGCTGCCTTGGGAAAGCAGCAGGATCACCTCTCTCTGGCCTGAGCCCTTCCTCGCACTGTAGTCCCGCCTCTTATTTCTGAAAAATATTTCTCTGTCCCTCTCCTACTAGCTGCACATTAACTTAGCCAGGGAAGGTGGCAACTATAGAGAGACACAAATTGTTCATGAATAAGCATCCAGCTATTTGACAGCAGGATGCAGCGGTTTCAATGACATCAGAAACAACATGCTAAACTTTTCCAGCTGAATTCAAGCTGGAAGTTGTAGCCTATGTCTTGCAATGGGGAAACATGAATTTAGCACAGGCGAAGTGTGTGCTCACTGCAGAGAACAGAGAGAAAAAGCTCCCTTGCATAAATCATCCTGGGGCAATATTTTTGCCAGAAAAGTACTATTGAGACATATCTGAAAAGGTGCGTTGCTACAGTTCAGCTGAACTATAGTTGAATTGTAATGGCAACTGTTCAGATGAAGGCCTAAAACAATACAAATCAGCAGGTTTAAAGACAGCCCAAATTAGTGCATATGCTGAGGAAACTGAAGTAATCCAAGAATATTTGTAAAACCTCAGGCAAGGAGATGCCTGATGTCTCCTCAGAAAAAGCGATGAGCTTTTCTTCATATATCACTGACCTAACAATGAACTCAAATCTTGCAGAACGCAGTTTGCACCTCATTGATGAATTCCCCTGTGTTTGACAACCCTGTAAGAAAACCAGCTGATGAAGCAGATGCAAGAGGCCTGATTATTTCTAGCACCATACATCAGAAAAATAACTTTATGCTTGTTTCAAGTTGTTCTTCTAATAGAAAAATAAACTCTTGCAAAACATGAAGTGATGCCTCTTGAAACTTTGCCAGAAGGATTTTGTGACTTACCGAAAAAAAAAGGGGTGAGTTATGAAATGGTGATAAACTGTATTGAAAACTGCTAGTGGCTTATAGTGGCTAAATTGCCTCACCTTGGGTAGTGGAAAAGATGACAGAAAATCTCTCAGACTTGGAGTCAGGCTGGCCATTTCTAGAGGCCAGATAAAATTACTATAGCCACGTGACAACCAGTAATTATAGCTTTTAATAATTTGTGACCAAAAAATCAGAAGAATCAGTAAAAAAACCTGTGCAGCAGAAAGAATTAGGAGAATTTTCAGGAAACTTGGGTTGTCAGTGATTGAAAATCTATTTTTTAAAAAAAAGGAAGTTCCCAAGAATATGCAGGCTGAATTCAAAAGGGAAGATCATGACAACACTTCAGAAAATTAAACTGGTGAAAATTTGCTCTATCTCCAAATGCCAGCTGTGAATATGAAACAGCTGCCAAAGGCAATGCTCTTCTCAAAGACAAAATCCAGCAAAAGCTTTGAAGCAAGAGAATTGACTCCATTTTGATAGGTATGGTTGAAATTTTGGGTTGCTCTGTCATTGTCTAAAATTATATTACATTATAGCACCATGTATTCATCAAGCAATTATTTCAAATGTGCTAATACTATCTCATACTACCATTAGTTCTTTAACGAATTTTTGTGGCGAACTACCTGATGATGTAAATTATCCACAGACGTATATAAGCGGTTATTTTCAAGAAATTCTATCTTTAGAGAAGTTCAGATTGCTTGAGATGTAGATTATTTGTGTCAATAATATGTAATAAAGCTACAAATTTCATTCACATTTTCAAAGCCAAAACCCTAATTTGCTCTCTAGCAAAAACCTGCAAAATAGGTCATCTTGCAGTTGTTTATGGTCAAGACGCAAATTCCAGGAAAGAAAGTGCCTGGAAGTCCACTGCTGGGACTGGGAAGGATAATAACTGTAATAACTGCTCCACCATATTTGTCTTCTTCATTATATCCTGATAACTCTTCCCTATCCAACATTAAATGTCTAAATGGAGATCTGTGTCTGTATCTTTTGTATGCTTTCCTTCATGACCTGAAAGCAATGTGCCATGATGTACTTGGTTTAAGATCCCAGCCCAGTTCCATCATCTCCCTGGCTGCTCTTTCCAGTGGTATTCCATTCTTTTAAGACATAAAGAGACCCTTTCAAACAATGGATCTCCTGGATTATAGCCTTGTGTCAACTTCACATCGAATGGACTCTTTTCTTGATACACATTGGAATGCATACTAATATCACATAATTTTAATTATATTTGGTTTAGCCATGAGTTTGCTTAGTTCTTTTGCCCCTCTCTTAAGACTCTCTGGAAGGTTGCAGTTCACACCATCATAGCAGTATCTTCGTTGTGGTTTAATATATCTTCACTTTGTTTTAACTCTCGCTGCTTTTGTGGTCCCCTGTTCAGCTTGTGATATAATTTGTGTTTCAGCATCACCTCCTTTTATGACAACAATGCTAGAAAATTAAGGTATTACACACTGCTGCTAAAAATGCCATAAACAGCTGACCATTGAAAAGAAATGTGAATTGGACTGGTAGGGATAACAAGTCATCTGTTAACAACAAAATGCATTGTCTTTTGAGGCCTCTTCCTTGGATAATAAAACAACCTGTCGTATTAAAATTTCTTGTGGGGCACTTATTATTTGCCAGCTACAGACAACATAAAGACTCTTCTGCTTCTGACCACCCTATGTTCTATGGCCTGTCCACCATAATTACTGAAGGAAAACTGTTCATTAGGCACTGCTGTAAAGTATTTTCTGTATAATGCTGAAGCACTCAGAGGAAAGAAAAAGAGCTACTAAACAAAAACAGTAACAAGACTGCAAGTCTTGTATTCTTTGAAAAAGAAGTAAATTTACTTAATGTACAGTAGGACACAGAATAATGATCTGAGTTCTACGGCAGCTTTTGTTCAAGAGTTCAGATGGTGGGTCAGGTGTCTGAAGTTAAAAGGAAAAATGCCTCAGAGACACTACTTCAGACAGCATATTTTTAGCTAACTGAGCAAGAAAAAATGGATAAGGCAAACATTTCCCAAAGTCCTTGGGTTTTGTAAGACACAGTCAACTGAAAAATCTCAGGAAACAGTCCTTGCATGTATTCATGCACTAAAATCAGTGAAAACTTATACACAGCTTCTTGGTGTAATTACTCAGGGTTTCCAGATTACCCACATCCACTTGCATTGATAGGGTATTTCATTCCACATAAATTCCTGGGGATGTCTTTTCCAGTCTTTAATAAATCCATATTCATACAAAATTCCTACTTGAACTGAGCAAAGGTTTTTGAGCTTAGAAACCAGTCAGAATCAAAATAGTCCATATCTAGAGGTGACCTACAAGAAATCTCATAATCCCCCCTCTGAGAACACAGTATGGGCACATACAAACAGCTGAATTGGGTTAGACCAACTCATTTAGCTGAGGTGGATAGTGGTGTTTTTCTATTTAATAAAATTTCCTCTATTTCTTTTTCCTCTCATAATTTTTTTAAATCACTTTTGGAAACCATGAAAGCTTCCAGCATCCAAAATGTCCAGGGTGCAAGGAGTTCTTCATATCTGGGTGACAAAAAAATCAGCTTTTGGTCTATGAACCTACTGCCTGGTAGGTTGATGTACTAGTTCCTGTACTGGAAGAGACAGTGAACAATAATTTCCTATTCACCTTCTCCATGTCATTCATGCTTTTGCAGATCCCCTTCCACTCATCTATTTTTTTTTCCCCCCAGGTTGAAAAGTCCTAGTCTATTTATTTGTTCCTCGTATGGAAGATATTTCATGCCTCTGATAACCCCTTTTGTCCTTCTTGAAAACCTTCCTAGTTCTACTACATCTTTACTGAAGGTATGGGGTGTCGTGGTTTCAGCTGGGATGGAGTTAATTTTCTTCTTAGTAGTTGGTGCTGTGCTGTGTTTTGGCTGTGATG
>JAVJGI010000040.1:14941113-14977542 GCA_035590275.1 Ibycter americanus | reverse complement strand
GAGTAACCGTTACGCGTGATGGAGCCCTGCTGTCCTGGGGATGGCCGAACACCCGCCTGCCCATGGGAAGTAGTGAAAAAATGTATTCATTTGCTTTGCTTGCGCGTGCAGCTTTTTGCTTTACCTATTAAATTGTTCTTATCTCAACCCTTGACTTTTACATCCTTTTTCTGATCCTCCTTCCCATCCCTCTGGGTGAGGGGAGTGAGCGAGTGGCTGCGTGGCGCTTGGTTGCCTGCCGGGGTTAAACCAGCACAGGGAGGGAGGAAGGGAAGGAAAGCATCCTGAATTGAGCACCATAACCAAAACGCTGGTGCACATGGTGTATGACGTTTCCTGGTTTGTTCCCTATTCATTTCCTAATACATCCTGATACTTAGTTTGCTTTTCTGAGGGCTTCTAAGTGAGGAACTGACACTTTCACCAGGCTATTATAACTACAGGATTTTGTCTTTCAGTAGTAGCAGTCAGTTCAAACCCCATCACCCTGTTTATATATGGGTGGGGGTTTTTTGCTCACCTTTGCTGTGTCCTTTCCTTAAAGTCACAAAAAGCTTGAAAAAGCAATCTCTCGATGTGATATTGCAGAGATATCAGCCAGTCAGCATGATCTGACATATTGCATCACCTCCTTCCTTGGCATTGGTCTAGCTCATGCTGTGTCCAGAGGGTATCTTCTGGGACTCTGTTCTGGGATTCGGGTCTACTGGCAGTGGGAATGAAGACCACCATTTCGCTCTGCATCCCACCAAAGCTGGGAAAAGAGGTGACCAGCTGTTCCTTCCCACCAGGCAACAACAGCTTTTATGAGGGTGAAAAAAAATATAAAAAAACCTCTGGATCTTATTATTGCTCAACATTTTATGTTCAACAGTGAAAAAAGAGGCAGGTGACTAACGAGGGCTGTTTGAAGTCCAGCTGGTGCTGTTTGGAAGAGGATGTGTCGCCTGTAGCTGTGAGGTACTGAGGTGAAGTGGCGATTTAGAAGGTGGCTTCGTAATAAGTCAGGGGTTTATAACTTGAGTGGTTTAGCCTCTATCAAATGCATATCACCTGTTGTTCCTTATCAAGCACTCCTCTGATGTTTTTGATTCACTTAGTTCATTCATTCTTGCCATACAAAACAGCATTGGTGGGCCTGGTCTCATAAAAGCAGATCACTAAGCCCCTGGGGCACAGGAAACCAGCAAATGCATGTTTAGAAAAAAAAAAAAAAAAAAAAAAGGAAAAAAGCCATATGACCTAGCACAGGAAACAAATCTAATGAAGGAATGTCCTCAGCTTTCACAGGAAATTATTTTCATTTTATGCCATTTTCTGCCTCCATAAAAAGTAACAGAGTTGACCTCCTGTGCTCCTACCTAACCTTTCGGCATCAAGGACTAGAGGGAAGTGTTGACTCGACCAACAAGATGCTAATCCATTAAGAGTGTAACAGAGAACAGACCTTTTTCATCATAAGAGGCTTAACTGTCACACCACAGCCAATATTTTCTGAAACTGAGCTTAGTAGGGAATGGGGGATATTTGCTGTTTTGTAACCAAACTGAGATATTTAAAAGGTGCTACATTTTCAGAAAAAGCACTGAGCACTTGCTTTCTGGCAAACAGATCCCAAATGGGATATTCAGAATCACTTACTGTTCCTTAAATCCTGATAGTTTGTACTAAACAGTGTAAAGAAAGGCTGTAATCAATTACAGGCAGTTGTTAGTAGGAAAGGTGGTTTAACCTGACGCTTTTTGTCATACACACGTGCTGATTCTGTTTGGTTTTGATTTAGGGCAGAAACTGAAAAAATGTTTTTATTTTCATCTCCTGTAGTCCACACCTTAGTTTGCTTTAGCCTCGTGAAGGAGCTCCGTATCTTGCTGCACGACAGACTCTGTATTCACATCTTTTATTGCTGATATGATATCTAAGGAAGAAATTGTACTGGGTATTGCCTAACTCAAAGAAAGATAAGCCCACAATGTCCTTAAGTGGCACTGCTAATGCTGGAACGGTTGTTGATTCAAACTTTTGTGTTTGCTTTCTCGTGGTAGAAAAGCTCAAGAGGGTAGAAAAAACAGCAATAAAATTACTAGATGTCAAAATGCTATTTCTTAAAGGAACTGCTTCTGGAGAAAATTTTACAAAATGCTTTGGGTCAGGAGGTGAATGCCCATGCCCATCCCCCTTCATTAGGTAGACATGCTAAAAATACAGAAAAAAAGCCTCAAAAAAGTGATTCAAAGGAAGCCTTACAGGGAATCGATGATCAGACTTTAAGAAATAACTTTATCTGCACCATATTCAATTTCTTTCTGCAACTTCCTGCAACTCTCAAATTAACACCAGTGCAATGAATCTTTGTGAAGTAATGAGTTTAATGAGTGAACAAGAATCAATCGACCTCCCTTGTTTCAAAACCACTAATAAGAACTTAAACCATGTATAAACCTCTGAGTCACACTGCCTCTTGTTAATAACATGCTTTTTGCTTTGAAGAGAATAATTAAATCATCACCACATTCCTTTTTCTCTGTATAACTTCCTCTATGATATGAATTTAGATCAAAACATACCCTTTCTCCCCTAAGGGTTCTTTGTTATATCACTTTGGAAAATGGTTTCATGAATGACTTTTGTCCTTGAAGGCATACAAATCAGGCAAGGAAGTTAGCAGGGCTGATTGCCTGAACCTCAGAAGGACTTGATAAGCCAGACACACCCTAATATTTCACAACTGTGTTAGATAACATACAGATCTATGCAAAGCTTGTTATAAAGTAGAAGCTGTAAAAATCTGGACACTGATGCAAGGAGTACAACAGGCAGGTTAGCTTGACAGTGGAGGGATATATCAGTAAAACAGGCATAACTGAAAAACACAGAACATCCAAAATCTATTTAGTAACGTAATAGCTGACTCTAAAATACATATGAAATTGAGGCTGGATCAAAGATGTAGGGGAATACTACTTTGCCATAAAATTGGTATAAGACTTTAAGAAGAGCAAAAATCTAAGTGAAAAGAAAGCTACATTAGACTTTCTCTATGATTGCAGACCCTGGGTCATAAAGGAAAAAATGTATTGTAGCTGGTTAATATTACCATTTGGCGGATCAGGTAAAGGCTATTGAATGCAGAATGTGGAGAAAGATCAGAGGCAACCCAAGTCTCATAAAATGGTGATAATGGGTGACCTTTGTAACCTGCATATAAACTGGTCAAATGTCACAATGGGAAAAGGTTAACAGAAGCAATTTCTTGGTACCTTAAATGATTGCTTCTCGGAATAGCTATTAACCTACTGTATTTCCATCTGCCAGTGTGTTTTTAGTTCAAACAGGTAGTGTATTATTACTAACAGCTGCATATCCCATATAGTTATGATGAGGTTCATGGAGCACAGTGAGGTCAGAGCACCAGGGGAGTGAATAAAGTGCAGAACCACATGTAAGGTGACCTGGGTTTTACTCCCTATCCTGCCAAAGATTTGCTGAGTGATCTTGAATTCAGGTTCCTTGGCTTCTTTGGGCTCTCATCTTGCCATCTGTAAAGGAGTGGTACTGTCCACTCATCAAAGTCTCTGGGAGGCTAAACTCACTGATATGTAGAGACCTTTGAGATCCTCTAATGGAAATGGTGGGTAGAAGTGTAAAACATCACCATGCATGTTGAGCAGCTATTGTTTATGGTCTGTGAGTGCCTCAAAAGGATGTCATCTTTCAGCAGATGGTCTAAATCAGCAACATTGTCTCCAATTAGGCTAAAAATACAATGACTGAGACCAAATACATGAAGTCCACTCAGTCATTGACATCACGGTAGATTAATCTTCTTTAACAAGGGAAAAGCATACTCTTATTTCAAGTGGTGATGGAAAGAGTCTGAGAAGGCTCAGCATAGTGGCAAGAGCTTCAGGGAACTATTTTCATGCTTGCCATGGTGCACAGATGGAGAGAGAGCAGGATGTCCTAGCTCCATGTGGGAAGGAATCTGCAAACTATGAGCATTTAGTTCCTTGTAATGCATGACTCCAGCTATCAGCTGGTCAACAGGTTCTCTTCTCCCACATAGAAGAGGGACCCCTTTGTTCAACATTATAGCTTTGCTTTGGTTGTCAAGCCATGAAGTTAAGTCCACACCCATATTTGTCTTTATGCTAAACATAAATTCCCCCCCAAAGGTTACTCTCACACTCTCCCTCTACTTTCAGCAAGCTGACTCCCAACTCTGAATCCTGTTTGTGTAACATTTCCAAAAACTTGAGCTATATCCCCACATCTCAGCTTGTTATTTCCATCTTCATCTGTTGATCACTTTATATTCCAACTTTAAAGTGTATTTGTTTCCTCTTAGGCATGTAGCTGTTAATCTAGCACTTGAAGTATCTGTGTGTGAAGGCAAAGTTGCAACCTCCCACAAAATAGATTGCACATACACTTTTCGTATGTGTATGCTATTTGACTCTCATCCTGTGTAATTAATGCCACCTACAGCTATGCATTTTGCAGAGTCTTTATTATTGAAATGTGTGCACTAAAATTCCATCCAGTAAATTTGTCTTCCTATATCTTGAGCCAAATTACCAAAAGAGAGCCCTAATTCATGTGTGACCACAGACAATTTATTCTCTTGCTGGATTCAGTTTAGTGCAACCAAAACCTATTCTGGGGAGAAGAAACATTGTCTCTTTCTGGGCTACTGCCCTGGGAAAGGGGGAATTTTGCAGACTGGTATGCATTTCTCTGAAGAGTGGTGTTTCTTTTTAATTATTTTTAAAAATGGAAGGAAGTACAAACAAAGCTTTCAAATATGGGTATGTAGAAGCACGATTTCAAATCTGTTTCGGGTCTGGTCCTACAAATGATAAAGGGGTCCACAGCTTTGTGGAGACTCATGCCTTAGCTTCTGCACATTTTAAGATCAAGCAGGATCAGACCTTTCACTTTAAAATAGTGTGTTCTCAAGTTGTAGAAGACCAAAGGATCTTGAGCTCATTGTCTTTCCACCTAGTACCTCATTCTCTTACAGGAGGCTAAAAATAATTGCTTCAGCTGGAAAATGTTAGCATGTAAATGGGCAAGACAAAGATTAATTAAAGGAAGAAGTACATGTGCAACAGCGTACATGTTTCTACATATGCAGGTACAACTACAAATGCATTTAAAAACTGGACTCTTAATTATGTAAATGTTAAATTGTAAATTCAGCTCAGTTTGCTTCAATGCAATCCCAGAGCCCACATGATTCATTTAGGAACATTCTTGTCCAAAAGCTGCTACAAAATAAAATGATAATGAATGGGTCACACATTGGGAAAATGATTGACTGGATGCATAGATGATGTACGTCCATTTCTTTATGCGCAATCCACATACGTGCACAGTGACTGTGACTGCACCAGAACAACACTGTTTTTCTCCTAATATTATGCCTGGCTAATGCAGCAGTAGGTCCATATTCACCAGGTGTGAGGTGCAAAAATCCCCACCTAGGCTCTTCACAGATTAGTACCTCCACAGGGCATGGTCCAGTGCTCTTCTGGGACATGATTTCAAGCCCAGAAAGCAGGACAACCTTCAGGCTGATTAGCTTGGGCACTGTGCCCTGCTAGTTATCCTGATTCCTTTGAGTGTCCCCCTGCTGTACTTGGGTATGTGCTGTCCTCACACCCAGGACCAGAGCCGACACCCAGGAGTTTGCATTGCCCCTCTCCTTTCTCCTGCAGAACTCTCAGCCAAGGAGAAAAATCCTGTCTCATGGCTCTCTTTTTAGGTGTGCAACTGGACTCTGGAGAAGCTGGAGAAGTTTGCAGCCTCTAAAGTGGGTCTATATAATATGCTGCACTTTGAGACAGTAAGCAAATTTATGACAGAATATAAACACAGTGCCTATAAAATCGTTTTACAGTCACTTTTCAGAGTATGACTGCTCTTTAAAATATTTAGAGAGATTTTTTAATATTTTATTTGATATCCTGGTTTACAAGTGCCTAACAACCCCACAATGTAATGCTTGACATTTTCCTGCCAATATCTCTAGCTTCTAGTGTTTCAAACTGTGTTTCAGCAATAATATCAACTGATTTTATTCAGCTCAGTTTGCATCCTCTGAAAATGATGTGAAGAGGCAGAATGAGGATTCCAGCAGAACAATGCATACATTAGCATGGGCCAAAAAACCAGGAAACCTCCCATTAAATAATAATAAAAAAAAAAGCATCCTTTTTTGGGGAAGGAAAAAATATCAGTCATGCATTAGAATGGAAAGTCAAGACTATGAAAATTTACAGGTAAACTGGCTCACTTCCCTTTGTAGATACTTTGTAGTCTTAATTATTCGCTGGGGAAAAGTCTGAAATTTAAGGATTGCACTTCTCATATATATCCTGATTGTCAAATGAGAAGAGTTGTGCTTTCTTCAGCTCTGTCTCAGTGTCTCAGGACTGTAATGAAGTAAATCCTAAAAAAAGGAAACAATTCATTTGGTTTATAGCATCTGATAGCCAGTGGGGAAGAAAATTCACCAGGGAAACTGAAGAAAGTGAGGTCATGTTGGCATCTTTTTAAAAGTTATTCTCAGCCGTTTGCTTCTGCTGAGAGCCACAGCCTCAGTAACTACTTGTCTGTTTTGCTATATCTGTGGTGCAGAAAAGATGAAAATAGATTTTACTTTGGAACGGAAGACCAAGGATTTGTCTAAATTGCAGCATCTCAGAAGAGGGGCTGAACCTTGTTACAACGTGCTAATGAAATTGCAAGTAATCATAACCTATAGTTCAAATTCCTGCCCTGAATCAGAGAGTTACTCTGAAAATGGCTGTGCTCTCATAAGAAGCCTAGCCTTGCTTTTCTTGTCTTTCATGAGAAATTCCTCTCCTCTTGGAAAGCTGTCAACTGGCTTAAAATGCTAAGACAGTTAGCGTGACAGAGGTGATTCCTCACCTAGGGTAGCATGTTGAGTTCAAGTCACAGCGTAGTCAGTTGTAAATATTCTTACAAATCAAGCCAGCGTCAAGAGGAAATACTGCAAACACCACTTAATATTGGGCTGGTAACTTGTGTTTTGCCACAGAGGTCCAAGTTTACTTTCCCCAGGTGAAGGAGAAGAATGATCCTGGACTCCTGCATGCACCCCAGATAAGGAGTTGACCCTTGAGACACTTGGTTAGGAAAGAAAGTCTTTTTCAGTAGTTCCATAGATTAGGTCTGCTCACTATTAACCCACCCTTATCTCTTCCCCTGATTTCCTCAACACCATGCAGAAAAAAAATAGCTTATTAGTAACCGTACAATTGAAATATCAAATTATCATTAAGTCCTCTAATTAACAAATAGTTTCCAGGGAACCAAAACAATAAATGGTAATTCTGTTATTTTTCCCAGTCCAGAATATAAACAGCAACAGGTGGGTGCTGTGTGGTGCTGAGTTTCAGCCCAGTTTCTAGAGGCCAATAGGCTGTTGTGGAGGCAAACCACCCTGTCCAGTTTGAGAGCTCCATCTTGCAGCATATCCTGTGGGCCCATAAGGTCTACAGGCAGTCAAAGAGATTTGTTTGAATCTGTACATTGCCTCTTTGACATCAGTTGCTGGGGGTGACATTATTTTAACATATGGCAATAATCCTGACCTTTGCTTTTCACGCTGTCTTCATACAGCAGGACCTTAGCCATGAAGAGTGGACTTTAATTACATGGTGGTGTGTCCCATTCTAGGCTGTAGGCATCAGACAATTGGCATAAACAGAAAAAAAATATATACATTGAAGTCCCTCAAGCTGAAATGGACTTGATGGGGTTTGAGCACAGGAGAAGTTGTGCTATGGTGAAGCGGACAGGCTAAATACTGCTTCTGCTGCGGACCGCAGATGTAGACATGCTGGTGGCTTGTCAGAGGCTGAGAGCAAGGGAGCGTGAGAAGCCCGTGCTCCTCAAATGTTAGCAAGTGGTGATGAAACAGAAGCGCATCTACTTGGGAGCACCAGGTAAGCCTCCAGGCAGAGTATTCATGTCAAACAATGGAAAAGCTGTTAAAAGAGGGTGAAAATGAAGCCAGAGGACAGCTCATAAAGCGTTGTTCATCTTCAGACAGCCCTTTGTGGTAAAGGCTCTGCCCAAGCAATAATGTTAGCAATACGTCCTAGATTTTCAGAACAGTAGCCGGGTTTGAGAACTTCAGATCAACAAGTATCCCTGTCAGATCACTGAATAGTCCTTTTGAAAGCCCTGTTTTGGTCTCAGTTGCATCTTTTCAAACCCACATGGTTTGCATCAGGGTTAGTCAAGGCAGTTTATTTCAATAAAATCATCAAAGAGTGGACTGAGGTAAGTCACGTGAAAAGGTGAACAGGGCAGTCAAAGATAACGAAGGGTTTCTAATGATCATCAACTAGGTAGTCTAGAGATCTTCACATTTTAAAAAAGTGATGGGGAAGACATATACTTTCCAACCATAAACTACCTTTCCTAAAGTGGCTTGTGAATGTTTTCCAAGTGCATTAAAGGAAAAAGGTATTTGCATCCATGATGCCCTTCAGCACACACACTTCGGAGAAGTAAGTGTTTGGGGTCCTAAATAGTTACTGACTACGACTAGACCTTCTCAGCTTATACAGCAGTAGCAATTCTTCTCCAAAACAATGAGGTTCTGAAGTACAGCCTCATAAAGAAGCACAGATAAAAAATATTGTTGTTTTCTCTTGAAGGTGAAAGAAAAAGCAGAGATGTTGACAACTACCCGTCCTTGCCCCCTTGACTTCAGCTTCACATTCACAAGCGGATGCTAAGTCTGTTAACATTAAGGGAAGTTTCCTAAGTGGATGTGGGAGGAGAAGAAATGAACCAGTCGCGCTGTAAATACTGTGTACTGGTCTCCTTTGAGTATTCTGACAAGATCAGCACACACTGTGAATACCAAACTCTGTTTTTAAAAATGCATAATCAGAAAAGTTGAGCCTGAAGCTAAACTTTGGATCTGGAAGCCTCTGTAATTTGGGGAAAACTGAATCAGTATCTGAACACTGTGGCTCAGACCTCTTCCTAAAATACAACAGTTGGCCTCCATCTGCCCTCGCTGTGCCCTCTTCTCAGATGACTGCAGCTCCTTTGCTTTCTGTGGCCGACTGCTTCAGGATAAGACTGCACCAGAGGGCTGTGAGATGACGAAAAGTAGAGTAGTAGGAGTCTTTTTGAACATGTTATTCTGCAGTATGCTTTTTTATTAGAGCCTGAAGAAGCTTTAAGTGAATGACTCAGTGTTATTATATCATTCCGTCTTATCTCTTGAATAAAACCACAATAATCATAACCGCAAGTTTCAATTATGTTTATTAGCATTTGCACAAAAATTGTTGTACTAAAATTAACAGCTTTACTTTTATGATGTATCATCAAGATCTGCTGCTAGTCACTGCCTATTGTAGTGACTAAACAAACAAATATTCCACCATAATTTTCCAAATGATTAGGTGGTTTTTTGTTTCATCCACCCTGCAATGTTACATGTCCTGTTAAAAGCCACTGGATCTTCTCTTGGTATAGGTAGAAAGCCCCAGAATAATGTGGTTACCATGAGCTAAAAATGTTTGTATGTCAAGGAGCCAGGACAGTGGCAGATTTCTTATATTTCCATGGTGTTTGATTTGCCTCAGAGAGTTGAGAAGTGTCTTATATAATATTTGCGTTAGAAGTGTATTGTGACTGGTGCTTCAAACAGGTTCGTGGAACCAATGTTCTGCAGATCCTTCTAAGTTACCTGCTGGCTTTGTTGTCTGCGGTGCTTGGACACTGGGTTCAGAGAATCCAAAGGCTGATTGCAGCCCTGCATTCTGGCTGAAAGGGTAATTTACTACTCTAGCAAGAGCAATAGCAGATTGCTAAGCTCAGCTGAAGCATCCTAAAAATCTGCAGGAAGAGAATACAGCATGGGGCTTCAACCTCAATTATTTTACAGTAGCAATCTTCCTGTACCTAACAACTGCAGTTGCATATGCGTTTATGGACACGTGCCTCCAGTGGAAGTGGAATATGTCTGCACCGTGAGTTCTGCAGCTACTGGATACTGTGAAATCTGAAAGGGTAAGGTGTATGGCAGCTCTGTGGCATTGCAGTTGAGATCTGGATAATCTACCTCTGCTAAGAGGCCTCAAAAGCAGCAAGGGTTTCTGCTTGAACTTGGAGACTTGCAACTGCGGTCTTGCAACAATCAAAAAAGGAAGAAAAAGTGACTTCTTCCAAAGACCAGTACCAGTCACTGCAGGAATGGTCTTTTAGTTTCAGACAGATCAAGTGGATTGAGTATAATTTGTATCCAGAAATAAATCTCCTTAAAGAAGGAAATAATTAGTACCTTCTTTTTAAAAAGAAGACATACAAAGAAAGAAATCAAAGATTTAGTTACTGACATAGGGCAAGCGCAGGGAACAGTATCTTACCTAATAGCTTTACTCTTGGTACAGCTCTCACCTGAAAGAATGGAGTGACCCACATTACTGACCCTAGATGGTATCTTCGCATGTGATACCTCTGACTGAAATAATTTGTGATTGGGTTTAATAGTTTCCATTGAAAAAGAAGCACTTGAAAAGAATCAAAAGGCACAAATTCCATTTTTTTTTTAGTTTATTTTGCAAAACAACAACAACAAAAAAGCTAATTATTTCTTATAGCTCACTGTTAACCTTTTCAAGATATTTGGGAAATAGAGATATATTATTAACCCTGATCTTACAAAAAGGAAACAAGAGCACAGATGGATAAAAAGGTCCAGATTTTCAATGAAACATAGGCATCTGTAGCCTACTGATTCCTAAATGTCTTACCCAAGGTCAAAAAAGATTTTGTAACAGAATAGGGACCTGAACTAAATTAGTCCAATACTGAGTACATCTTTAATCTGAACTGCTATAGTGGTAAAACCTAATGGCATTTCGAAAAATAAATTAAAAAATATTAATACGTAGTTATGTTATTACAAAGTTCACAAATTAGGAATGGAAAACACACATTACTACTCTTTTTGTTCTCAATGTTGTATAAAATAAAAGCATCTTCGGAGGATGGCATTTTTGGTCACGTCTGAAAAACCTGGGTACATTTTAAAATGCAGGCATGTGGGAAATCCTGGTGATATGGTGACTGCATAGTATGTTTGCTTTACAAGGGATCTGAATTTGTGCTTAAACTCTGTGAGCTAAGGAAGAGTCCTTGACAATGCATTAGAAGAGAGGGGAAAAAACCCAATAACAAAAAACATTGGTAGATTCTGGTGGACACAAAATAGTCTGAGCATCTAGACATAGAAATTCACATGGTCAGCAATGTGTCAAACAGCTCTATTGTTTTAACCTTAATTTAATGTCCAGGAATGATTATAGTTTTGGATTTTTTTCCCCTTGTGCTCAGTTCCTAATTCGTCTGAATCATACACACTTAATGAAATCCTGCTTTATAGTTCAGGCAATGCAGCTCTGAGCTCAGTGGGGCTGTTTTCCTTTGTGCTCCAGGCATATCTACAATATCTGGCTTGATTAATCTGTTGCCTTTGTATGGTTTATTTAAAATGTCAAATGAATTGTTAATGTGGGAAAACATTCTGGGCCAAATTCATCTTCCAGCTACACCTGTGCTGCCTAAGCAAAATCCACGTCATCCTATAGCTGTAAAGAAAAAGTAGAATTTGTAGCTCATTCAGAACAAAGAAAATACCCAAATCTTGGGTTAAATTTGTCAATGTTTGTAAGAACTGAATGCCTATAATTAAACTTCTCTTCACTGTTAAATGAAGACCACTAAATCAGAAGAAATCTCAATTTGGAGCCTGTTGACTCAAATTTAGACGATCAAGATTTTTCCTTTTGCAATGGTCTCATGCCCACACAGGCCAGGGTTTTTTCCTTTTGCTTTTTCATATGTAGCCACTCATTCATCTATTCGTTGACACATACCTGTATTCGCATCTTTCTTTGTCCGAAAAATTTGTAAAATTTTCTTGCTTTCCGCCTAAAGTATTGATGAAACAGCATAAAGTAAGACATTCTGTCTGTCTGACCAAAGATCAGTAGAATATCCATAAAACAGAAGAATTAGAGATTTATTTCAAATTAGTAACTGAAGTTTCAACATCAGTGGACAGAAACTTCGACTCCACCTTAGACTTCTTCCATCTTTCCATGGCACTTTAGCTTGAATGAACTAGTTTTAATTAGCCCGCCTCAACCTGTCTTTTTTCCTAGTTTGTTCTTCTGTTTTGTTTTGTTTTGTTTTTTATTTTGCCACAGATACATGGTGATGGCTGTATAACCACAGCTGAGGTTACACCGCTAGGTGTCTGAGCACATTACAACTTTTGCAATATTTATGTGTTCAAGGTATTCTGGGAGGTATTTGCAGATGAAGAAGACAGAAAATCTGTCATACTTGAGGTCACCTGAAGAAACTAAATAGGTAATGGAAATGATCCAGTCACAGAGGCACAAAGCTCCAGTGAGTTTAGGAATAACTCCCATAGACCTCCATGCTCCAGTGGCTGTACGGTCTCTAAGTACCAAACTGGGGAATGCTTCAAGGAAAACCAGTGGATGTCTCCAAAACTGTGATTCATTCCATCTTAATATCTGAGATTGATGAAATGAATCACTCTATGGAGTTACACGTTTCACTCCACCAAGTATGGATAGAGCCTGGGCGACTAGCTTAGGCTGAATGCCTAACTTTGATGGCTACCTGAAAAAATTATCATCCTAACTGACTTGTTACAATCACCATTCATTGATTTTGCAGAAGAGTAATACAAAAGCCTAGTCTCCTGAATCTCAGGAGAAACTTTCTGAACAGTCCTGCAGGGAATAAAGAAAGGTCTTGAAAACTAGTACTTAATATAATCAGAAGCCAAATGAACAGACCGCACACTTCTAAGACTGTCACTAAAACTCAAAGCTAAACTTGGTGGTGTGGGTCAGTTACATACTACAAAGATATTCCTTTTTTGCTGACTCACAGTATTTTTTCAAACAGATTTTTATTTTTTTTTTTTTTTTAATATATATGAATATTTGTTTTTGAGCTCAGCAATATTCTCAGACATTGTGCTGGCAAATTGCACCTACAGGTATCTCTTTTAAAAGCATCCCAAAAGGTTTCCAAATATTGCTTTCTAAAAACCTGTGAGCCAATTGTCCACTTCAAAGGAATGCATTCCTGCTGACCTAGCAAGCTGTGAACGGGAGCTTTGCATGGTAAAAAAGCACATGATGCACACCTAGAAAAGCTGATCAGCACTGATAGGGATTCATATATTTGAGAGCTGAAAATGGGATGCTTTTGCTTCACCTCAAGACAAAGGCTCTGATGGGTATACTGCTGCACCATCATCAATGATGCAGGCCCTGCTGTCTCACCTGCTTCTTCAGCAAAGAAAACTTAGGTCCAGAACCTATTACACCAGTACAGCCACAACTCAGTCCCAGCTTTAGATCCACACCTGAAATCTCACAATATCTGTGCAGAACAAGCCACACTGGAATAATAATATACACAAAATTCACAGAGGAGAATACTGAGAGAGTAATTCTGAAGGACTTCCCTTCCACCTGGAGAAGGTCTTTCCCTTTTGCTTGAAGGTTGTTCTGTATTCAAGAGTGCTTTTCAGGCAAGTGGCAAGCCCCATACAGCTGTTTTGATCAGCTCTCATTGCGTATATGGGGACAGCATATGGAGATTGACAACTTCAGAACCTTTGTTGTGAACTACACTTTATTGTTTGGTACTGATCTTAGCGTTGTATCGGGAAGGCACTCCATTGGCAACCTACTCCTCACACCACGCAGTTAACACAGTGATTCACTGCTTTTATATTTGGTGCTGGAGTTCACTTTCCTCTCTGTTTTTGCTCTCAGAAAATACTATACTGAATCTTGCCTTGTAAAGCCCATATACGCAGTACAGAATCCATGATTTTTTTAACAGGAAATACGGCAGCACATCCTGAAACAAAACTGTCAGCTGCCAATAAGGAAGAGTTTAATGATTTTAGTGGCCTACATGGGAATCAAGTTGTCTTTCCATCCAAATCCTTGAAGGTCCGCCTCCATTTTAAGGCCTGACTTTTGGTGATTTAGGTGTCTAAGCTGACAGTCCACAAAGCCTAGGTCTCTCAGGCTGGCTGCATGGAGAGGAAAGATCCACCAGAAGAGGAACAGGAACCTAACTGAGGTTCAGGAAATTGCCCTACAGAGAGGCCCGTGCAGAAAGATGACCCTCTTCAATCAGATAAGTTTGAGTATCCAGACACCACTTTAACAGCCCTGGAGACTCAACTATTCAAGAGCAGCCTGAGCAACAGTGTCAAGGAGAGTTTCCTGACTCTGCTCTCCACACGGGCTCCAAGCCTGGTGCGGGGGTCAAAGGGAGGAGTTCAGATTCGTTTCCCTGTTCAGCCCTTGGGCTGCCATCCAAGGCCAACAGCAAGAATGCCAATGGTGGTGGAGGTTTGTGTGATGTGGTGTACCCTCCCTGCCACTCCAAAACAGTCTATGCTTTCCTTATTCGCTTGTGTTCTTGGAAATTCCAAGGTTTTTTTAAGATCTTACAAGAGGGTAACCAGAAACATTCTATAAAACAACAGCATTCTTCCAGAAGTGCATTTTGCTGCCTGGTAGCCAGCCACATCACTTCAGTGTCTAACGGCAGTTGACTTTTGAGGTTGTGTTTCTCAGTGTGCCTAAAGGTGCTCAGTTATGTGGTTTCCTGACCACTGTGGTCCCTAGGGACTGATGAGCAGAATCAGGTCAATACAGAATTCAGTGCTGACAGGAACACAAACGCCCCAGTTTGGCACTGCACCTAAGTAAATGCTTAAATCACACAGGATTCAGTGAAATTTAAGCACAGGCTACATGTCAGCTGCCTTTAACTGCATTAGTCATCTCAGCCACTTTCAGCAAGTATGACACAGGCTTGACTGCGATTTGAAGACCCCAAAAATGTGGCCTGTATGAAGATTTTCAGCGTGCAGAAAGGATCTTAACACTAGGCAGTACAGGAAATACTGCAGTGATTGAGAGGAGACATGGAAATGATTAGCTTAGCACTGGACCAGCAGCGACAGTTTGAAGAGTAGGTACAGAACCACCAAAAGCAGACAGGGAGCTGCTAAATCAGTTTTTATATACACTCCTCCACTCCAGTTTTTTTCTAGGCATCCAAGGTGAATTACTCCTAACTCGCTTCTGCAGCAAATGCAGTTAAGTACGGAGTCTTACTTTTTGTTCCTACCTCAATTACACTGTGCTGTAATTTATTGGTACAGACTCCCTAATGATTTTTCTCTTAGAGAATATTAAGAAGTCACTGGCTCAGAAATATAAGTGACTGCAATGATCAGTTCCACCACCCAATATACTGGCAAGGGAAGGCATTTGTTGTAGTAGTTCAAGACAATTGTCCTTTGAGAATGGCATTTTAAAGTGTTCACCTAAATTATGGTTGTGCCATAAATATGACAGGTTTAAACTATGGCAGCTGAGAAATTATATATATGAAAAATTACAGGGATATGATCTTTTTGCACTGGTGCATAAAGATTTAATCTCCTGGGTTAAGTACCCAGAACACAGCAGTTGTGTCAAGATAATAGTTAGAACGATGCTCAGAGAAATGTTTCTCGTGGTTATTTCTAAGAGTTTGATGTTTTCTTTGAAGGAAATGCCTTTCGTGGAGTACAGGTGCAAAGCTCTTGTGGTGGCTCCTGGGTGAGCACTTTTCTGGGGAAACGTTGCAGGAAGGCAAAGGTGGCAAGTGACCACTGAAGGGCCAGCCCAAATGCCAGTTCGTATCTCAGCCCCTCATGTTCTAAGAATGTCCCATATATTTCTGGTTAAAGCAGCACAAATAACTACCAGGAAAATGGTGGCATTCCAGGAGAATTTGGCAGGGATTAGGTCAAGAAGATGCTACAAATAATTCCTCTGAACTTCTGTAACAGTCCCAGAATACCCTAACAACTTTCTGAGAGATCTAGGTACTCTGGAAAATGTAATCTGTAGAAAATCTAGTAGACTAATGGAGCTGTGACAATAAATACCTTTTCCCCCCCATAGTTTTTCCTGGAGTAGAAAATATAAACTCTACCTATTATACCTACCCCTTGTAACCACTGTCATTATTCCATTTAAAGTGTGGTGAATAAAGTTAAATATGTAGCCATGAAACCATCACTTTTGGTGTGATACTTGAGCTTGTTCAACATTCTCGCGAAGCTCCTAAGTATCGGGAGTCTGAAGAGGATCTAGGGGACACTGGGTGCAGGCATGACATATATTCTGTGACAAAACAGATTAATGTCATCTTAGTGTAAAAGTTAAGAGTATTGAGCCAGCAAAGAGAGGTGACCATGCCCTGTGTGCTGCACAGTCTTCTGCTACCCTCTGCAGAAGAATGATGCACACTTTTTTGGCACCCTACCTCTTTTAATTGTTGTAGAAAAGCTGGAGAGTGTTCAGAAGAAATTTTAAAATGTTTTGAAGATGATGAAAATTTTGTCCATGGAGACACTTAAAAGCTCTCAGTCTGTTTATCTGATCACAAGAAGAATGGGAAAGATTACAAGTATGAACCCTTTTCCCAGGGAGAAAAGAGTGGGTACTAAAAAGTTGCTTTGATCTAGGAGAGAAAGGCATCGCATAATACAAGAAATAATGGACAAATACTTAACAGTTAATCAGTATAACAAACCACTGACAGCATGGATAGATTGCCTTTCTGGAATACATCTTTAAGATGAAATAGAAGCAGAAATTACAGTTTTCATATAAGAGTAAGTAGGTGATATTTAAAGGACTGTAATATAACAGAGTTCTAGGTAAATAGTCTAATGGCATCCCTTGAATTTAAACTCCGTTAATTTACTTCTCTTAGTGACACAATTCATGTATTTATTTCTTTCGCATAAAATAGATTGTTGTTTATAAGACACACCCTTTTAAAAAACAAAATTCCATTGAATGAACAAAGTAAAACCCCAAAGAAAAGTAATTACACAATGCAGAATTGTAGGTAATCTTCCACTCACATTCCAGATACTACTACTGTAAATAGTTACCCTTACTGAACATAAAAAAAAGCAGAACAATTGTTTTAAGTGTTTTTTTATATTTCTCATAAGCTGTAGTCTGCATTTAAAGCCATTGAAAAAATTCTAGTGAACACAAAATCAGATAAAAGCTGTGGGGTATGAGCTCTCTTCACTTTATGGGCTCTTCACAGCACACTGGGATGTGGGCGTGCGCCCTAGAGCTTTCTTTCCACAAAGAGTATCTTTATTTTCTTATAGGAGAACCGAATACTTGTGTAATGAATCTCTCAAGGGTACTTTGGATGGACCACTGTATTGAACTGGGTCTCTGCTATGCATCCTGAAGATACCCAAGAAGTAACTTTTTAACTATGTGCATGGTAAAGACAACTCTTTAAATCACATGTTGCAAAATACCAAAAATGAAATATGAATGTCCAGTTTTTACTAGGGGAAAGAAACACACCCACCCAGCCAGCAAATTATATAGTAGTATTTTTCAGTAGTTCTTTAAGTATTTTCTAGAGGAAATGAACAATTACTTCTTTTTTAATGCAAGAATATCTCAGTAAACTGCGATGATTTGAGTGAAGTCCCCAAATATCCTAGTGGCAAGGCTAGGAGAAGACCTAGATGGCTTGAATGTCTGCTTGGTGCTCTATCTTTCAAGCAACTTTACAAAACTTTCCTTTCCTGTATATATAGAATCCTTTGTGCTTAAATTGTGTTCAAGTCTGTGAGATTTTCTTTAAGATTTCTTTACTGTATCTATTTGTTCTATGCATACTGCTGGCAAAGAAAGGAGGAAAGCTGGCCAAAACTCAGGTATTTTACTGTACATCTGGCAGCTGATTTTGCAGACCTGGGGCAAAATTCTGGCCCAACTGAAATTAATGGCAAAACTTCAATGGGGCAGAATTTCACCCCTGGGAACTAAGCAAAAATATCTCCACCCTTACAAGCTGAGAACGGAAACTTGCTTTCAACAAGACGTTATTTGCTGCTACCTATTCCACAATAGTTCTAAAGAGAGTTTTGTAGTCAGTCCAGTTAGCTGTTTAAAGGAAATAAGAATAAAAATCATGGTAAATTCCATTTCACTGACTTATGAATACAGAGACAAATTAATTCACATACACAGAAAAATAATAACAAAACCTTACACCTATATGGCAGCAACCTTTTTGTTACTGGTTTAGAGTGAAGGCACTTCTGTTAACATTCTTTTTTTTTTTAAAGCTTATACATATATATGTATCTAGATTGAATTTGAAAAAGTTTACTATAGGGTTAAGGTAATAAATCAAAAGAAGAAATAGTACCCTTTCACAAAAATCATAAACAGCTAGAACCTGATCTCCTAAATGAAAAAAAGAAAATGTCTTCAAAACTCAGAAAAATATTCAGGGTTAGGGGAAAAATAAAGCTTCTTTTTATTTTAAACAAATGTTAATTCAAAGCTAAGTGGAAAGAAACACCATAATTGCTTCTTATATGTCTGGGCCTCATTTGTATGGAATTTTCCAAAATCTTTCAGTTCTAAGGACCTAAAGTTACTCTGTGCCTTGTGACTGTATGCTACAAGGCATTGTTGAAACACAAACTTTGGCCTGAGACATCATAACAAAAAGAGGCCAAGATGTTTGCCCAGATGTTCCCTATTCCTCCATTTTAAAATGGAGACCAAAAGGATGTGCAAGCTGGGGCTGGAATCCCTCTTTTGATCTTTGCAAAGGGGTAAAAGTTGTGAAATCTTTGAGACCAACCACCAGAACTTCAGAATACCTGAGGTTAGGCCACTGCTGAAGTGTGCTGTTGAAAGAGAATGGACTCTTGAATTAAGGCCCAGCAACGTGGCATGCAACAAAATTGATCGCCACCCAGGTCCAAACAATTGTCAGCATAGGTTTTATAGGAGGAATTGATTTACATAATCATTGGTTAACCTTGCAAATTCATAGAGAAAAGCTAAAGACCTGTCCTAATCCAGGCTATTAAACCACACTATTTCTTTCCATTTACAACTTCATTTTTTTATTGTTTCCTCTCTTCCTCTCTTTCTTTTTTTTTTTTTTTTTTTTTTTTTTTTTTTTTTTTTTTATTTGCTCTCTGGTCAGGTCTCAAGACACTCACCTCCCTGCTTCAGACAAAGCATTTTCTGAGGTGCCACCACCCTAGTAATCTCAGTTAGTAATTGATTCACATATATCACTTTCCAAGATGGCAGTGCTAAGATTACTGTGAGGAGATACAAACAAGGAGGGCTATAAATTACAACAGCACATTTAGTGGGCACAGAGGATCACAGCGTAGCAGCGGGTCGGCTGCCTTTTTGCTTATATTCTCATGCTATTTTGAAAAAAGAGATATAAGCACTCATCATGTTCTGAGCACAATTCAAGCCTAGCCTACCAAAAAATGATGCTTTGAAATGCATTAGATACCTGCTGAAAGAGCTAAAATTGGCATATGGGATTTTCGGATCAGTTTGCTTCAGAAAACATTGGGATTTTGTGCAGATGCTGCTAAAATGTGATTGTGCCTTTGTTCTGAAGATCATGGGGAAAAAAGGAGAAGGGTGTGAACCTGGACAAAGTGAACAGTCACAAATATTCCACTAAATGGTTTTGCGTATCTCTCTATGACGTATTCTATAGTATTAGGAAGGCATTTCACTTCAGACAAGTGGGGTCAAACTATTGGGAGGGCTCAGAGCTAAATTTACAAGCATCTAGACCAGGGGCCAGACTTTCAGAAGAGCTCAGCTCAGGCCCAGTTGTGCCATTTATTCCTTTGCCTGACTTTGCCTTATTTTATGCATATTTCTATGATTCACCTTACTTCCTGCCTTTTTCTGTTTGCTCATCTTTCTGTGTCCTTTCCTTTCTTTGCTGTTTCTCCCAAGTCTTTCCCATCCATGTTCTCCTCTTTGCTCTTCCTCCTAATACTTTTTCTCTCCCTCCACATCTCATTCCTGTTGACTCAGTTTTTAGTGATTTTATTTCTGATGCATTCTACTATTAACACTGTATGTGAAGGCCATTCAGTGTCACTTACTTTGTTCTGCTCCCAACGTCCCTGCATTTTTTCCTAATACACAAATATATGGAGAATGGCCAAAACTGGGAGATGGGATATGAAAGGGGTGGGTGTTAGATTTTACGATATCTGGAGCTGCTAGGGAAGTATAATTCAAATGGCTGAAAGAGGCATCAAAGTTCTGTTTGCACCATCTGAACAGAGGTAAGTGCCTAGCACCAGTCAATAGGAAACATTTGAAGAAGGGCTGTGTGAAAAACATGTCTCTCCCCTGAACAGTGATGATGAGCTCAGGCAGGCAGAGAGATGCCTTTACAGAACTGGAATTCAGACTGCCAAACTGCTTCCTGCCTTCTTCATATATCTGGGAAAGGACAAGTAGGTTGCTGTTCTGATGCCAAGGCAGGTGGTCCAACTCTCGTACCTAATCCTTTCCCAGAATGCCCTTTGGAACAGCCTGAGGACTTGGAAGATGCTAAGGAGGCTTCAAAGCATGTCTATTTTCGCTTACTGAAGTTGTACGTCACTTCAGATGTGCATCCTAGGATATGAGTTTTCTTAAGCCAAAAGGAAGAGGAGGCAAACTGGTTGGGTAACAGTTCAAGATTTTATTCAGCCTTTACCATTAGTGGGAACTTTTTGTCTGGCTTATATGGCAGGACCTGACTCGCCCTTACTGTTTGATATTCACTGAGAGTCTGCAGTGATCAACGCAGTGATCTTGTCCCTGGTTCATGCACCTTCAGAGCCGGATCCTGGCAGGCATCATTCCCTCTTCTTATATGCATACCATAGTGAACAAAGCATATTCAGCACCCAGGGGGTCAGGGCCTTGTGCTCCTTCCATATTCTTGTTCTGTTAAAATATAGGCAAGAAAAGCCTTTGAATATAGCTATGAAGATATGTGTTCCCCATAATTACCCAATTTAGTTGTACAAAAGAACACCACACTTAGATCTGGAAAAGGGTTGCATTTTTGGGAACTGTTTTGAAATAGACCAAATTTGAGTCAATGTCCATCTGATACCACTTAGTTGTTGTGGTAGCATTGTTTGAAGTGGTTTCTTTCACCATTGGCTTGGGCTCATAAACCGGTCAGCAATGGTACATGCTGCCACCCACATTTAACTCAAAGGCAAGCAATGCACAGCTGGAAATAGTCATTGCTCTAGAAAGAGCAATATGAGCAAAGTGAATGAAGAAATTGCTGACTCATGTCTTTGGCTAGCTTGGTTTTCAGGAATTTGATGGTTTGTGAAGGGATGAAATCTAGAACTGCTTAATTATATAGGAAACGATGTCAGGATCCTATAAAAAAAATCTGTCAGAAAATACTAGCTCTTTCTGCCTACAACACAGTTTTAAGTTCCTTTTATTGCAGAACTTTGTGAATTTTTATTGTAACTTAGCAAAAATATAGAATAGAAATATGCTAATTGTCAGTGAGAACTTCAGAGAGAGGTAAAGAAAAGCGGTGGTGGTAAACGTGCAGAGCTTTAAGGAAAGAAAGAATCAAGCAGGGCTAATATGCTGAAGTGTGAGAAGTGAAGTTTTGCCGGAAGCCAAATGACAAAATATTAGAGCAACAAGTAGAACAGTGCAGAAATTAGTTAGAAGTAAATAGACCATAAACTTGCACGGCACCAAGAAAAGTGTCAAAGTCTATAACAAAAACCCAGTGGCTGAATGAAATATTCTCTTTATCTTTCTTCCTCCTACAGTACACGAAAAAATGGTGCAAAGATATGGTAATAAATATCTAGTAATTTAATTTTTATTTTTGCTCTTGCTTGTGCTCCCCTGCAGTTTTGTAATAATGTTTTCTGCATCTTGTTAATTATTTGCATTATAATAATAGCATGCTGAGTGTTAAAGGAGATCAGACTCTCACTTAAGTGAGTTGCCCAATGCTAGCAAGTGTCAAAAATGTAAAAACAAGCAAAGAAAACAACAACAGTTCAAACAAAAAGAAGAAGAGGGGAAGGGGCACTCTCCCCAGTTTACAAATAGAGCACCGAATTTTCTCTAGTTTATAGATGGAGCGCTAAGGTCCTCTAGCCCTTTAGACTTCAAGTGTCACAATCACGGTTGCAAAAGTGACAGGGTGCCTTGGAAGCAGAAGAAGAATGTTCGAAGTATGGAGGAGCAGAAAACAGCACTTCTGTTTCATAAAACGTATCAAAGCTTCAAACGTGTTTTCATTGCTACAGAGAAGGAAAGCAAAGCTTTTCCGAATTTCTTGGAGAAAACAAATGAAAGAGAAGCCCCAGGAAGATTTGGTAATAGGTACGTGCATGTGATGTGGGAGACCAGGCTCACAGATGTTCCAGAAAACAAGTGGGGACTTGAACTAGAGTGACTGGTGTTACCTATGAGGGCCTGAAACTGAATCAGTCCACCTACGTTTGCAGAGTCATCCTGGACCCGGAGAAAACAGTCCACAGAATTGATGGGATATTTTAGCTTTAATGAAGTGTCATTTTTCACCAGGTAACTGTTCTGTAAAAAATAAATTATTTCACCTGCTCTAGGTCCTTGTTTACAAGGGTGCAGTGCAGGTTGGCAGCAAATTTTTCCCTCAGTAGTATTTTGCTGACAAAGATTTTGTACAACATCGGCATATACATTTCTTGTATTTGGACTTCAAAAAGACACTCGAACTGCACCACAAAATAAAATAGAACTGATTTCAATACTAAGATCTCCCAGTCACTCCTAGTAACGTATACCGTCTTTTTTTTTATTGATCACGTTAACTTTAAACATATTTCCTCCAAATGAATTATGGTAGGTTGAAGACCTGCAATCACTTTTTCTAGTCTCAACTAGCCTTTGTTTTTCCATGCCACTCACTCCAAAACTGACAACAGGAAAGGTCAGGTAGGTCATGCCTAGCTAGTCCCAAATGCCACAGTATATTAGCCAAGACAGAGAATATAATTATCTTTTCACAAGTGGCAATTAGTAAGAATATTACCCATCAATTCTGTTTAACATTCAATATTTGTAATGTGGCAGAAGCCAAGGCATTACAACAGCAAGGCCAAGTTACCTTAATAAGGTTAAAACTAACATCACATACAGAAGGGTTTTGTGTCAGCAGAAATGTTCAAAAAACTGAATGTTGAAGGAAAGAAAATACTTATTCCAAATACTTACAAATATTTTTGTAAACTTCTATATTGTGAAAATATGCATTTGGTTAGGGTATTCCTTCTGCATCTCAGCATACCTTACAGATGTACTGGATAATAAATAAGTAGCTAATGATTTAGTATTATTATCAGGTAGTACGGTGAGAGTATTATCATCTCTTTTCTGTAGATAAGCAACTTTTTGTAAAGGAAGAAAATCATCCTCCTTATTACTAAACTCATTTACAGTGGACAAGGAAAAATGGAGGTAAAGAAAAGTTAAGTCAGCAGTTAAAGATAGTTAATTTGAGATACCTCTGTTTCTTGGTGCCTGATGTAAGTACTTGGAATTATTTTCTGAAGTTTTCAATTGTGGTCTGGCTTCAGCCCAGATCTCCTCTGTCCCAGGTCTGTGCTTTAACCACAAGATCATTCCTCAGTCCCTCTACAGTGAATAAAATGAAATTATATAGATATTGAAAGTCTTAATTTCGGTATCTACAGACTAACACTGAAAGTATCCTGGATCACCAACAAAGAGTTCATACACTATGAATGTTTATTTCCTATCATGCCATATCCACAGGATCATTTTTTTGCCAAGTTAACTTTCCTATGTGTAATGGTCTCCAGTTCCAGCACTGAGTGAAGTGGCCTTGGACTTGATCATCTGGGGCCATGTTATGCACCAATATCCTGAACATGTCTCTGATTTCTTCTAAGTGATGTCTGTTTTTCTCTTTTTTGTCTTAAAACTACAGAATCCTTTTCTGATGGATTCTTAGTTGAAAAGCTCTTTCCTTGTATTGTTGAGGTGAGCAAATACATTCAGCACCGGACTCACAGGGAATTCCAGTAATTCCCACAGCAATTTATGATCACAGAAATTCCCTATGAGATGGATTGAATTAAATTTCCCCCGCTTCTTTCAAACAGCTGAACAACACACTGCATCCTTCTTTTCTCGAAGAACACAGCCAACCCTGGCAGTCGACCTAGCATCCACTTGCAGCAGACTGACTGTATTTTGTATCCAGGAATATCAGCTTTCTGTTAGTTACCTAGCAGCATAAAAGTCATAGGTTATAGGAAGGCAGGGTGATTTTTCTTCTTACCTTCTTTTCTTTCTAAAAAGAACTGGCAACACTGCAGACGATTGGCTGAAATTGAAAAAACTATTAGCAAAACATGTATGGAGTAGTCAGGGTTATAGGATGCCTGATAAAAAAGGAAATAGTTAATGTCAAATGGCAACTATCCTTGAACTAACAGCACAGGGTGATGATGCAGTAACTAATGGATTTATGCATTGAAGTTTCTCCCAAGCACTTGTGAGTAGCTGTGGAAGACTCACACGAAATTCTCCTGTAGTGGAGACACATGGAAGGACTCTGCCAAGCTCTGACTACAATGCAGTTGACTGAAAGCTTTAAACCTTTTAAATATTACCCACCCCAATTCACCTGATTTCACTGGCACTTGGTACTTCGCAGAAAATAGTACAGAATACCTTTTTATTGTTAGTGATCAGTGACCGGTAGCCCATCACAGACTCTATTTCCATCTTCTACCATAAAGATGAGCATACTAACTCAGTATCAGGTAGTTCACCATTATGGCTCAATCAAGACCTTTCACATATCTCATTCATGCAGAAATTACTTTTCCTCCTCTCTATCGGTCAAAAAGATAATATCATAACTTTCTCAACTTGTCTTTTTTTATGGTTTACAGAAATCACATAGGCGCTCAAGACTGAAGCGAGAGCCAAAAAGTCCCCTGGCTGCTTACAGATGGAAGAATTTTTTTAACTCCCTTAAAGGTTATGAGTTCCTGTCTTTTCATTTGCTATTTGAATACAATGTTGTATAAGATGCTAAAACTAACTTCAGGGCCTCCATCTGAGACCTGAGAAGCTCATGATATAACTGACAAGACAAAATACAAAAGGAAAGAAGCAAAAACTGCTGAATTTTTACGTGCATGAGCCTGAGACAGTGGGATGTTTGCCTCAGGCCACATGGAGAGTCGGCATCAATGTGAGGATCTAAGCTTGGGACCCCCAGGTACATTGATCTAAGCCTTCCGCTTGCAGTTGCCTCCCCCAGGCTCAAAGGAAAGGGTTTTTCAAAGTCTGCTACTGCAAACCCACCACAAGTCAGAAGAAAACCCAGTTAGTTATCAGCAGTGACCGCACTCTGACCCTTATTTCAAATGCATGTAACATTAAACATTAACCAGCCAAAGAACTAAAACCTTGCAAGGGGATGATCTGAAGCATGGATCAACAATAGCATGCAGTGTGTTAGGGACAGAGAAGCAAACGCCAAAGATGCTCTTGTCTGATCTATTCTTTGGCATTTGGCTACCACTTGAAACCCTTTAAAGAGACATAATGTACTCCAGCTTTCCTTGCCTTGAACTGCTACAGAAGGCAAAAGGAACTACCAAGCCAAAAAACAAGGAAAAACAATGGATTTCAGCAAAACAGTTTTCACTGTGTGTATCACTGACAGCAACATTTTAAAGCACAAAGGTGAAAGGACTGTTTTATAGCTGCCAGAAATCCTGGTAACACACTCTCTTTGTTTCCAAGCTACTGAGGCCAGAAAAACCTTGCCTGACTTCTTTATGTACAAACGTATAACATCCTTGTTCCCGGCTCAGAGGAGGCACCTCCTAATGCCTGCCGTCAACTCATTTCTAACACGTAACCGTAGTCGAAAAGTGGTTGAATTGCCGGTTTTGTAATGCACACACACACATTGTTCAAGATTATCAAACAGCATTAGCCTCTGGGAAAAGGATGGCTTCAGGGTTCTAATTAAAAGAAATCACAGACAGTCAAATCAAGTGCTTCCTATCTGTATTTTATTTAATAAAGAAGGAATGACACAGATAGTATTTCCTCCAGCCTTGCCTTTTCAGTAAGGGGCAGGGGGGAGCAATGGGCCCTTCAAAGCTCTGCAACAGCCGTAAACTAGTCCCAAATCGATTGCCATCCCCAAACCCCTTCTCTGAAGGCTTAATGGTATTTTCACGTGGGATCCAAAGCAGGCGGTCTTCAAGGAAAGTTATTGCATCTGGTGAAAAAAATAAAGTTGACATTTTTTGACAAGACCCTTAAGTATGCCTCTCCCAAGAGGGTTGTAACATAGAAAAGGCTGAGCAGGTGGTAATAATCAGCATTACATACATTTGAGCATTTTCTATAACATGGATTACCATGGAATTCCTTCCTCCCCCTCCTCTCCTTGGGGAGACTTGCACAAATTGCAAGCATTTTCAAGGCCCTTTGATAAGCATTTCTATCACCAGTTTCACAGCTGTAGCTAGACTGTTTAAAATATATAAAACACAGCCTCACCCTCCCTCAGAGATAAGGAGTAGGGAAGGAGAGGACTCTCCCTGCTTTCTCAGCTCCTACTAAGCCTTTTCTCTAAATGCTAATGAAAAATACTCTGCCATTGTGCTTAAGCACAGTGTAGTGGTGCTTAAGGAGAAACAAGCCACTGTCTGCTTTGGAGTGAAGGGTACATGCACAGCCACATCTCAGAGAAAGTGAGTGAAGAAAACCAAAGGTAACTAAGCAAGGATTAGTGTGGTTTTATAAAAGGCTAAGAGTCAATGTAAATCTTTTATCCAAATTCTTCTCCTGTCTACATCAGAAAGAGGTAAATAGTGCGAAGGTTTAATCACAACCAGAGCCCCTTTCAAGGCTGAGGGAGGAATCCCACAGGGAAGTCAGATGTGATGATCTTTCTCCTATTTGTGCAGCCTTATACGAGGTCCCCAGGATGGGAGCCCTGGATCCCATCGGGTTCTTGGGAACTCAGCTCCCTGTGCTGAGAAATGGTCTCTGTTCCAAAGGCCATACAGTATAGGATGATTTAATGAAACAATCAAATGTGTGGCGTTAGTAGTTGACATTAATAGATGCTGTTATAATTAGAGTTCAGTGATACGTTTTCATTGAATAGTAAATTGAGAAAAATGCAGTTTCCGGAGGTCACTGAAGCAATTAGGAAATGGTGAGTGGTTTCTGCCACAAAAAAAGGGGAAGAAATGAACAGTGGAAATAGGGGACAGAGGAAGGCCCTCCAAGATAATGGCTCATTTCTATTCAGCTATTTTAATAATCTCTTAATTTTTCATTTCAGAACTTATTTTTTTTTAGTACATTTGTTTTATTGGGTTTGAATTTAATATTACTTCTTTTTTTGTTGTTGTTTTGTTCCAAGAGGGGCAGATTTTGCTAGGGAAAGAAAGCACTGGCCAAAGTGCTTGGATCAAATAATCTTTTCTGAGTTAACATAAAGCACTTACTGTTGTTTCTTCATGAACATCCATATCTATACCTTCTTGGGTTTCTCTGTATGTTTATTAGGTTTAGGATTTTTTACTTAAAAATCCATTATTGAAATGGCTCTGATTGATAGAAATATGCCACATTCACATGTCCTCCTCAATCTTATAATATTTCTGCATCTTCATAATTATTTATGAATTTCTGTAGCATTAGTTCTTAATACTTGAGCAGTGACATTGATAGAGACTTTCAATTCTATCTTAGCTAACAGTTACCTCACTCTGATATAATCAGACTTTAATTTGCATATGTTTGTAAATGGCTGCAAAGGATTCTCTGGTGGGTTTTTTCCCCCCAGAAGATCTCTAATTGTCTCTTCCAGTAGCTATTGGATACCAGGGTTTCTTTAATCAACAACCCTGACAAGTTAGGTGTTTCTTAGCTGAAAATCATAGACCATAATTTTTCTTTCATCACAAACATGCTTATCCTCCAAAGAGCCACTCTGTCAGCTCTTTCCTGGTTTCAGTCATAGTCATGTTATTTTCTCCTTTTATTATTTATTTTTTTTGACAGAAAACTGCAACATGCTTTTATTTTACTTAAGTTCTAGAAGGGCTTCAACAGAGGGAAGCCTCCCTAAAACCTTAGTGTGTTCTCCCTGGTCTCCTCTGACTGGGTAATGTTCATGTTTTGGCATACTGAGGGTTTTATTTCCAAAGCATACAAGCAATTTCCCATGAAGCCAGAGAAAATAAATGATAATTTTACTGGTTCATTTCTATCACTTGTGTTGCAGCTGTGTCTAACAGCATGGTTAAGACCAGTTTATTAGGACAATATATTCTTACATGAAGCAAGTTAATATCCATTTTTGCTTTAAAAGATAATTTTGCTAATGATATTTGAATTACTTCATGGAAAGGTTAGGGATATGTCCAGAGAAGCATCTCTGTGTATAGGACAAAGAGGCTGGAGAGACTGTAATAATCTTGAAACATGTAGGCGATTGTCTGCCTGTTTCCACAACTCTGTAAATTCATAGTATGTTTGTGAACTAGCTTAAAGAGGAGAAAACCGGGGTATCAGTGTGGCCTCGATACAACAAAGCACTTTCAATGAACTTATCAAGATCTGACCATAAGTCAGAGTAAAATCTGAACGACTGTTGCTGCAAAGCATGCCTCTAATGTAAAAAATGCCCCACCATGGACGTATGTCTCTTAGAACTCACTCAAGAGAAAAATGAGGACTATCGGCTGTGGGTAAGCTACCAGCTGCTACCCTCTGGGATGCCACCTTCTACCATGCCACAATTTTCAAGAATGCACTTAATGGGAATTACATCTCACTCAGACCTACAGGTCCTGTCTTAGGGATTGGGATCCCTGGACCGTACAAAGAATTCATGCCTTAGGTTACCTTGGACAAAGCCTTATAATCTCGAGGCTCCTCACTCCAGCCTCAAATTGGAAGTCAGTCTCTCCAAGTCCATAAATAAGGAGTTTGAAGCTTATTTCAGATGCCTGAGTGTTGACACAGTAATAGAGCAATCCAGAATGAATTATGACCTCCTCATGTGACAAGGGATGTCATCTTTCTATTGATAAAGCAAAATGTTAAAACCAATGGCTTTCATCTGATACCTGCAGTCATATAAATGCACATGGGAGAGCAGACTGTAAAATGAGAGCTGGCACTTGAGGTAGCTGAGGTCTGATCTGCATACAGCCAAGTAAAACAAACTAAATAAAACATGGATGCAAAAGCATTATTTCCACACTAAGGGAAAAATAAAGGATTGGTTTTGCAGACATGTCTGTTGGGGAGGGAAAAGCTTATTACTAATAACTAAGCCTGTTGTATCACTATGAAACTTGCTGATTCTGAACTCAATATAATGAACATGCTAGTATGATTTGTGGATCAGTGCCCTGTTCTGTGGATGTTTTGCAAGTTCCCATTAAGAGGACTAATATTACTATCCCCGCACAAGCTGGTCATTGTAACAAAATGTGGAGAAGGAACTCCAATAGCATCAGCAGCTGTATACAGTGGTCTTAAGGAGTTTCTAGCTTTTAGGCTTAATAGTGCCTCTGGCTAATGGAACCATAACTAGTTAAGCCAATTACTTAAAGAGGTCTTCAGACTCTCTTCCTTCTACTTCCTTTTTCCTTGCTTTGCAAGCTGCCTCCTATTAGGCATCTTGTTGCTGCCTGCATTCAGCTGAAGCCTCTGCATGGCCACAGCAGGACACAAGTCTCTGATTTCCATTCACACACAGAGTTCCTGTTTCTAACAGGGGGGTTGTGAGATATTGGACCTCAAAGGGAGAATAGAGGGCAATTTCACAACCAGGGAAAGGGCAGCAGAAAATGTGGTCTGAATTATCATGTCATTCCAAAACGTTGGCTTTGGTTGCCATCAGTTCATCAATACAGCAGTACTTAGCAGTAAAAAAAGGTTGATCTGTACTTACAAGAACAAATCTGTGATGCATGCTGCTTAGCTGACATCTGTCATTGTTTCTGACTGCCACTGCACACACTGCCCAACATCAACCAGACTCCAGCATTTCATTAACATCTGATCAACAGAACTACTGGGTTTATACGGTATCTTTATTCCAGCGGCTTGGCATGAAAGGTGTTCCTTTCCTGCAAGAAATTTCCCAGAGTCTAGCTAAAGTCAATGCAGGTAAGGAATAAAAGAAATGTCAGATGTGCTGCTCCGCGGCCGCCTGCATCTACTACATTTGAACCACTGTACTGCGTTGCAAAATTAGCTCTCTCTTGCTTGAACTGAGATCAGACCAAAAATGGAAACTGTAAGAGGTGTTCAACAATATGGTTCTCACAGTCCACGTAGGGTAAATAAACCCTGCATGGGTTTCCTATTTGCATGAAGAATTCTACGTTATAATGTATGGTGCATTCGATGTCATATTTACCATTACTGCACTTTTAAAAGACATTGGGTTTATGCTAGTTCATTCTAGAATTCAAATTTGGGCTTTTTACATCAAGACAATACTTTCTAAAAGATGTGGGGTAGCTCGTATAAGAGCTGTTAGTTTTATTTCCTGGAGTGCCTGCCATAAACAGGCTTTTGCATTTGACTTCTTATTTTACACTTAGGAAACTAGATTTGATACTCTTTTTTAATGTTAGTAATTAATCTTCATAGTGCTCAGCAGCCTATTCTGGACAAATATGGAAGCAAATTCATGAAGAAGTGAGTTCTTCATGGAAAATAACCCAGCTAACTATGTGCTGGCTGCAGCCTCCCCATCTTTTACCCTGCGGGATACATCACTTGACCGAAGCTGAAAAGATATGCTGATACACCATTCATGCAAGGGAAACAGTTTATGCTCCCAGTTTGCCATTGGCAGAGACTTTTCTTTTCTTTCTAGCAAAATAGCTGTCGCCCACAGAAATGCTGACTTGCAATTGTAAAACGCATGGTCTAAATGCCATTCATAAGCCTGTGGTGACTCATAAGTTCTAGAGACTTTCAGACTGCTGCCCTGAGCCAGATGGGAGGCCCAGATTCTTTTAACGTTAAGTGCGATTGAAAGAGAGCCTCTACCCTGTTACTGGAGCTGCTAAAACCAATTGCACAAGATGCAATATTACACATGTTTAAAACATTTCAGGAAGAGATTAGTTAAATGGTATGCTGGGTCTCTTCCTCCAGCTGGGCCCACAAGCAGTGATAGCAAACCCAGACTTTTCACTGAGGTTGGTAATTAGGTCTGCCGCACTCCCAGGAGATTAATTCTCTGCAGAACAGATTATACAGTCCAGCTCCTGTATCCATGGGTGGACTCAGTCAGCAGGCTGATTTCAATTAGAGAAGTTAAGTGCTATTGACTTCCCCCATGTACAAGAAGAGGTAGGCATGGGAGGTAGGAGCCAGATAAGAAACCAGATTACTGAGTTAATCTTACAGTTATAAATACTAGAAAGAATCTTAATCTGTTACCTCCTAAAAGAATCAGTGAAGATACATTTCTTTATTTCACTGCAATCAGCTGAACCCTTATAAACAATGACTTGCAAAGGAAGAAAAAAATGTTTGGTTTTGTTCTGGTCCTCTTTCATACGAGATGAAAAAATGCAAATGTTTTGTATCAGCAACTGGAGTCTTGTCTACCTTAAAAGGCTCTGTGGTGATGGAGGACTAATCAAGTTATAACCTTATAAGAGGCAGAGGGCTGAGGTCATGGTTTAACGGTACAGGAGCTCAGTCAGCATTAATGCTTTGCCATGGATCTGCTTCCCTGCCTCCGGCCACATATTCCCACATTGTTAGTACAAAACACAGCCCCATAGCTGTGACAGAAAATAGCCCCGTTTTTGAAGTACTTGGCCACACAGAGGCTGTGGCCTCCTCACTGTGCATCGCAGTTGGCCAAAATGTATTTGTTGTCTTTGACAATTTCACCCCGCGCAGGAATACTCCATGGGGAGATTATGCATGTTTATGGTTACGCTTCTGTTTCTTTGGTCACTACCTTCTTAAAGTGTCCTTACTGAGGGATTAAAATTAACTTACAACTCAATAACTGAGTAAAGCACCTGTGGTATGAGTGATCACTTAATATGTAGAGTGCTTGTTAGAGATCTGCTTTCTGCTGTGTCTGAATCCTGTTGAAAATGAATAGAGATTCATTTTGCTTTCACAGTGATAATCAAAATGTTGATGTTGCTGTTCCCTTTGCACATACTGAGAACACTCACAGATTCCCAAGAGGTGATGTATTCCATAGCATTTCCTACAACACCTATTCAGGAGGTAAGAAAAATGTTCTCAGAGGGGTTCACACAGTCTATATACCAGAGACAGTAAGGACAGATGTAGAGGAGGGGTTGAGGATATTTAGTGTGCACTGTTTCACTTTGTTGCGCTGGCAGAAAAGCCAAATGTTTTCTGTTTGGTGACAGCAGGGGCTGCTGAGCAGGTGGAGAGAGATGTGCAGGTGGGGAGATCACACAGGTTTCAAGAGCGACTTCACATCTGTGCTCAAGGCCTCTCTTTCATCACAGTATTCTTCTCTTCTTTTGAGCACCCTGACTACACGAGGGTTTGTTTTGTAGCTCAAGAGTGATGCTCAAATAATAATGCTTACCATTTACCTCTTCAAAGTCACATATAAGCAACAATTACTTCAGTCTCACAACAATGCTGTAAAGTGGGTAAGCTCTTTCTGTATTGTTATATGAAAAAGATAAACGAAGAGATACAGAGAGGTTCAGTTCCCTCAAGACGCACATACAGCTACTGGCAGAGCCTGGGCTACAGCTTGGAAAACACAGTTAACCTCCATACAGTGTACTGCAACATGGCAGTGAGGTCAGAAAGCTAAGCAGAAGGTGCGTGCTCAGCTTGGCTCACAGCTGGACACTACTGTAGCACAGCTGTAGGGTCTAGAGTGGATTGGCATATTTGGAGGTAGATCTTCCAAAGTTAGTGGCTACGACATGCCTTGGTATTACTTTCGTTATCTAAGTGACATTTCAGGTTTTCCTTTTACAGTTTTACTTCACTGTTGGTTAGTATCAACATTTATTTTCATTTGGAATATTGTGACGCGCTTATTTCATTGCAGTAATTCCAGGTGGTGCTCAGACAGGAATCAAGTGAAGCTGTTTCTGCCCAGGCAGTTCGAGGTATCTGGCAAATTAAGAGTCTGAAATTCTCTAGAACCTATTACTGACAGATCCAGTCCGATTTCAGTTTAAAGTGATGAAAATTCAGATTAATTCTATTTCTCCCAAATCAATTTCTCTACCAGTGGCAAAGTTGCAAAATTCTCAAATCTTCTCTTCAACATGTGTACGAATTTCTTGCCACTGCTGGAGATTTTCACATGTTCAGCCTCTGTACACAACAGGGCTTAAGCTACTGCAGAAGTCAGAAGTTTTCAAGCCTTACAAGTTAAAGGTAAAATTAATTTTGACAGTGTACTATTTTCAAAAAGAATCACCTTTTCTTTAGGGAAAAAAAAATTATGAAACTAGGAAAACTGTGGAAACTGCAATATCCTGGCAAATTCACCCCCACGCTCTCTCTCTACAAGTGTATAGGAATATATGTTCTAGGAACGGTAGAGCGGATTTGGATCCTGCCACTTCCCCAGCAGTACACAAATATGATTTGACCAAGTGTAAAGCTGACAAAGGATTATAAATGATGTGGAAAGGTGTATTCTAAATACCAGGTTAACTGTGCCTGAATTTCTCCTGATATAATTTGTCTCCCATATTCTTGAAAACTTCCTTGTGGTGAAGATATCAAAATTTCCCCAGGCAATCTATTCCAGAACTCAACCTTTCTTACTGTTAAAAGCCTTTTCCTATTGCCAAACATAAATCACCCTCACTATGATTAAAGACAGTTACTTTTTGTACCATACCCACTGGGCAACAACAATAATTTGCTTCTTTCCTAATGAAAGCAGGTAGGTCTAAAGTATTATTAATTCGGCACAAAACAATATGAAATTGTTTTCCAATTCGTTGAGACTTTCTCGAGACTTCCTCAGACACATCTTTGGTCAGTCACCTGAGTACCCTGAGAAGAATTTCCTAAGGCCTAGGTAAGGAGGTACCCAACTCATGTAAGTCTGCCCAGCCAGTTCATCCAGTGTCATAATCAGAATTTAGGAAAAAAAGGCTTAAGCTTTCTCAGCTCCATCTGCCAACCATTTTCCCTCTCCATCGAGTATCATACCAACATTTTGCTCCCCTGTTACAACAATGCATTACGGAATATCGCCCTGCATTCATTTATAGTTGGATCTAATTTTTGTCTTTGCTATTCTGATTTTTTCCTGATTTTTCTTCCATCATGTTTGTACTTGGTCTCAGTAACTTTGATGCCATTTCCACTTTTCTCTGTTTGGTTCTAGGGCTCAAGTTCTTTGAAGAACACAGGGCTTAACCAAGTTTTAATCTCTCTAGATTCCCTTTTTTTTTGTATTTGCACAGCTTGTTCTTGTATCTTTAATATCACTCATTAGAAAACTGCAAATTCTTTCAAACACATATCATCCTTAATTCTGTTTCACAGGCTGTGATCAGGTAGTATCTATGAACAATAAATAAGACTGGGGTCAGCACAAGAATAACATTACTGTAATTTTCTTCCTCACACCATCAGCAGACCACATTTGTGCACTGACTTCTGTGTCACAAACCCAAGTCTGATTACAATCTCACAAATGGAGGTAACGTCATCACAAAGTCATATATGCTTTGCTTTCTGCAGGTCTCTTTAAAATGCCTCATGCTTAACAGGCAATAAAGATGGTATAGTCACTGCTACTGACTTACAGGAGTTACAAGAACTACAGCAGATAATTAAAATTGTCAGGTATGATATCTGCTGAACATTTACCCAATTCATAAATTCTTATTTGATTTACATCCATTCCGATCATTCCTAGTGATCAGTATGACCGCAGTCACTGTGTGCTAAGCACAGCTGCTATAAATAACAGCTCCTGTCCCAAAGAGTTTCCCAGTATGCCTTGTCAAAAGCAGAAATGTCTATTTTGCTGGAAATTCCAAAATTCAATATTTTTTTTCCTGAATTAAAGCTGAAATCTAAAATACAGCTACAAATAGTTCCCAAGAAACTAATTCAGGAAACCTTTTGGTATTATTCATCTAGTAATGTCCAAATAGTCAATATAATAAAATAGTTATCTTCTATTGCAGGTGATGTTCTCATGTCAGAATGAAATTGAAATTATGTAAAATAAATTAGGTGCATGAATCAGAAATAAACACAGTCACCTTATTAAAATGAAAAAGAACAATGCTCTTTAATAATTTTTCTACTTTATCAAAACTGATATTGTCTGATTAAATGGCATGATTTTTATTAAAGTGTTTTTTCCTGTAGAAGCTAGTCAAACAATTCACTGTGTCTCTTTATGTTCTTGTATAACCGATGAAAAGTAAATGAGATAAACAGGCAGGATTGACTCATCAAGAACAATCAGTCGGATGCAATTAGATAATTAAAAGCAACTATTACTGTATTTCTGTTTTGGGACTTCTTGTTCCTTCTGCTCTGTGGACACATACACAGTCATGTTCTTCATTCACAGCTGAGGACCTCACTCTCTGAGTTCACATTTCCTCCCACACTAATCCCTTCCTGATGCAGACTGAAGATGGTGAGTGTACATGAATGTAAATAACTTCATTTTAAAGCTAACAGAAAACGTGTCTGGCTAGTTGATCAGAAGTAGAGCACTACTGCCTTGCTCTGTCGCAGTTCTTTGGTATTCAGTGGTCTGTGATTTTGTGGTTTATTTTAAGAACTAACCCTTGGCACCACGTAAACACACTGACCTTCTAACTTTGCACAAAGTTTCTGTCAATTCTCCCAGGTTCTCACCTTCCTGCTCCTGTCTCTTATTCAGAAGAGCTTGGGACTGTGGCCTATACGATCCTGTAACACACGAGGGAGATCATCGTTTCCTCAAAGGTCCCCATTAAAAAAGTAAATCTAGGAGGTTTCAAACCCAACTAATAATCTTAGGGCTCTAACTCATGATCTTTATTTCAGAGACTGGCAATATTGATAGACTCTTGTATGTGACCTCAGCCTTGCCAGTCCTCCCCATTTCGCTGAAATCACGGTGGGCACTTGCTGTTTGAGTGCGGCACTGAGATTTGCTCACTTGACTTCTAGAAAAAAAACAAAACCAAAAAAAAAAATACCCCAAGTTGCCCTATAGGAGCATAAAAGCCTCTTCCCTTTCCTGCAAAACATAAACTTTTGCTTGAGTGGTTGGTTTTATCGAGTTTATGTGTCCAGGTGTCTGAAGCAGCGGGGCTGGGGGCGGCCTCTGCGGGGCCGGGGG
>JAVJGI010000040.1:14910992-14938570 GCA_035590275.1 Ibycter americanus | reverse complement strand
ACGCTAGACGCGGCGCCTTCCGGCAACCCGAGCTCGGAGTAAAAATCCCCCCAGTCAGATTCTGTCATCCCGGTGGCATACAGATAGTTGTCCATGTAATTGAGACCCGGGCCGTAACTCTCCGCCAGACCGAACACCACGTTTCCGATGGTCGCGACGCAACCCACGGATTGCTGTAATTCGCTAAAAACGGATTCGAACGCGTCGGCGTCCGCGGCGGCGTTGGAATATTTTCGCTTTGAAAATTCCGTTTTTAATAAAGAATCGTATGAGCGACAAACGTTGGGCAAGAACCCGGAATCTATTAAAATTTTTAACAGTTGCGTGTGACTGCCGGCCATGCGGATGCCGGAAAGGACGTTGATGTCGAAATCTGTCAGGGCGGTTCTGTACGCCCTGTGGCGCCGCTCGTCGAACTCCGCCGCCGAGTTCTTGTCCGAAAACGAAAGAGCTCTCAGAACGGCCTGTTCGTGAACGGCCAGGGCGGACGCGTCCAGCGGGCCGTCCTGGGCGAAAACGTCCCGATCGGTTTTCACCCTCGCCGACACGTACCCGGGGGAAGTTTCTCGCACCATAGGGTAGGCGTACGAGATCGCCGCCGAGACCCTCAATTCCTGAACGGTTCGGATGGAACCGCTCGCCGTGACTGGGTCGACCAACGCCGAATCGTCGAGAGCGTCGCTGTCCGCTGCGAAACGCGCGTAAATCTCTTTGGGGGGCTTCGCGCCTCTTTTTTTGAAATACGTGTCGACGAGTCCCAAAGAAAACAGCATTCTCAGTCAGTCAGGGGTGTGTGACAGGGAACTGCTATAAGAGGGGAATAAACCTTAAGGGAAAGGGTGGAGAGGTGTAAAGATTTGTTCTGGAAGAAGAGGTTTGAATCCTAGTTTGAATGCTTCTCTCTTACAAAAAGTGCCTTAGTTACAAGTATTGCTCTGTGCTAAAGTAATTGCGATAGTTTTTCATTAAGAATGGTCTTACTGAGATGAACTAGGAAGGCAAAACTATGAGAAACCATACTCTGGTTCATTAACTTTCCTGAACCACAGCCAGCCTAATGGAAACTGTAGATAAAACTTAGAAAACAAAATGAGACAACTCCTGGCATCACTGAGATCAATGGCAAAAATCTTACTGACATCAGGGACACAAGAACGTATACCAGTCCACTATCTGCTCAGTTAAGCCATTCTCCCACCTATCTCGCAATCCTGCTTTAAGGCCTGTTGCAAATTTTCACAGCTGTAATTACTGCCCAAGGATGTCCTGCTCAGAGAAGTCCCTGACTCAGCCCAACCTCACTGATGACAAGAGATGCTTCAAAAATTATACTGACCATACTGCTTCTCTTTGGGACATTTCATATTCAAAGTCACATGGAAAACAGTCTGTATCCAAACACTGCTTTGCCATGGGGCTTGTTTCATCTTTATGCCACTTAAAACAGCTTAATTCCATCTCTGTTTTTTCTCTGTCGACTGTGTCCTGGAGACTGAAGTTGTAAAAGTAACACATTTAATAGAATGTTTTCCAGTTTTTCAAAATATTTTTTCTTGCTTCTCTTGACACTAATTTACAAGATGTTTATGCTGATAAAAAAACCCCAAACCCAATCCTATTCAGAATACTGCATCTTACTCTTATGCAGGCAAATTTGGTCAATATCTGTAATAGTATTCTCTTTACACTCAAATAATGTTGGGGGTTTTTTACCAGGTGTTTTCCTAAGACCATTTTTACTTTGAATCTGCCTCACTGTGCTGTAATTTATCCTCGCAGAGGATGTGTCAGTGTACCATAACAAGTCCACACACAATACAAAATTTAGTGTATTCAGCAAGGTAACTCAGAAGAGAGCCATAATTTAGGATTCCTCAGTATTAGGGGTTTCATGTGTACTGGTAAACTAAGAAGTGTCAAAGAATGTTCTCCAGCGTTGAGTGTCCATCACCTGAACAAATTTGACCGGAATCAGTTGGAATTTCCCCAAAAGGGTCTGGATACAGCTGAGTGTTAGCACTGGTGGAGAACCATTCCCACTATGAAATTTGGTATTGCTTTCCCAGTGGCAGAAAAAATCTGTAGACACATATACGTAGCTTATAGTAGTCTTAAATTCCAATTTGGGATATTTTCAAGGATCTTTTCAGAGATCAGCAGGAAGCTGAACTGTCCCAAAACTGAGACGTCCAAAATTACTTAAGTTTCAAAATATCTGCACTGCAGTCCACACTTTGTGAAGTATTTTAATGCAACAGCCCCAGCCTCTCTTAGATTTCTTTGAGAAAAAGGAAGACACCCACATGGTATTTCAACTTTTAATCATCTTTCTTTCCTGGTAGTTGATGTAGAGGTTGAAGGATGTCTTCCTTCAATCCTGTGATTTATTACTGTCTTCTTTAATTCTGTGGTGCTCTAAAGAATTGGCAGGTTACAATTGTCTTTTACTGGGAATAGTGTAACAGTACGTTTGTACTTTTATAAAAAAAAAATGTATCCTCTCCTTTCTAGTTTCTCCACAATGTTGTAATCAAACTACCATCTCACAAAAGTCACTTGTATTTGTCATGACCTAGGATCTTAAACATACCTAACCACATTTTAAGGGAAAAAAAAATATTCCATACTAGTTCTTTTCACAGCAGCTAGATCTCAGGGTCCATCTGCTTCCTCCTTTTACCTGAGATCCTTATACGAACTGGGATTAAATGCTGTTTGTTATTCTTGCAGTGTAAAGTAGTGTGTCAGATAAATTTTGCTGCCTCACAAAGGATCCAGTTGTGAAGCTTAATCAACATTTACAAAGTTGAGATTTTCAGAGGACGACAGTTATAACACTATGCACAAATATTTATTATTACCAATGTTGTAGATCTCTCCTGTCAATGCTTTATCAGTTAGATACAACATTATTTCAGGTGCCAACCCAAGGACAGTAGCCAGCACCAGTAATTGAAAGTATTGAAGCCATTATAATAAATATAAAGAGAGAGGATGAAACAATATAAATCAAACATGTAATGTGAGATGGTTGGAATAACCAATTTATTTTCACTTAAGGGATATAGCCTTGTGTAATTGGCACTGATGGTTTCTCTGCGCTTCACCACTTGTGAATTTTGTGGTCATCCCTCAATCATAAAGATAAACTGATCTACCCCCATGTGTAGTAAGTGAAGTTTAAAATAATTGCTAAACATTTTGTTTCCATTCTTGCAGTTGGACTTTAGGTCTTCTTCTAAGAACTTTAAAAAAAATTAAATGAAACTGTATGCATGGAAAATGGAGAAATCTTGAGCCAGAGCAAAGGTTTCTTTATTGCTTATCTGACTACACAGTTCTAAAAAATTGTCATGTTTATCTTGCTCGGTTTTTTCTGTTAGACTGTAGTGGGTCCCTGTGAGAAACAAAAGCTCTTGCCTGTTCTGGAGCATCACAATAAACAAACAGCAAACGTACGCTGGTACTATGCTATCCTCATGTCTTGTTCTTCAACTTCTGACTCAACAGTATGCTCTATGTATTTCTCAGATGTTAGGAGTTAATTCCTCCACTCTGTTACCTAACAGGTCTTCCTTTCCATGACTCCTTTAGTCCAGAGCATCTGACAACAACATAGGATGCAGAGACAGATGCAACAGTTGTTTCTTTGAGCATGACCTCACTTTCTTAATATAATATGTTGAAGGAATACTCATGAAATTGTATGCCTTTCAGGTTTTCTCTAGTATTTCTTTGTACAGAGACTTTTGTCCTTGGTCCCACATTGTTCTTGGGAAGCAGGACACTAAATTTCCCAAATAGGCTATTAACAAGAAAAACTGCGTTCAGATGTGAGCAGAGGGTAAATCTTATCTTCTAACATTAAGACAACCAGAAAGCTTAATGATGTGCATTCTTAAGAAACAAGAGAAACATCTAAAAAATTCCCTAACACTAAAGTTTAAAGCTGATATCTTGAGTCCTTTTCAAATTTTAAATATTACTTCTTCTTTTTTGTTTAAAATTACATGAAGTAAATTTGCCTTTACCCTCAGTTGCATAATTAAGTTATTTTTTCCACTCCATTTAGCAAGCCTGGAAGCTTGGTGTATTCCTGAAGCAATTTAAGTACAATGATGTCTATAAAATGTATTACTTCAGTGCGCTCCTCTAATCATCAGGTTTTGAATTAGAACTTCAAACTCTTGCTGTGCAAGTTCTGTCCCAGTAAAACTAAAACAAGCTAAATTTCAGCTTCACATATTACTGTGTGTGATTCAGAGCTGAGCTGGTGAAATAGCATAATGTTTCAAATAAAAAAATACAAACATTGAATTGAAGCTCCTGTTCAAGTAAATGTTAAGTCATCTTTCTCTTTTCTAGAGTCAGCGGGCTCATGGCTACTCTGTGTATAGACCTCAGTGCCATTAACACCACCATCATCTCCTGGCCATGCAGTCAATGCCAGCCTGGTGAGATGGAGATCAACAGTGGGATTTACAACTACTCGTTTAAGCCTGCTATTAAGCCGTTGCTCTACAAATCCAGAGTATATGGCAGGATTCTTCTCCAGTATATAAAAACAGTTTCAGACCAAAAAAGCCAGCAAGCTTAACTCCATCTGAGTTCTCAGTAATCTAAACAAATTCCTTGAAATTGGAAAGATACATTAATTTTCGTTTCATAATTAGGTTTTGGAGAAATTGAATGTGTACTGCCTAGTTTTACATTAAAACTGCTACTTAATTGTATGACTTGACTTTGTCCCAGGTCCAAACTATTACTGCAAAACTGAGACTTCCAGAGGACAGTGCAGAAGGCTCACCTCTCTTTTTTGCTAATGGAGACCCCAAAGAAACTAGTTAAAAGTTCTGAGAATATGGCTCTGTGAATATCCATGTTTCCTGGTTACTAGAATGATGCCTCTGTTGACCAGAGATTGTGTCAGATTCTGTTGTAAGTTATCTTGTATCTAGAAGGAAAGGAGCACTTTTCTACTAGTTCATAATTTGGTACATCAGTCCTATAAAGGGTCCAGTATGGAACTTAAGTGACCATGGTAATAAGGGTTTTTCCTGTTTTCTGAAAGAAGTTTTCATCAGTAATTTCAAACCTAGGTAGACATAAAATCTGCTTCATTTATCTACATCACAGGGTGCAAAAAATGAAAGAAGAGAAGCAATTTATCTGGAAGAAAACGTTGTGATCATCTGATCTGGCCCATTTTGTAGCTTGGGCTGCCAAATTTTTCAGGATTCATATTTGTTTGAATGGAAGCTTTATTCGGTGTATGCATGCGTGTGCATAGAGATGAAGGATTGTACTCTACAACTTTTGGGTCTGCAGTATAGCGAAAAAGATCAAACTGTATTCAGTCTGAATTCACCAAATATTTGTTAACCTTCTTCAATCAGATCGATAAAATACGTACAATGAAGATGCTGTCCTTTTACTGTTTATTAGCTGAGCAGTTAGAACATTTTCCCTGGAGGCAGGAGAAGCTGCTTCATTTCCTTCTACACCCTGAGGTGATTTCTGCTTCTTGCAGACAAACGGTGGATACGGACTTTAATTTCCATTTTCCCATTTCAAACATCAGTGTAATGTGGGGGTAGAAGGAGGAGGCTGGCTCAGAACTGATGCTCACCTACCTGTTAATGATGTCCCTACCACTTTGTGTGAATAATTAACCCCTGGTTAGGGCTGGACATGGAGCCCAAGTGCTCTGTGGCCCTGCTGAAGATCTTGAGGACCAAGTTTGAGCTTCTGGTTGAGTCTCAGTGCACGTGACTTAACCTCAGGTGCAAAGGCATTTTAGTTTGCCTGTCCTGAGGAACTCACATCTATTCATCCTCGAACAGGCCCCTATGTTTCCCTTTAAGCCAATAAGCAAAGCATGCCTCTGAAGAACTCCAGAGCAAGCCTAAACTGGAAGAGTCATTGAGACTTTTCCACAGTATCCTAAAGTCTTTATATGGAGTGATAGACCATGGTTCAGACCTCATCTTATCCTGGTTGTTCGTGTACCTAAGCAAGCAGCAAAACAACTGGATAACGGCTTGTTCTGAAACAGGTTTTCCACTGTATCTACAATTAAAGATGTTTTCATGTGTATCAGATATTAAGCAACTAAGCAGATGTCTCCAATAAAAGGCTAATAATCTAAGTAGTGGTCATTATATTATGTTTTACTGTTTCCTCCTCAGAAATAAATGCTCAAAGTTGCAATTCAATGTTCTGATCCTAGTTGGATTCCAGAGAAGTTTTCAGGCACGGAAAATAGACTTTTACAACGTAAAAGGTACTTCTCTGCTCTTCTAGAAATGAAACCCAAGAGCTATAATTTCCCTGGAGTCTTTTTCCTTGGTTCTGATTAATAGAGTTCACAGGAAAAAAATCTTGCAAATTAGTGAGTTAATAGTGCTGAGGAAGTAAAAGTAATTATTTGTATGCTACTTTTAAATGTTTTCATTAATTTTTAACTCTGTAAGTACGCAGATGAAGATAGATCCACTGGCCATTTTGCCATGTGTTCACTGGAGCGCAGTCACATAGGGAGCTGTGTCACAGTGAGCCAGTATCTTGGGTAGGAAAGAAATTTGCAGTGCTGCTCTAGTAGCCCTTGGACTGTTTCTTTGTGGAAAAGTCTGCTAGCAGTTCCTGATTAAGCTGGCTTCCTAAAAGATACTTAAGGCTAGACAATGAGCTCATTGTCACTCTGCTTACTTACACCGTGATTTTTGAAATTATTTTAAAGTCTCTTGCCCAGGGTTAGTATTAATATTTATTCATCTCATACATAATGAAAATAACTTGGTAAAGTAATGCTATACATGTGTTGATTAAGATTTGGTTTCTGGAATTACGTCTTTGTTTCTGACTAAAAGGTAGTTCAGCCAAAGAACACGCACAAGATCTACCCACAAATATCTTTTCTTTTTATTCATACAATAAATAAAACCTCTCTTTGTCTTTAAAGGAAATTGAAGAGTGGGGAATCTTTTTTCCTCTTTTCTAGCTTCTCAAGGGCAAAATAATAGGAAAATGTATTCAGATCAGATGTGAAAATCTTATTAGGAACATCTGTGCTAATCAATGTTTATAAAAAATGTAAATAAATTATACAGAAGGGGAATATTAGAAAAGACAGTTCTTCGTTTTCTCACTCTTCAAGCTATTACATAAATAAGATCTGATCCTCCAAATCTGGAGTCATGTGAGTGATCTCTTTGAAACTGATGCATTCACTGAATTAACACGAATAAACTGCCACTCACATGACTCAGAACTTGGATGACTGAAGCTTCAATATAAATATCTTTCTCTCTTGCGCATCAGATTGAATAAATCAGCAAAATAGTTTTTTCCAACTTTTTGAAGACTAAGAAATCAGTTTTAGAAGTGTTCAAATCCTTCACTATTCCTGGCCTGCACTTCAGCTCCAGCCCTGAGGCTGCTCCTGCTTCAGAGACTACTAGCAGCTCACAGAGGTCATCTAGTTCACTGGAATCAGACAGCAGAGCATTTTGACTCTCTCCACTTGACCCCAACCATCCCATGTATTAAATGACATGCGAAAGCCAGCGCAGTGCTGTCAGCTCCACGCTAACAGGAAATCCTTTTGTGCCAAATTTTTTATCTGTCCCTTATTTGAGTGGCCATTTTGCAAGTGTAACTAATCTCTCGTAGCTGAAATTTAGCTGTGGTTAAAGGCAACTTTATAGTTATAATCTTCAGAAGAACTGGGAAATCTCTCTCCTAAATGGATGTTTTGGCTCTCTCCACCAACTGTGGGATCATTCTTCTGTACAAACCTCTGTTAGCCAAGAACAATTTGATGCCAAAATATATAGCGCAGGACAAAATGTCCCTACCCTCTATTGTTCTTTGTACTAGCCTTGACTCAAGCAGAGAAAACTTTATCATATATCCTGTAAGATCTCACAAAATAACATGACGTAACCTGACAATTCAGAAAGCTTGGCTTAGGTGGACTGACAAAACACTTATAGAGATGTAGCTACCATAGGCCACAAATGGAAGGTGTATGATTAGAGTAACACAGTGGTCAGGCTTGGGACAGTACATCCATCAGTTGCCTTGTACCTAGATTATTTCTGGGATGGGTGGCCACAGGACATTGATAAACATTTGTATGGACCAGTTGGTGATGAAAGGCACCAAACTGGTGTTTTCAACATCTTCGTGGGAACAAAAGTTCACTAAAGAAAGATTGATCTGTCAGAGGAAAAATATTAACTCTCTGTAAATGCCAAAGGTCAACCACTAACACCCCTAAAATGCATTCCACAGTAGATGCCCCAACGTTTTGAAGCATTTCACATCTCTAACAATTTTTTTAGACATCAGCCAAGACCTGTGTTAAAATTGGGTGGAATTCCTACAGCAAAAGGATTTTTTTTCCCCATTCACCCTCCTTCAGATTATACTACTTGACCTCTGTTGATTTTTGTTGTGAGGATATTCAGCCTTATGATCCTAGATTAATGTTTCAAGTTACACACTTAAGAAAGGAGATGTCTTACTGAAACAAGCCAATGATTGTAGGTCTCTCTCCCTCCAGCAGTAGCCTACACCTGGTGCTTCAGGGGCATTTGAAAAGCTATCACTACACACAATGCTGGTAATGTAATACCCTGTTAATAATTTAATTTACCGTCATTTAAAACAACATAGCACAATCCCTACATGATTCAAATTCATTCTGCTATTCAGCAGCTGCGCAGTTATAGAAAGTCAAGGAAAGTACATTCTAATTTTCATTCAAGTGCTGTCCTTTAACATTACTCTTGTTCACTTCTTAGATTTCTTCACAGGGTACATGTTCAGATTACTGAGACCATCTGGTTTCATCTGTCTTTCAGTAGCCATTTTCACAGGAGTGTTGGGCATAACCTTCTGCTGGTGATGGAGGTGCCAGTGCTGATTTTTAGTACCATTCAGAGATGTATAAACCATATGTGTCTCTTATACCTGCATGCATTTAGCATTTAATTAAAAGCTCCAAGTTAATTATTGAGGTTTATTTTGACTGAGACTTTTCCTTTCTGTGTGTAAAGTCAAAGAAGATAGGGAAAATTTTATTGATCTTATCCAAGAATAAGAATCTAGTATGTTGAAACGAATTACCCTGTACTAGCACCTTCACTGATCAGGCTGAATCTTTCATGGTGACAGTCTTGTGAAAAAGTCCATCTTTGTACCACACCCTGGAGCAGGTACTTAGGTGGGATTGGAGATAAAGATATTGGAGGTCTTCCGTATGCTAGGGGAGATTGTTGCCAGCTGTGCTGTAATTTCACTGGATACTTATGCAGGTTTGGGTGGCTTATCTTGGGTTTGATTTTCCAGCCAGCATTTAATATTTCCCTTCTCCAAATCAGTCTGTCAAATATTTCCAAGGTAGACATACGAAGTTAGTTTTGACTCTTAAAAATCTGGCCATGAACCCTCATATCCTGTGCTTTCCAAGGCAGATATTACTGGTGTCCACTTCTGAGAGAGAAGAACGTGAATTTGAACCTCCTTGCCTCTTAGCTTGTGACTATCAAACTAGGTCTTACTTTTGAGCAAAACTACACAACCACTACAAAGAAGTTTTGTCAGTTTTCTTATTCTTACATCATCACTGCAGTTTTCACCTCCACTTGTGGAGTGCAGAAGCAAACAATTGAACGGTGCTTAACTCAGAAGAGCCCTTAGCCTTGAGGTTAATGGCACTTTGCAATCACAGTTCATTCACATTTTAGATATTTATTCTACGCACATCCTTTGCAGTGAAGCATTTAGCCCGTGTTGTGTTCATAAATAAGGTATGGTCACTAGAATCCTGATAGTCACAACTTTAAAATCAATTTTATTTACTAGCAAGTAATGATCAGTTCTTATTTATGAAGCTGGATTAAGGATTGTTGAGCCTTCTCAGAATATAAAAGACACTATAATCAGTTACAGTCCCATTCTGGAGCTTGCAGCCAAGACAGTTTCAAGCCGTGTGATTTGCCTGCACTATATGTTGAACATGTTTCCATGCCTCCAAGAAACCAGTAATCTGGACGCAGTGGAAACAGAAGGGATACTCCATATACAAAAAGGAGAAAGCCTGCCTTAGCCAGCTTCATCCAAGCTGTAAACCTTTTCAGTAGGTTGGCTCTGTGGCATGCAGAAAACATAGGGGCTGCACTGTACACAGGGCCAAAACTCACTGTTCTTAATCCCACTGCTGCCAATGTGGAGGGACTCAGTCTCATTCACTCCATGGACTGAGGCCAGGGGCTTGCACCCCAAGGAGCTGAGAGGAGTTTTGACCCTACTTTTTTCTTACAAAAAACCCCAAAAAACAACCAACAACCCAATTTAAAAAACGTCGTTTGTGCTTAGCAGCTTTAAACCCTCCAATAACCTCATAAAAAAGAATTCTTTTTTAACAAGTCTAGCACTTTGTCAAGTGAGCTAGCAAGAGGAAGAAAAAGTTCTTCGTCCCACACGGAGACAGATTTGGCTTCCCCAGAGAGCACTCGAGGGAGCAGCTGAATCCAGGGCCTTTGCTCAGACACCTACGGGCACGAACAGGACAAGGGCCGCTCCCGGCTCCTGGGTCTGAAGGAAAAAATCATCATTAGCTGCACAACCAAGCCTCCCCTAGATCCCCCGGTAAAAGTCTGACATAAATCAAGTGCGTTACCGTGGCAGGGAGCCCAAAACTTCTGGGAAGTGCGCTCTAACAGCTGTTGTGCCAGGGAACTCAGCAACACTTCAGAAAGGGATGATGAGCAGGCTATAATTAGGATGTCGAGCTACCCATGGTTGTTTGCTCAGAAATCCTTTGGAAACCTCGGACAATAAAAAGAGACTCGTCGTGTACTTTCTGTTCAGGGGCAGAGCACTCCCACAGATCTCCTTCAAGTGTGAGCTAATGATTACTTTCTCATCTGGCCCTTTGTTTTAGTTGCCTTGCCCCACTTCGCCCTTTCCACCGTGCCCCCTCCTTTTGCTGTTTACACAGATTTTAGATAATTCTCCTGCAAGACAGAGATACTCAGAAGCAAACTTCCTACTCTCCCTAGCATACTGTCTGTCCAAACACAGCCTGCTTCCCTGCAGCAGGACATCAAAGTCTTCTGACATGTTTCCTGCATGTGCTTTGGGGTATTGTTTTATCTCTTGTAGTCTCTTCTTTTCTTTTTTTTTTTTTCTTCTCTTTCTCTCTTATTGGATGTCTGTAGTTTCTATTAATCAAATCTCAGAGAAAGACCTAATGAGCAAAAATGGGCATCATGAGCCTTTATCCAGACGAATCCTTTTCTCCCTGTAATGCCTTCTTCCCAACCAACGGAAAATCTGTAAAGGAAGGGGCGCTTATCACTAGTGAGTGATTTCAGCCATAGCTGTAGCAATCCACTGGAATATTTCTTCCATTGTCTTTGAATGGATTTTTATAAAACAGAAGGGCACAGCTCTGCTCCACAGGTTTTCAAGGAAAGCACTCCATCCAACAGGACAAAAACCGAGCAGCACGATCCCCCTGTCCCCACCGTGCCTGTCAGGAGGCAGAGAAGCCAGGCTGAGAATATATATGTAAGAGTGCCTGAAGCAGTAGTATCTACATGATGTGTGAAATGTGGGATGGCACCTCTCAGTCTCACCCCCCTCAGCCATGCTGTGTTCTTGTAGGGACAATGGGAAAAGCAAGCCCTGACTCTTCTGGCCAGGTCTGAACTGGCAGCCCTACAACAGCACAATGCAGCTCTGTCTTCGCTGAGAAGCTTTATGCCAGCTCTGGGGAGAAGTCAGCGCCAGAGAGCCAGGGCGTGGATTTACAAAGCACTAGCTGCACTTTGGTGTGGGTGTTCCCAGCACACAGCATAACGCCTTTGCAAGACACTTAGTGAAATATTCAGGGCACACCGCTATCTTCCCCAGACGGAAGGGCTCCAGAGAGGGATATTCAAAGTACCAAAGGAAGGTTTTGCTTTGAATAATTTTCTGTGGGAGCCTGACTCTTTCCTTTGAATACAGTGGATCCTAGAGGCAAAGATGCAGTAACTTTTTTTAGGAACTTGCAGAATAGTATCATCCTCTTGTAATATCTGCCATTAAATTCATCAGGGTTATTTGCCATAAATTCCTGACCCGATTCTAACCACAGTATTTTACACAGTTTTGATGGTTCAGGAAGATTTGAGCAGTCATTATAAATATCTTTAAGCTAGCAATAGCCATCATGTCTGGTTGTGCGTACTAGCAAGCATATGACCTTTACCTGCTGGTCCCAAGGATATGGTGAGTTTGTATCCATTTCAAAGATCAGATGATTATTAGATGGTTCTCTAGGAGTAATTCTACAATAAAGCATTCGGTTTTACAGTCTAAGGGCATGACTGAGGAGATTAGAAAGCAGTAATTCACACTCTTGATACCTGAGATTGATCTTGAAATGAGCAGCTGTTGCCCCCCCCCCCCAAATTAGACACTTCACATATATATCATACTGTTAGTTACCCTTAACAGTGCTGTCTTCACATGTGCTCTAAAGAAATCATCATCCATGTTCCAGCTAGGACTATAGTTAAAAAATAAGTACACACAAACAAGGCATTTATCAAGTCTATCTTTCATAACATCAAATCAAAATCCACAATGCAGAATTCATAAAATCGCAGAGCTAGAAAAGAGTGATGAAATTTGCTAATCCGTCACTTTGACTATGTGAGATTGTTTCTGACAATGTGTTTGGTAGTGCTCTGATACTGTCTAGACTTTCAGAATGAAATGATCGACTGTCTGTGCAGAACTGAGACCATTTTCAGAGTGTGTTTGTCTATATGTGTCAAAAGCATGACGATTTCTGGTGTTTATCCCATGTGTTTTCACAGTGAAAACAATTTTATTGTGTGACAAGAACATGATAAGGTGACAATTTTGGATAAGCAAAAAGATTTGGATGTTAAGGTTGCTTATTTTATGTTTCACTGCAAATACTTTGCATGCTTCTTGACTTCTGTCCTGGAGTCAGGGAGTTAGAATGCGAGTTTACTGCATCCATCTGCCAGGAAAGAACAGCATCTGTGTAAGTTAAAGGCCTATACTACCAGCTGCTAAGGAAGATTCATCACTGGCATGTATGGTCTTACAGTAGGATAATGATGTCCATTGATTTTGAGAATTTAAGTTGCCATGAAATGGCTAAAGATTCTTTTTGAACACTATTACAAGAGGTAAATCCCAAATCATCCTTGTTCAAGTTATTAGTGTGTTAAAAGCATTTATTACATATTAATTTTAATGAACTCTTCTCCACTTTTGAGCTTCTCAATTTCTTTTTTATATACAAGATTTGAACTTGCCTATCATAGTGGCAAGAGTATTGAGGGAAAAGAGTAGAATTCAATGTTTCTGTGATTATAGAAATTATTCATGGTTCTGCTAGGATGAAAAGCATCTTTCAAATGTTATTCAGCTATTAAATACTGTTCCAGTCTCAGACTGGCTTCACAATTGCATATGATTTGCTAATTATATATGATTAATCTATTTATATTTGGTTCTAAAAGACCTGGTTTTAGCACTTTTGGACACTGGACAAGACACAATTCGGTGCTGACACTGGAGATGGCAATTTCTGCATCCCTTACATGCCATGCCAAATGCCTGAGACTGACCAAACCAGCAAACTGAGATACCCCAGTCTACTGACTGTGGTTTTAATGGCAATCCTTGAGGAACAAAAGCCCAGTGGAAGAAAACAACACACTGGTGTTAATGTATTTCCAAGGGCTGGTCAGAAATAAGTAATCTGAAACGTCGTTTTATTCATGTTGTCATAAAGATTAAAAGCAAATCAAAAAAGCTAAGGCAGCAGATTCCATTAATACTAAGTAGTTAGAAGAAACAAAAATAGAGACCACAGAGACTGCTTAAAATGTGAATTGCTTTTGTGTGTAACTGCAAGAAAGGAGCCAGGTTTTGTCCACTCTGAAGACTTTTTCTGAGGCAAAGTTAAGAAAAGTCAATTCTCATCTATGGCAGAGAAGGGCTATGAGGTGTTTTCATAACAGAGCAAGGATAAGAGAATGATAGCATATGTTTTCAGTTGTCATCCTAGATTTCTGCTTTTCTTCTGAACAGTTTTCCAGTTTAATTTCCAAATACTTTAGCTTTTTGCTTGGCTGAAAAACACTGAACAGCTTGTCCAGTGTTAAAATGCCTAAGGGAGAATCAAATGTATGAAAATATATTTGATGTCTTCACATATTTAACAATCCCAATGCCAAACCTGAGTGGGCTTTGTGATCTGTGGTTGGAAGCCCAAGTGCTGCAGGTCTCTGATGATGACTTGTCATTGCAAAAGCATCTCTTGTAAGAGGATGTTCCGCTCCCTGACTAAAAGCTCAGAGAGCAAAGGTACGAGAGGTAGAGCCATCCCAGAGCTTGTTTCCTTGCTGAACTCACTGATCAGAGGACAAACAAGGAGGCCAAAGAGGAGTACAAAACACCTGCCAGCCTCCACTTGACTAAGAATGGGAGTTACCTACTAAAATTAACAAATATTCAGCCACCGGTTCTGCTGCCCTGCAATGAAACACCTCAAGTATAGAGTCAGGTTAATGTTTCTGCACCAAAGCAGACAATCAGAATTGCTAGCCTCCACAGGAATTTCCATTTTACTCTACTCAAAGTCAGTGTGTGAAAGGAAGGAGAAGAGGAAATCCGTAGGGAAGACACTGACATACGTTACCTTTTGGGTGTTTTACCCACCAGTGTTTGCATCCTGCTCAACAGCCATTTGTTTGCTTTGAAAAGGAGCCATCACGCTGTGAAAAGTTGGATCACGGTACAAAACCGTGATGTTGGGAGAAAAATTACTTTTGTCAGTGGATTCTGGCCTATAGTAGTGGTATATTAATGAGAAATAAACTACCTTTTAGGATCCAAAACACAGAGATACAGTTGTGTCTCCTAACCTCCAGGAAGTCAGGTGTGGCCATCAGTGCCTTACGCTTATTTAAATAGCATTATACCATCAGTGTGAGAGGACTGCCACCCCCAGATCCACATGGACTTCAGTATTGCTGCACAGAGCAGATCCTGGTGCTTAGCATGACCTAGGACAAGTTCAGAGGCATGCTCTGAAGTTAACAAATACATCCTCTGATTGCAAATCTTTATTACTTTTTAAGTGAGCCAATATACTGTAATGTGAAATGGCATTATCACTAATGAAATAAGATAATTACACTAATGGCATGACCGGTGATGGTAAGTTCACAATGTACAAGTTGTAATGAGGCTTCTGGATCAATAAGCAGCTCTTTGGCTGGTCACATCAGGCACACAGGGTATAATGCTTGTGAGAAAAGCCTTTAGGAAATGCAGATGGTTAACTCTAAAGATGCTGAAACAATTCTCCTTAAAAGTCCTGGTCTTTCTTCAGTTGCACTTAATCTATCTTATTACATGTTTCATTAAACAAAGTGATACAATTCTATGTTAGAAAACCTAGTGAGATAAATGGTGCCAATTTTCTCATATTTATTGAAATTTGTGAATGGAACTGTCATTGTTATTATTCTTCGGAAGAGTTGAATGCTATTCTTTTGGCTAGGATGGAAAATTCACTAATTTTATTGGTAAAGTCTTCTTGATAAGAACTGTCCAGAGTGGTGAAATATTTTTCAATGTGTTTCTATTCTCTTTCCACAAAAGAAAATAAAAAAAAATCCTATGCAAAACTAATTGGGAAAAAAATTGCATTTCTCTGACACATCTAGTTAAGTAAACAAAGCATTTCTCTGTGCCTCTCCCAACTGTCACTGCTCTTAGGAAGGAACAAAAGGACAAAGATAGTGAAATCTCTTGTCTGCCAATATCCTTTGGTGGTAATATTTTATTTTTTTTTCTTCCAGTGGACAAATTCTGTACAGTCCATAAAATTATGCTCTCCTTCTTCAGAAGCCAGACAAGAAAAAAAAAATTAGTATGAAAAGCAACCAGCTGGAAAGCAGCTTTGCAGCTGTGCCTGCTCCTACAGCAGAATACCACAGTGTAAACGCTATGCCCAGCTCTACACCGCACCCTGGCAGCAGCACAAAGGGGATGTAAAGCCAACAGACTTGTCCTCCTGGGATTTCCCCTGGCTGTTGTTGGTGAGTTGGGGGTGAATGCCTAAGGAGTCAGGATTAAAGGGAGAAAATGGATGTGGCTGAAGTCAAATGATCTGAGCACAGGAACTGTCCCTACAGATCAAGATGACCCAACATCAATTAGCCAAAGAAGTCTCCAGGCTGTTTTAACTGCCTGGATGGTCTTGGGATATTGCTGTTGATGGAAGCAACATGAATTCCCTCGGCAAGTTACTCATGGGACTGGAGGACCATTCATAGGCCTTACTGAGTAAGACTCAATTTCTATTGCCAAAGAGCAACAACAACAACAAAAATAAGTACAAGGCATGTCTTGAAATAGTTCTTCACAATATACTTTCCACAATACAGAAAAATTTACAGCCTTCTGCCTGAGGAAGGTATTAATAAAAGCAATGTTCCAGACATTGTGTTGGGGCTTCATGGAATGCCTGAGAGGCAGGAGCGAAATATAATTGACAACTTTATTTAATAATAAACAACACTAAAATATTTTCAAGTAGTATTTTGGTTGATTTTCAAGCCTTTATTTGCCATTATTGAACTGGGTTGGAAGATGATTGCTTAATTGCTGTCCCACTGGGGCCATCTCAGAAATGAGATGTGTATCTCATAAGCTTATCCCTCAGAGTTATGTTTTAAATAAGTTCCATGTCAGCTAGGAGATTTAGATGTATAACTGATGCTGGGTAAGAGCTTACAAAATGAAACTGCTGAAATATGGGAATTTGCAGTTTTCTGAAGAAATTCTGTCATAATGAGACATGTTTTCATTCAATTTCAAAATACTTTAGTGACAGACAATCAGAATGTTTTAATTGCCTAATATTTTAAATCTAGAATTTTATTCAAGTTCAAAGTTATTAATATTCATTTATTATAACATCACTACAGGAAATTTCTATTTAATGATGATTGCTCAAAGTGGAAACAAAATTTGTTCCCATGTCCCTTTTGTTTATATTCTGTGTGTGGATTTTCCTACAATTTAATAAAAAGGAGGTAGTTTGATCTAGAAGGACAGATATTAAAACATAAGTAGCAATTCCCTAGTGATTCTGAAATAAAGTTAAAATAATAAAATCTGCATTACAATAAGAGGCTGTAATTAAGTAACGTAAAATAGAGTGAAAAAAATTCGGAGCTGAAACTAAAAATGTCCAAAAGACCCTGAAGACTTTTCCCAAATGTAAACAAACCCTGAAACGTTTTTGGTTTTGAGTTTAATTTACAAGTTTTCCCAGAGGACCTTTCACTGAGATTGAAATGATTTGGAAAGAGTGTCCATTTCAACAAAAACTGTTCTTCAGTGCAAAAGATTTCAGCCCCACTGTTATTAGGAGACACACACAAACAATGGCAATGCCTGTAACATCAGATGTACAGTGTAGCTCAGACATCTGAATGCTGTTCTACCCTTCTTTGGACCAAGGAAATCATTGCAGAGTTATAAGAAAGATGTAAAAAACTGCTAAATCTCACCCCTGAATTAATTCTTGGTGATCAGCAGGATATCGACTCCACAACTAGCCCTTTCACGATTTCCTCAAGTCCTGCTGTCTTTGCTGCTACCACACAGCAGAAGGGCTGAGCTTAACATTTAGTGTATGTTATAACCTGTGCCACAGCCCCTACCTGGAAACTTTTAACACCACCAAACAAAAAAACCAGCATTTAAAACTGACAGTAACCAAAGAGCAAAATACAGCTCCTTCAGGTATAAATGTAAGCTGTAAAGACCCTTTTTGCTTTTCACTAAAGACGTAAGCAAGTTTACCTAAGGCATGAGACAAAGTCAGGCAAGGTGTAACGAAGGTAACGTGTTTATCAGCCAGTGGGATCCTCCACTTAGACTGTTAAGAGAAGTTTTGGACTCTTCTCCCTGAGGTCTGCACAACGAGGCTGGCTGAGACCGGAGATTAAAGTGTTGCATGCAAAGATGTATCTGAAGATAAGTCAGTGAAATGCTGAAGTGTTACATGGGAGGCTGGTGGAGATGATTGATTAGTCCTTTGTGACTGATTAATATCAGCCAAAAGATCAAAACATTGGTGTTTGTTTACATGAAAGAGAGTATCCAGAAGCTTAACTTCTTAGCTAAGCATTTTGCTAAGTTACTAGCAAATTATATATCAAATTATAAACAGTGTGATACTTCTCCTAAGAACTCTTCCTGAGTCTATGGCTTAAACACTTTCCAAATCAGAGACTGAACATTTCCATTTCATAGCTCTTGGGTGACTGTTCTTCTGTGAAATTCTAGTTGCATTTTTAACCAATTCATGAGTTTGCCATCCAGAATCCAGTTTTTCATCCAGGTTTATTATCCAGATTTTTCATCCAGAATATCATTACATAGGCATTCAACAACGGAGCTGTATTCTCTGTATAAAGATTTCATCTTAAATGAACAGCTCCAAAATTTGAATTTTTAGCTCTCCAGTCTTTTTAACTGCCCTTGTAAAAGGTATTGCATAGAGAGCCAGATGCCAATAGTAATTCTGTTATATACAATCCAAATCTATGAATTTGAGCTGGCTTAATTTTTTTTTTTCGCTCAAAATGGTGTTTGAAGAACTTTAAACACACCCACCATTTCAATTATAACCTGTTTCCACAGTGGAAGCTTAATTCAGGAAATAGGAATGTGAAGCTCCGTAATTCTAGGTAAAGTAATTTCTGATTTGAGAAAAAATCTGCTCAGGTCTCAAGTGGGGAAAGCAGAGTAAGCCTTGATTGAAGGGCACGAAGCTAATTACATTCTACAGTTATTGAGGACAGTTAAAACATCATTTATAAAGTAATGATTGTTTAAATTATCTTATTGAATCCATTTGCCAATCCCTAACCATTTTTTTATTGCTGATCAGAGGAAGTAGCTTTGCTATTGGCATCAGTTCTTCTATGCAGTAGATTGCAGCAAGAAGCAGTTAAAAATCTATATCAATCTATCAGCCGTGCTTTGCTTTGTTTCCCCTTTTAAAAAAAAAAAAAAAAGAAAAGAATTTTCAGGTTCAGTTTCTGCAAAATAATTGTTCAAATACTGATGTCAAATAATTTTAAGGTGTGTGATTCTTTTTTTGTTGAATATTGTCAAATAAACAGATTAATGTTTATGATAACTCAGATCATGAAGCTGAGAAAGTATCTTTCTGTAAAATAAATACACACAGATTAACCCAACCTAACTGGTTACTCTGCTGCTAAATCAGTTTTTTCTATTCCCAAAAGGAGTTACCCCGGGCAGCCCTTCTCACTACAGATAAGCTGGAGACAGGCTCCTGCAATGTAGCAGGTTTAACCTTGTATTTTAAATTTTCTGTATTTTCAGCATTCACTGCCAAGATTATTTCTTCTTTTCCAGCAGATTCAATTGCCTTTCCTGTGATGGCAGATCACTGTGAAGAGAGGATGGTAGGATGAGAGTCTTTAGTTCTAGTTTTACCACAGGTTTTTTCTGCAAACTTTTTTTACCATCACCAGCAGATGAATTCTACCCCTCCCATGAGTTTTGCTGCCCTTCCGCATGAACTCTGACTCCCTCCCACCACTGGCCTGGCCATTCTTCCACCCAAAAGAAAGACAGTATCCACAGAGGTCTTGCTCTCAAATCCTCTCCCAGCGGTGCAAGAACTTCTTTAATTTCACTGACAAAGGCTACGGTTGATAAATTATGGCTTAATTATGACTACTTGATAGTTAGTGTAGAAGCCAGAAACTACCACTCTAAAAATGCAGATTCCCACTTCCTCGTCTTAGTTAAATACCTTTGATCACCTGTGTCACGGTTAGTATCCTCTGTCTACTAGCAAGTTGTATAAAATAAATGTATGTGTGTGAACAGTACAGCTATGTGATAGCCAAGAATGAGTTCTATTGAACTAAGTAATGTAGTATTTGAAAAATCTTGTGTTTCAGAGAAGCTTGAATTCCAGAAAATGGTTCAGATCTAATTAGCTCAGTGAGAGAGAGAACTGTCACATCTGATTACAAATGGCAACAGAAACAAAAGCATGAACTGAAGAAATCCTAGTTAGCTACATACATATTAAAGTCTATGTTCTCCATAAACTGCAGTCCTGTATTTTCGCATAGTGAAGGTTATCTAATTTTGCCTAAATGCAGAAAACAATGCTATAAAGCTGTGTATTAATGCTGTATATAGGTCTCTTCCATCATTAGATCTCACATCTGTCTCTGAAAAGTAAGCATCATCAGCTGACCCGTGGCAAAAAAAAGCCTTAAATACATTTGTATATAGGTGAGAAATGTGACTCACAGCTCCAGGAAGCAAGTGAGAAAACGCAAAAGGAAACAAAGACCAAATAAAAGATGTCAAAGTTACCTTGAGTGATGGAGCTAAAAATTACAAAGAATGCCAGCCCTCAAGTAGAAACTGCAGACTAAAACCTGTCAGCATGGTGGAGACATTGGATGCTGGGGCTTTCAAAGAGAGTTAAAAGTATGGCAACATGAGATTATTCTGACTTTTGCCAAGGGTTACAGAACTGCGGTTTGAAAAGCAGCAGGGACTCATGAGAGTATATTACTTTACCATTCAGTCTCAACAGGCAGTTTGCAAGATCTTGCAAACTTTCCCGTGAGTGATCATCACGTTTTAGTGAATGGTACTTAGTGGAATAGCTGGAGGCTAATTTTTAAATCCCTCTGTGTCATGGTGAATTGCACTGCTTGTAACTGGCAATAAGATAATATACAGAGCAGAGTCAGGACTGGCACATGGGGAATTAGTGAGACTTAAAGTGACTTTATATGTATTGCATCATTCTAGTTTTCTTCAGTATTGGTGGTGTCAGTAGTTAATTTTTAGTTTGCTTTGATCTGTTTGGACTTAGGGTGACCCTGTGTGGTAATATTAACTAATCACAGTATAGGATATTTTTTTATGAGCTAGGAAACCACACACACAAGACATTTTATCCTATAATAATGTCAAAGAACAAAGAAATAGTCACTTTCCTTCTAAAGATGAACAAGGAAGAACAAAGGAAATGGTGCGTAGCCCTCAGGCCTGCTCTTCTTCCTTTTAACTGTATGTGAAACCTCTTTTTTATGTTTTAGATATGCAGAAATAATAAGTGGCTCCTATGAGGGGCAATATTTCTGGAAATCTAGAAAAACAATCAGTAGCTGCCTGGTAATTTACGTACCTTTGCTTCAAAACAGCCCAATTGTTTTTTCTTCTAATTTCTAAGGAGCACTGTTATAATTAGAAGCTTTTGAAGCAGGCAACCTGGTCTTTTGGTGGTATTTGCAGGGTTCCACTTCATGTGTTATTCTGCTCCCCAAACTTGTCACCCCAGACTTATTTTTATTGCTGTTTTTATGTTTCCACCATGTAACATTATTTTGAACGATTTTACAAGCTGTAAAAACTGTAAAAAAGGTTTTACGTGTGCAAATTCCTTTGAAATCGTGGAAGCTGAGCTCGCAGGACTGTGCATACTGTGCCGTACTCAGTCCCAAGCATGTTTGGCATTGCTGTATAGTCCTGAATGGCTGCGTTGCCTCAGCTCCCTGTGGAGATGCATTTTTAATTCTTTGATGCCAGCAAAATGATACAACTTGGTCCTGTTCCCCCAAAGTAATGGTGCAGAACAGAGCATGCAACAGATCTGATGTTAACTCCAAAATTAAGTTAATCACAGGTTTTGATTTAAAACAGAAAATTCACACCCCACCCATGAAGCTAAGCTTCCTTCACAAACACTGTACGAGGTTTTTAAAAATAAACTAACAAAATAAAGTAGAATAACACTCTGTCCAAGCTGTTGATCCAGTCTTTGTGCATAAAAAAGAAAGACAGTTTTTTTATACTTTGATCTAACAGCTTTAATGTGAAAAAAATGGAAAGGAAAGACCTAATTTGTTGGTTTAGAAAAGTAATGCCACTCATTAATCAGAGCACTGAAGAGAGAAAACATAAAGTGACTTGAGTTGGCTTTTATCACACAGGGCTGATGATAAAATATCCACTTCTACTGGAAGCCCCACCATCCCAGTTTCACTGAATACACAGTAATTCAATCATGACTAGGAATAATTTATTTGTAACAAGGAAGGCTTCTGTTTCTCCGTAATGAGTTGATTATATCTTGTCAGAGGAACCTTAAACCCATCAAATGTCAAATGAATTATATCAAACATATTATTTTCATAGCAGCTGGATATGAGTAACTGATGAAACCGAGCTCTCTATTTTCATTTTGTACTGTGAATGATAAAATGTAGCTTGTAAAATGGAGACTGTGACACAAATTCATGCAGGTCCCTAATTTCCTACCTTTAAAAGGTCTGTTTCATAAATATGATCTACTCATTTACTTGAAATATTAAGTTATAATTTGCTGGGGGAATTGTACACCAGAACGTTCTATAACATATTTGTGGAGGGTTTTTTTCTAACATTCAAATGAAAGTAACCCCTGTTCACATCGCATGGTCTGATAATGAATGTATCCAAAAATTGGATTTGAGATAACATTTGATCCCATCTACCTCTGAAAGCACTTCCTGGGAAAAGGAGTGTGGCAGAGGGTCTGCTGCAGGGCCCGAGGGTGGGAGGCAGCCACAGGAGTATCCGTGTATCTGTCCCAAAGAAAACAGATGTGTGGGTGGCCCATGGGAATTAGCTTTACCTCGCAGCCCAGACCAGGGCTTAGGGTGCCTGCCTGCACTGGCAGGTGGCGTTCACCTATGGCTGGACCTCTTTGACCTGTCTTGCTGCTCCATCTCACTGAAGCAATCAGCATGGGGGAGAGGGAGAGGGAGATGAGTTTCTTGTGAGCACTGCTGGAAGAAGAATCATGAAATGGTAGCAAACAGATAGAATACAATCTGCAGTAGCTCCGAGTAGATTATTAGAAGAATTCCCAACCACTTTCAGAAGCATGCGGTCCCTGCTTACTGTTACATGGAGCACCCCACTCTGGTAAACATTTTGATGTATCAGAGGCAATCTTCTTTGAAGGGCACTGGGTTCAGATGTGAGATGGAAAGAAGAGACTGACACATATATATGGAACGATTTTCCCTGGATGAGAGTTGGAAAAAGCAAGAGAGAGTGGGTGGCTCCTACCCATGCACCTGTCAGCACGCCTAGCTAGTTCATAGGCACTGGTATCTTGCTCTTTCTTCACTGTTACATCTGAGCAGATAACATTTGCTCACTTTTTAAAGTAAAAAAGCCCAGCACTTGTTCAGTATAGATTGTGACATTTAGCTCTTCCACAGAAAATGGCTACTCTGGACAGATAGAAATTGTAATCCCTCTTTATGATCTCGGGAATAGTACCTTTCAAATGGGATCTCTCTGTTCCTAAGCTCTATGTCCTTATGATGCATAAAATAGGGAGCATAAAATAGGGAAGGGGAGGAACAACGGACAGAAGTTGCGCATTTGAGTGAGTTGTTTGTCACACCACATGGGGACAGCAGAAATTGCAGCTAAAGAGAGAAAATTTTCTTCTCTTTTACCTTGACAACCTGAGGAGCCTCCAGAACTGACAGAAACTCCGAGCTGGGGAGGTAGCAGGACTAGTCAGGGCAAGGCAAAAAAGAAGCAAGGACTCCTACCTTGTTGTAGGAACCAACTCTGTGACAAATTATGCTTTTGACACATCACCCCTGAGAGTTTAGTAATGGGATTTTCTAAAGATGGCTGGGCAGCAGGAGGTAGCATCAAAGATGTTTCTGGTTCTCATTACAGATGACTGCAACAAAACTGAGCAAATCCAGGTACGAACTCACTCAATATCCATAAAACTGAAGTCAGTGCAACTGTCTCTGATGGCGATCCAAGCAACACTTAAAGACTGAAGATAGACCCTGAATACTTAGACCATGCTGAGAGACACCTCCAAAATCGTGAGATGAATGTGGCAGAGGCAAAAAGGAAGCAACTGGGTTTTACTTCTAGGAAATCCACACCCTTGGACAGGGAAATGAAATAATGTCTAAGTACCATGGTTGTTTTTTTTTCCCAAATCCCAAAGTCCTACTTATTCATAAAGTATTCCCTTGTTTTATACAGAATTCCTGTGCTTATGGCTAAAGAATCACCACTTCTGAAGAGAATCTGGGGGTGGTAGTTCTTTCCTCTGTGTGTCTGTGTGTGAGGCTCAAGCTAACGGTACTTGTTTGTTTTACAAAGAAATGTAGGCTTTTTAAATTCAACTCTTCTTGCTTTGAATGATACATTGCCAGAAAACAAAGTATGTCTGGGTGTGGAGCTAATTAATAGAAACTGTCCCATCTTACTCATATGAACACACTGCAGTAAGTGTCAGTGTTGGTAAGTGTACGTTTAATGAAGTTGCTGTCATCAACAGTGGGTTATAGCAGGTTGCACCTTCCACCAGGTGGTATGGTATTGGGTTTTAGAAAACAATGCAAGATAAAATGAAGTTTGTTAGCCAGCTCTTTCCCTACTCCTCCCCATGCATTTTGGTGGGGTCTGTGGGCAGACCCCAAGTGTAGGAGCAGGGAGGTGTCCTGCTTCAGCAATTCTGGTTAATTTTCAGACATGATTGTCCTACTTGGTGACGGAACCAAATATTGTGGCTAGTTTATATGACAACATAAGGTAAAGGAATCACATCTGTAAAGCAAGAACAAAATTTCCTCCAGTCCATACTAATAGCACTGAAGAAAAAATCAATTATGAACAAGAAAACATGTATTTGTTTAGTAACTGCTATTCCTGGTCAGAATGCCAGACCTGAAACCCAGTGGCTGGAACTCCTGAGATGTTATTTTGTTCCCGTTAGAGTAAGGAGATGAGAGAATTTTATTCAAACAGGTTTCTCTTAACAAAACTGCTGTATTATCAGTGTGATTATTCTCTCAGTGAATGGAAATATTCTCTAATTTCCCAGAAGTTTAATATTTTAAGCAAAAATTCTAGAATAATGTTGTGTTTGAAAATTTGCTAAGGACAACATTACTCTTCTTCTTCTCATATTTGATATCCCTTTTATGTCACCATGCTACCTTCTCAATTTACAAATTAATGTGTTGCAAAAACTGTATTTTTAACTATTTTCCCAGTGTATTTCTCACTGGTGTTGTTCTTTAAGATCTAACTACCTACCCTAAGAGGCCATAGTTATGAATGCATCTAGTATTTTTAATCACACCGGTAGACTGAATTCTTCATTAAGCCCATTGAAAAGTCACAATAAGCGCATAGACTTCAGTGAGAGCTGTTCAGTTTCCTACACCCTAAAAGTGAAGTGGGCCTCCCACTTCTAGAGTCAGCTCTTCAGGAAACCTAGACGCCACTATGCTTTAACTGTCTAGATCTAACTGAACTGTGGTTATAGTCAAGTATTTAACAGCATTTCACACTTCTCCTGTCATCTGGATTACATAATAATGTGCTGATTTTATAAACAGCAACTACTCATTTTTGTGGTTGAGTTTTACTGGATGCACAAGAGAAACATCTGACTAAATAAAGCTGGAGACAGGAAAATTGAATGCAGAGGAAGAACAGACATTCCTAGGCACATGCAAAACCAAACGGTGCCAGGATTTGCAGACTGCAGTGCCACCACGCAAGGCCCCCGCACACATTTCCAGCCAAGAGACCATAAGAACTCACTTTCTTGTGGTGCTGAAAGTGCTTTTGCTTGGCACGAGCTCTTAAAAACCCTGTGAATGCCACTTACACTATTAAGTGCGTAGGGGGGAGGGTATTTAACTATTCAGCTGTAGGAGGTTAGCGATGCCAAAAAGCGTTAAAAATCAAAAGAACCCACATGTATAAACACAAATGTTGGAAGTGTAATAAAACTAGTGAGGCAGACACTCAAGCAGTGTAAATCAGATGGCTCTTCTGCCTTCAGCAAAGCTCTGTCAGCCTAGGCTAATTTGGGCTCTACTCTGATAAATACCTCCAAATCAGACACCTGTATCTGTGCTCTACTTGAGCTCTGATGAAACAATTTTCTCGAAGCTATTCTTGTAAAAGCGGGGTGTGTTACACTCTCTGATAGTTGTTACTGCTTCAGCAATGTGCAGCAGCATGGGAAATCAGGGAGACCTTTTCTTCCTGTGTTTCATAATATAGCAAAAGACTTCTATTCCTATGTACTATGAAGCTGGTAGCAGATATATCTATTGTATATAGGTCAGCAGAGAAGATGCTGGAGTACATGCATAAACTCATCTCCTATGAAGAGGTTCTGAACTACCATTTTCTGCATATCACATTAATATTTGGAATTGAAACCAACATTTTGACTCTGTACTTAAAAAATCTTTCATACAAGTGGACTACTCTCTCAGACTGGAAAATGTGAACAATGCAATTCAAAAAGTCCAAGTGCAAGTTTCTGCACCTGGGTCAGGGCAACCCCCAGTACCAGTACAGGCTGGGGGATGAAGGGGTTGAGAGCAGCCCTGCAGAGAAGGACTTGGGGGTGCTGGTGGATGAACAGCTGGACATGAGCTGGCAATATGCGCTCGCAGCCCAGAAAACCAATGGTGTCCTGGGCTGCATCAAAAGCAGCATGGCCAAAGTGGACAGGAGACCAGTCATGCTGCTAGTTCTCCGTTTTTATAGATACTTGAACACCTTGGTTATTTATACCTCTGAATGTGATGATTCCTGTCACCTATTGATCCAAAATGAATTTGTGCTCAGTACAAGTTTTGTAGCCAAAGTGACAAGCATCAGTGTTAAACTTCTTGGTTTATGGTAGACTTCTTCTCTGAAAATGGTGTGCCAGCTAAGGAATAGAAGATGCAGCAGCCAAACACTTTTGTCTTTTTAGTCAATTTATTATGTAATTAGTGCTGAATGGGTTTTCCGTAGTGACAGGAATGATGTCTTCAAGGTAATACTGTAAGGGTGGGCTGGGTAAGGGCCACAGGAAAAACAAGAGCAAAGGTGCTATGAACACTATTAAACAACCCCCACCCCCCACCCCCCCTCACCCCCAACTACACCACCACTTCCTACCCCTCTCCTGCTCCCCTCTCCGATCCCTGCTGTGGCTTTAATTCACCATCCCACCCCAGTGCTGACCGCGGGAGCCCTGCGCTTCCTGGATGGGCTTGGAAAGGCGCTCTTGCGCTTTCGCCCTGGCTTTTCTGGCCTGCCCGGCTGGGGCAGTGGCACACCTGGCCCCACATCCCGCAGCGGCTCCTGAGCCCCCGTCACGATGGTCTTGAATTGCTGTGGGCTCAGGATGTTGCTGGTGGTCTCAGGGACGTTGTAGTCTGGGCTGAGCAGCTCCGTGGGCAGTGAGAGCGAGCTGATGTTGAAGCGGGAGATGGTTCTGCCGGTGCCACCATCGTCCCCATCCACAGGGATGCTGCTGGTCTCCTTCTGGCTGACCAAGGAGCAGTCCTGCAGCATCTCCTGGAGCAGCAGAAGGTCGTCTGCTGGGCCCCCGATGGCTTGGT
>JAVJGI010000040.1:14788547-14910892 GCA_035590275.1 Ibycter americanus | reverse complement strand
GGCTGCGCAGGCGAGATGGAGGTATTGCACTGTCCGTAAGGGAGAGGTTTGATTGTACAGCCCTTTACAGTTAGCGACGATGTGGTTTAGAGCCTCTGGATGAGGATTAGAGGGATGGAAACAAAGGAGATGTTGTAGTGAGTGTCTACCGCCGATCGCCCAGCCAGGACGCTGTCGCTGAGGAGCTATTCTCTAGGCAAATAGGAGAAATCTCTGGGTGTGCAGCTCCTGTCCTTATGGGAGATTTCAGCTTCCCAGGCATCAATGGGGAATATCATAATGCTGTGACAAGCAGGTTGGGGAAGTACATGACGTTTGTGGGAGATAACTTCTTGTCACAAGTGCTCAGCGAGCCAATGAGGAAAGGTGCCTTCCTAGACTTGCTATTTGTGCATGGAAGGCTCCATGATCCCCCAGAAAACCCTTCTCTCCAAGTTGGAGAGATACGGATTTGGTGGGTGCACTAGTCTGTGGATAAGGAAGTAGCTGGATGGTTGCATCCAGAGAGCAGTGTGGTCAACGGCTCGATATCCATATGGAGATCAGTGATGAGTGGCGTCTCTCCGGGGTCTGTACTGGGACCAGTACTGTTTAATATTTTCAGTAACAGTGGGATCGAGTGCACTCTGAGCAAGTTTGCAGGTGACACCAAGCTGAGTGATGCTGTTGCCGTGCCTGAGGGATGGGATGCCATCCAGAAGGACCTGGACAAGCCTGAGAAGTGGACCCATGTGAAACTGATGAGGGTCAGCAAGGCCAAGTGCAAGTTTCTGCACCTGGGTCAGGGCAACCCCCAGTACCAGTACAGGCTGGGGGATGAAGGGGTTGAGAGCAGCCCTGCAGAGAAGAACTTGGGGGTGCTGGTGGATGAACAGCTGGACATGAGCTGGCAATATGCGCTCGCAGCCCAGAAAACCAATGGTGTCCTGGGCTGCATCAAAAGCAGTGTGGCCAAGAGGTCGAGGGAGGTGATTCCGCCCCTCTACTCTGCTCTCCTGAGATGCCACCTGGAGTCCTGCATCCAGCTGTGGGGCCCTCAGTGCAGGAAAGACCTGTGGAGTGGGTCCAGAGGAGGGCCTCAAAAATGATCAGAGGGCTGGAGAATGTCTCCTATGAGGAAAGGCTGAGAGAGTTGGCTTTGTTTAGCCTGGAGAAGGGAGGGCTCCAGGCAGACCTTATTGCAGCTTTCTGGTGCTTAAAGAGGGCTTACAAGAAAGATGGGGACAGACTTTTTAGTAGGGTCTGTGCCAACAGGACAAGGGCTAATTGTTTTAAACTACAAGAGGGTAGATTTAGACTAGCTCTAAAGAAGAAATTTTTTACAATGAGGGTGGTGAAAAACAGGAACAGGCTGTCCAGAGATGTGGCAGATGCCCTGTCCCTGGAAACACTCAAGGTCAGGTTGGTCGGGGCTCTGAGCAACCTGACTGAGTTGAAGATGTCCCTGCTCATTGCCAGAGTGTTGGACTAGATGACCTTTAAAAGTCTCTTCCAGCCCAAACCTTTCTATGAATCTTTGATTCGCTGAATTCCCAAGTATAGACAGTATGTCTTTGAGGTTAATCCTTTAGTGGTGGTATAGAACCTGGTGTTTCATAGGACAGATCAGGGCAGCCCTTATAAGTGCGCATGTTTTTGTTTATCGTGGACAAGCTCTCCAGAATACTTGCTCTAGGAATTGTACCAACTTTTATTCAATCTTATTGTCTTCCAAACTGACTGGCTGTTTAGAGGTAGGCATGAGATATGGCTGGAATGTTGCTTTTCTTAAATGATTCTTATATCATCCAACATGTCCTATTTTAAGCCTCATACTGTGGAAGAAGGGTTCATGTGCTTGGCCATCTTCTGCCCATACTGGCACCTTTTGTATTCACAGCGTATTGAAGGCAGTAGTTATGGAAAGACCCTGCAAACAGATCTTAGCACCAATGGGGGTTCAGAGATGATTTGCTGTAAGGCACTTTCCCATGGCCCAGCCTAGAATCACAGGCTCTTCTCATCCATGAAACTTAAGAGCATTTGGAGGTTATTCAGGATATCGCCCTGTGAATACTCAGACATACCAATAATGAATGCAACAGCCAGTTCCTCATTCATTACCATGTAACTTGGCATGTGGCGTGTTGTGCACCACAACGTGTAAGTCCAGAGGTCTGCATACTCTTAAAGTAAGAAAGAAAAAGTTACATCATTGTGGGACTCATCTAAGTTGGGGTACCTACAATGTAGGTGTTCACAGCTGAGAAAATCATCTTGGTTCCCTTTATAATCAGTTAGATCCTGCCACTGAAGTGTATGAAGTTATGTCAGCTTAAATAGGTGATGTTATGAGATCAAATGAATGCCAATCAGCTTCCTTTGGCTTATATTGATCACACCTTAATGAGCTTTAACAAGAGCCAAGCAAGTAGGTCAGGACTAGCTCAGATGCAAACACCCATGCTCTAGACACCTAAAGTAAGCTGAGATGAATCCCAGTTCAAGTATGCTAAAGGAGACTTTAAATCATGTAACCTGGGGAAAAAAGCCTTTTTTCCTATTGCCTCAAAGTTCAGGCAAGTGTGGAATCAATGTGAAGCTTCTGTAATGTACTAGTGCATAATAGGTAGTGTAAGAGTGATTTTGGGTCCATCTTTGGCTCCCATTTCTCATTATTCCAGTTCCATATCAGGATGCAACCTTGGGGATACACCACCTTAACTGTCCATCCCCTTCCCCCATTCACTGCAGTGCCTGGTTCTAACTCACATTGTACAACTTAGTTACCAATTTAGTTGGAAGTGTTGACAAAGATAATTTTAACCAGTTTTGTTTGTTTCTTTTTTCCCAGAAGCACAGTGATGGTTCAAAGATGGTGCCTCATTACAGGTTTAAGAACAGGGGCTTCAGAGCTCACTCTGGACTGAGCCACTTAGAGCTGGACCCTGTCCTTCCTTATGTCCTGGCATCACACAAGTAAGCTCACTCCTTTGTGGGCCAGTAACTTAGAAATGCCCTGACAGTAGCCCAGTAGGATAGTAAGTCTTCCATGGATCTTTGCCACTTATTGGGAGCTATTTGTCTGCAGAATTTGATTTAAGCGCTGCACCCAGACCAAAATTCTTAAACATGATGTAGAGCTCACATCTGAGGCTTTTCCTTTCCTTTTTTGTCTGTGAGTCATTGCCAGACAACATGGAAATGTTAAGTAATCTCAGGAAAGCTGGTAGGAAATGTGCTGCTAGGAGAACTTTCAGCACAGTAGGGGGGCACTTTTTCAGCAGAAATAAACCTTTTTTATCTTCTTTTTTTTAACAATACATGGCTGCATTTATGGAAAACACTCAGGTCTATGATAAATACATGCAGGAGACTTCCACTTATTGTCAATAGATTTCTCTTTGTTCCAGCTGTCTGCAGCTTCTTATCCTTAAAACCCAGTTTCTTTTGTTGCCAAAACTTTTGGCTGTGAGAGGAGGTTCCACCTTGTTACAGTAATTTAAAAACACCTGTCATCATATATTTTCATATGGCACTTACACTGGAACTAATCCCCACATAATCTTCTTAATACGAGATACTATGGGCTTACTCTGCAGATAGGGGTTTTGCATTTCATGTCTCACTACATTTAGAACTTAATTTTACTTCTGATATGTCCATACTATGTCTAAATGTGTCTTTCCTTGGCATGTTTGTTTTTCATCAATTTTAGGGAAGAAAAGTAAGCACTGCACTTTTTTTTTTCTTTTAAATAATAATTATTCCTACCAAGTGATTATCACTGGTCTTCCCTTTGACCCATTTGAACCCCAGCCTTTGTAAGCAGCATGGTGCTCCCCACTTGTTCTCCGTGGTGAGGTGAATAGTCATGTGTTCACATTTGCAGTGTTTCAAGAACAAAGAAAAACAAACATATGCTTGATCTTAAGCATGTGTCCATATCCTGTTGATAACCAGACACCTTCAGTGTTATGTGCAAGCAAGTAAACAATACGACAACAAATTTAGAAAAAAATTTCCAACATCTCATTTGTTTTTCTGTGCTATTAATGCACCATTATCATGTTAGTAATTAAATGTGTTTATTCAAAATCCTTTTGCCTTCCTTCCTGACTGAAAGTCATCAGCTATTTGAACTCTCATAGGCATAATTTTATTTTATCATACACAATGTTTTGTGGGGTTTAACCACTATTTTAATCTCTTTTTAAATATTTAAATATATTTGGTTATCCACAATTTTTATTTAATTATGTCTTGAATACTTTGTATCTGTACATGGTCTGTATACAGAGGGCTAGCTCGTTTAGAGGTATGTGCATATATTTAAGTGTATAAATAAATCCAACCCTTTGGTTTAAAGAGTCATAAGGTAGTAAGATAAAGTAATCATCAGTTAGGAAATGCCATCATTAAGGATGAGTATACAACTTCAGGTAAACCTTGTGCGCACACGTTATCAAATAACCTTTAATTACAGAAGGACAGATTTTTTTCCATGTGCCCTCTTTACTGTGCAAAAGTAATTATATTCACTAAGTCTACATGTTGCATTTTCTCCTTTCAACCTCATTAATCAGTGTCTGCTTTCATGCTTTGTTTAGCACACCATCTTCCAACACTACTCCAAATATAGCTTCTCTGGCTTTTATGTGATTTCTTCCTGGACATTGGAACACTATATTTTTGGGATGCCTTTTATAAGGAGTGTCCCAAGGTGTGGATTGAGATCCTTTGAACACCTAGACTAAATACCAAATGAAACAATGCTGCAAACTTTGCGCTACTAAACAACTGTTTGGAGAGAAAGCTGTTATTCTCCTTCTACAGGTAGAAAAAAATGACGATAGTCATCATGATTTATTTGTCTCCTGCTGTTCAGCTGTTTTTTATACACCATCTCTCTCAGTGTCTGAAAGCCAATTTCAGATCTCCCCCAGGAGTACATATTTCATTCAAACCCAGGAGCACATCTGTGGTCCAGACTTGTATCTTGTCCATGCTCCAGCTCCAAGCTGAGATGAGGCAGCAGTGAACATCAGCTTTCTGCACTGTTTTCTTTAGCTTCTCACCTGGTTTCCTGGTGAAATGAAAGATCAAGCTGTAGACCAGAAGAGAGCTGTGAGGTGCTCAAAACAGACTCCTCACTTGGACAGTAAGGGAGGCTGGACCACAACATCGGTCCATTCATTTCAACCCTCTTTCCTGCCAGCCTTACTCTTACTTAACAACCTCTTAATAAGCCCTATTGTCTCTTCAAATAAACTTCAGGACTAATCAGCTCATTTATCCCAAGATCTCCTGTGTCATTTACCTAGCAGAAAGCAGCACTAGAAGTTTCTTCACAGCTGGGAATAGTGGTGACACATTGCAGTACTTCATGGTCAACAGGAAGAACAGTAAGAAATAGAGAGAGGAATAGCTGAAGTCCTGGAAAAAAAAACAAAAAAAATTCATTCATCAGCCAAATTCAGTCACTGCCTGTGTTTTTTTGGTACATCCAGAGACATTTCTTGTACCAGTAGGTTGCTATCTTTTCTCTGTTGGTCTGGCTTTCATCCCATCCGAAGTTGAAGGAAGACACTCTCCCCCCACCACACCAGGATTTGGATATCAGACTAGAGGAGGGAGGATCACTGCTCTCAGCTGACACATGCCGATGAAGAAGTCTGGAGCAGAAGTTGCGGGGAGAGGTGTACTCAGCTCCTGCTGCAGCAGCTTAGCATGAGCTCAGTGAGGAGAAAGGCTTTGGAAGGTCACCTGCCCAAAATAAAATTCAGAGCATCTGTTAACTAAGATTTTTCATTTATTTATAGCTTAGCTACTTATGCTGGGATTTTCAACATGACAGCAGCGAGAGATCTATCACTAACAAATGTCACAAACTGCTGAATTTGAAACACTTACTTCAAAACATGGTTTCCATAAAACATGGTTCAATAGGGGCAAAACTGCATATTTTTCCCCTAATTTTTTTCATGAAAATAACTGAGCCACTTTTTGCTGGAACTTGGAAGTAAATCCCTCTCAGACATATGCACAATAAGAATCTCCTGAAATAGAGAATTGTCTAGAAACTTAAATAAAATTGCTTATCCTTGGTGAAGCTAAACTACTGAAATCACAGACTTATAGTATGAAATGTCAGGCAAACATGACTATATATTTTCAAACAGCTAGTCCTCTACACCCCATAAAATGCATATTATATACACAGTTGAACCCATACAGATGTGCGCACACACACACACACACACACACTCTCTCTCTCTTATACATAACTTACGTGTTTAGGTTTAAATTGTTCATTTTCTTCCATGTTTTGTGACTTTCAAGGTGCAGAAAATAGTTTTCAGCACTGTATGAAATGCCCCAGACAGATGCCTCATGTCAACGTGTATGTGGCCCTCATTCATTTTACAGTGATGCTGTGTGTGCAGGAAGGGGATACTTGCTGGCAGCATTGCTTGAAACCCACCGCTCCCCTGGAAGGGCAGCTCAGAGCCATGAATGTAATTTCAGCAAATGGCCACAGAAATGGCCCTGGCTTCTGCAAATGTGCAAGTACCCACTAGTGAACTCATTGCACAAAAAGCAATACTTCAAGCTTGTATTTTCACTGCAAATTATGACCTTTGCAAAATTTTGGACCACTTCTCTAAAAGCAGTACTGCTTACCACTCCTCCCAGCTTCAGGTGTTGAAAATTATGACATTCAGAGCTGGGAATGACCTTACCACTTTTAATGTAAAGCTCACCAAGCTCTATGTACAAGCTTAGTTCAACATTTGTGAGTGTGGACCAAAGGCAGGTAGTACATAGGGCTTTATATTCTTCATGCTGTTTCCCCCTTTAATGTCAGAGCCCTGAGCACACCAGAGGTAGAAGTGATAGCCTGTCCCTCCTTTCCCTTGGGATTTGCTTTTAAACTGAGGCTTTACTGCTGGTCTTTGCCTGTGCTACGTTACGAGTGCATCACAGCTATGTCTCTGACTGGTCTTGTACCTTCTGTCTTCTAGCTTTCTTTACAAGTGCTTTTACCAACACAGGTAGACTCAGCCAGATGAGCTCCTTAACTCCAGAAAGGGGATGCACTCAGGGTTACATGCATTCTGGTAAATTAAGTAAACTCAAGAGTTTTACACTGCTACCTTTAGACTTACCATTTCCTCAAGCTCCATTTGTACGCTCTGCCTTTCTAGTTAATTTCCATGCTCATGGAAGACATGGCTTTGCTTCAAGTTTCTTGCTTTTTATATTATTGCTGAATGAACATTCAGAGATCTCCACTGGTCTTCCAGGACTTCATGACTGTTTATAAATGGTACTTTTTTCCCTCCTTCCCATTAACTTTTTTGCCTGCACAACTAGACAGACTTCAGCTCTCAGCAGTAGCCAAACTAATAAATTTGTAGGACAGCAATGTCTTGGGGTATTTCGTGGTTTGGTTTTGTTTCTCTATAGCATATTTTAAAGGGAGCTATTTACTCTGGCTGTAAAGCCCAAGCCATTGGTGATTTAGAGCTATAACAATATTGATGCAGATGAGCCTCTGTGGAGATATTTGATGACATTACGTAAATGTAATCAATGGGCTCAATAAAACATAACAATAATAAATTACTGTTCACATTGTATATAAATAAATGCACATGGACACATGTATGTGCTTCCTACATAATTACTGTAACTATGCTTATTTATACTACTGATCTTCCAGCTCCCTATATGCCATCTCCGTAGTGCCTGTTTATATGGTCTTATTGAACCTATAACATCTAACTAACTGATTACGATCTTGACTTATGCCAGTAAGGCATGAATTTTCTGAAAGGAAGGAAAAAGAAGCTGAAATTAGAGCAACTCAAAATTGTCAAATGTTGCAGTTCAAAATTTTTAAGTGTTTCTTTTTTAAGAGAAACAATTTCAGCATATTTTTTTTTTTTGTGCCATTCTGTCTCCATTTTAACTTCAGTGGAGGAAGCTGAGTTTATAGTCTTCAAAAAGAAAATAAAAAAAAAGAATAAAATATTGTTGGAGCTTTTGTTGCCAGACTATGACATTAACTCTTTAATCTAAAATTTCTGCAATTATGAGTTGGAGCTGGATTATCAGGTAGTACGATATGTGGGCACATGAAGGAGAAACAAAGAATGGAGGAATCTATGATAGACCAGTGCTTGCCCAACTCCAAGATACCTGTAATCTGCATAGACTTCTGGGGGAGCACATAGATGTTAAAATGTTTATATGTGAATCGTGATCTCACACTACTGAACTAGATCTCTCAACAGGGCCTTTGGAAAAACTCCGTTCCTTCATGTTCCATACTGTGAACTCCTTAGGCTTCGGTGTTATGTAGTGTCTCACTTCATGTTACTGCTTAGATTTACATTGGAGGTGATTAATAAGTTGGGGCTCAATGTGATCATAACTAGAAGATTACACAATGTGTATTATATTATGAAAATACATGGTATTTCTCAAAAGATATGGTATGATATGGTTTCAGTCATAAAGGTCATAAAAGGATGACAGCCACATAATAGTACTCTTGGGACAGCAATGGAAGAAAGCTAGTCCAGTGATTAAGGCAGAAACATGAGAACAAAGCTGGCTAGAAAAGAAAAATTGCATTTGGAAAAATGCTGATATTTCAACATTTGTTTCTATACTGCTTCAAGATATACTTTTCATAACATACTGTTGAGGGAACCAAGATCACTCCATCATCATTAACTAGGTTCAAAGAATGATGACTTTTATCAGGACACCGCTTCTGATCTGGTACAAGAACTCACAGGTGTCTCCCTGTGAATGAATTAATTCACAGGGTCTCCAAGTGCTAGGTGATTAGTGAGGCTGTGCAGTCAGTCTCACTGTGGCCTAATGGAAATTTCTTGTTTGAAATGGAACAGGTCCTAAAAGAGGGGCTGATGCCCTAGCCCACCAGTTAGGATGCTCGGGTGGAAAAAGGGAACTCAAAGTTCACTTGTCTGTTCTGAAAAAGCCATAAAGGTTGTCCAGGATGCCTCATGTTTCTCTTTTTTAAAAAAAACTACATCTTGGCACAAATTTTTACTGCAACAATTTGGCATGTGCCCAGGTCTTTGGGATATCGGAGTTCAAATACAGTCTCTTCTTTTTCTGTAGGCATTTTATATAGATGGTGAAAAGAGATAGTAGTTGACAATTTAGATTAAGTTTTAGCTGGGCTGAGTAGTCCTCTGGAGATAATTATCTCTTTCAGATAGCTATTTAGTGAAGCAGTGTTGAGTACACTCATAACTTAGTTGTCTCATTTAGGTGTTTAATGTTCTCAAATAGGAGTTTCACCTCTCCTCTTCAAACATGTAATTCTCCCTCTTCCTGACATAGAAGCTATAAACAATCAATGTAAAAATTATCACAAACCAGATGATAGATGCAGTTGGTTCTGTATGGTACCAGAGCAGAGAAGCAAAGTATCTTTTAGTGTGGGGAACACAGCTGAAATGAATACTGCCGATTATTTTTACTTAGGATGGGGGTGTGGGGGGCAGGAATGAAAGAGGAATTCAGAGCCACAAAATTCACAGATTTCTAAGAAAATAGAAGAGAGTGCACTGAAAAGGAGAAAAGCTGAACTGGAAGGAAAAAATGAACTGAGGAATGGACATGGCACACTATACTTAGTCTGATAAAAGACAAAACGCAACCTCTGTTACCATGTTTCAGTATCATTTGACTTCAAGAGCCACTGGGAATGTAAACAAAGGCAAGTGTTAACTAAATTCCCCTCACTTTCTTCCAACTTCAAAAAGTATTTGGGTCAAATTTCAGGCAAAGAACTGGAGGGACCTTTTTTCTCTACCCAAGTGAGTTCCTCGTTCACAGCACAAGTTTGAATTCATGAAGGTAGCTGTGTTATTCATGAATATATTCCTCCTCTTTTCTTTTTAAGTTTAATTATCATGTTATCAGCAACTTGGAACTTGACATAAATCTCAAGGTAGAAACTGCCTGGGAAGAAGTTTGGTCCAGTGATTAGCCTTTCTTTAAAAAGAAAAAAAAAAAAATAAAGAAAAAAAAAAGAAGAGGGAGAGAGAAAAGGAAGCCATAGAAGTCTTTGAAACAGCTGGGGTCAAAGGAACTGTGCTTTCTTCTAATTGTCCCAATAAATTTTAAAGATGTTATTACTCTGTAGTGATTAAGAAATGGTAAAAAGAGATGCAATGCTATAACATCAAGGCCATCAAGCTTAATAGTCCTTAACTGATTGTCACCCCGCCCCAACAAAAATAGACATGCTGTTCTCTCCTTTCCCATCCCTCCTCTGTTACCCTTCCCCCTTCACTCAAAAGCTTCTAAAAGCACCTCCAGCCAAACCAAGGGGAATTTATACTTCCTGCAATAAAATCCAAAGAACAGAACAGCTGGCAGCTGAACTTAAGATTGCTAAAACAAACATTGTGACATTGATGTGGGGAGGGATTTGGTTATTATTGCAACATGGCATGACTGGTTCTGCAGGGAAAAGATGCAAGCAGAGCTTTTTTTTTACCATCACGCAAACAAAAGGCTTTAAAAAAACCCCACAGTAAAACAACAAAAGCAGCACTATTTGCCCTAAAAATACCTAGAAGGAAAAAAATAAAAAAAAGCAATGGGCCAAAGTCACAATGTTGGCTACTAAAATTTAGAGTTGAATGACTGAAATTACATGAAGATTGTTCCACAGGGATGCTGTTGCAAATAGGCCAGACAGGATCATTATTAATTCATCTAGTCTGACAAGTACAAAATATGCAAATGAATACATTATATCATAACAATCCTATACATATCATGCTCAATTTCCCTGGTGTATTGAGTCCTGTTGTCTGTGATAACTCATAGCAATCTTCCAGAAACCACCCAAATTTAAGTTGAAGACTTCATCAGACAGCACATCACTATACAAATTGGGGTAGTGATGGAGTAGTAATAACTAATCAAAGGTTGGATTGATGACAGTGGGTGGTAGATTTATAACAATAGCAAATGGATCAGTACTCCAACATTGCATGGGGTTTTTTGTTATTATTTCACAGCAAAATATCTCACATTGTACATCCCAACATGAGTAGCCCTGTTTCCATAAGGTTCAAGGACAACCTCTAATGCTCATTTAACTCCCCATAAAATCTGGAATTCCCAAGACAGAGAATTAGGAGAGATAGATTCCTAACTGCTGCCTCTCCCCACTGAGGTTAGGCACCTAAATTAGTGGCTTTTAAATTAGATAGTTTATTAGATAACTACAGTCACACTTTCCAAATAACTCTGTATTGAGAGCACTGACTAACTGTTCTTGACTTTTTCCTGAGTCTGATGCCTTCTATTGATTTCTTCAAAGTACAATAATGTCTTTGTCTGCAGGATCCCATTATAATGAGAACTGTAGCTTAAACACTGTGTAGGGTTAAATAAACAATCTAAGTTCTTGTTGTTTGCACTTGCTATTCTTTTATCCTATGTGAAAAGCAACATTATCTGGCATAGTTTGCACTGAGTTAAATCTATTTTTCTAGGTGGAATTAAAAGCTTGAGGTGATATTGCAAGATTGCACATGCTGAAAAATGTTACAGTAATGACACAGAAAATTACCAGCCATCCAAAAAGGTACTGGGGGGGAAGGAGCGGGGGGGAGGGGGGGGGGGGGAAGTGTTTCCTTCTGCTGTGCTTGAGAAAATGGGTTCAGGTTTGGGTTAATCAAAGATTTAATCAGAAGTGTCAACATCTCAATTGACGAGAGATAAAAAGCATATGAAATACAGGTTGCCATTGTTTGGAGTGCATTAAATAAATAAATGAATAAAATAACAAAAAAAAATCTCTTCACACCTTTTTTTCCTAAGGTGAATCTGTTCACCCCTGTCCCGAAGCTAAGTAGCTCTGGGTTCAAGGGACAAGAAGGGTTCTGCTTCAGATTCCAACTATAACAACCTGTCTGTTTACCACCATCTTCAGTTAGCAGCGCTGCACCCAGGTCATTGCACATTGCACAGACCTCTTCCTGGTAGTTATAGTAGAGGGCAAAGGTAGACGAATCTCTCAACTGCACAAGAAAGGAGTGGTGGAACGTAGGTTAGTAGCCTAGGGAAAAAATAACACCTCTGCTTCCTAGTTGGGTGGTGAATCAGCAGTCCCCACAACTCCAGATGCTGCTTCTAACACCCAGATGGCTTCTTGGTGGTTTTTACCTTTTCCGAACAGGTGTGAAAAATCTGTTTGATGATGAATTGCACTGGGTTTCATGGTTGAGTTTTCAGTTAAACAAGAGAAACCCACTGGTGCTTTTTCACCTGAGAAGCTTTGTCAGGGACATTGACATAACCCAACCATTAACCACATTATCTTCCAGGTTCCTTGTTTAAAATAGCTTTCTAAGTTTCAAAACAAATATGTGGGGCTGAAGCAAGGTGCTTAAAAGAACAATTCTTGGTCATATTTTAATTTATATTGAATACAATGTAACTGAATATGATACAGTCCTGGAAGTGTCCACGTTGAGAATGATACTTCCCATCACAGACCCTTCCACTTGTGTCTTTGAAACTGGAGTTTAGGTTCCGGTTTAGCTTAAACATGAGCTTTAAGTTTGGCATTAGTTTCAATGGAGCTCAATGTATGCAGGAAGCTGCCTAGAGGCTCGACTAGCTTTCTGAAGCAAACACAAGAGATATGTATAGTTTTACAATGGTCATACAAGCTGGGTAATTTTTCCTTTGAGTCTAAACTAATTCTGTGATAGAAGTACACAAGAGCAGCTACACCAGCTCACACCAAAGGTCAGTCTAGCCCTGTTGTAGATCCCCGTGGAAGAGCTAGGGAAAGCATTCAGGGATACTTTCCCAGAATACTCTCCCAGCTGCCAATAATTTGTAATTCAGTGATGTTCTAAACCAGACTTAGAATTTTTGTACTTAATAGCCCTCAATGGATTTTTCCTTCATGAACAGGTCCAATTCCTTCCTGAACCCAGATTCCCCACATCCTGTGGCGAGCAGTCCTACAGCTTAACAACAGGCTGTGTGAAGAGTTGTCTCTGGACTTGCTTCCTGATACTTTCACATGACATCCTCTTGTTCTGCAAGAGGCAGCAAGCAATCACTACCTTTCCACTTTCTCTGTATTGCTTATGGTTTTACAGACTTTCATCATTACTTTCTATTCTCTGGGCTGAAGGGTCATGATCACTTCATAGTTACCTGACAGGAGCTGTCTTAATGATTTTATCATCTATTCTCCAATCTGGTGCTCTTGTGTGGCTACCAGCATGATCTCACAGATTAAATTTAAAGTGTATGGCTAGATCAGCTCTGTCAGAGTTTCAGCAGTCCAGATAGCATCTTCCTACAGAACTCCTGCCAGCTTTGTTTCTTTCGCAGAAATGATAAAATTGATTATATCCTAAATGAGCATCTCTCTACAGGTCTTCATGCCCTGTCTTCTGCTGGGATGAGAAGCAGAAATACACAGACCTTCCAAACTAATGCTGGAAGAAGAAGGGGGAGATGATGGGACCTTGCTACAATACTGTGTGTCAATTACAGGAGTATTTAATTTTTTAGGAATCTGCCACTGAAATGGTGCAGTCACCTACTATGTCTAGTTCTATAACTTGCAAGACTTCAGCCTTTCATTCTCTCTGTATTCATGTGTTGTTTTCCACCTTATCTTTTGTTCACAAGCTGTTTGGGACATGTACAGCTCTTAGCTGCAAGAGGCCAGTGTAAGCTCCAACATAAATTAAAAAATTAGTAACAAGTGTTTAACCGGGTGATTGTTTCGTTGTATTCAATGGAACTTCTGTAGCCCAGGAGCTTCGCCTGCTCCTGTGAGTCTTACCATGTCATTTCCCTTCCAACAAGAGTCTAGGATTTTACACTGTCACTTCCCCACATCCTCAGTCAGCCCGGTCAGACAATTCCCTGCTTATTTATAGTGTGGAAAGGGATGATATAGATAGTGTAAACGTTATTCAAATAATAGCAGAAAATTGCTTATGATTTTACCAAAATGATGCTGCATACAAATATTGTCAGTTCTGATCAATTCCATATTTTATGGTTAATAATACTTAATGTATTTCCATTAGCAGATTGTGATCTTAAACCTATGCAGCTTTAACTAACTTAATGCAAAGATATCCTTAAGCCTTGAAGGCTGACATATTACTGAGGCACCATGCTGCGCATAAGGGTAAACCATTTAGGGGCTGGTTTGTGGTGGCAAGAAAGCAACACCAAGTGTAGGTCATGACATCTCAGTGTTGTCTCACACAAGCCTGTATACAAATATCATTCTGTCCTTTCTGGATGTTGAGCAATAACGATATAATGAAAGCTTATATGAATATATGTTTATAACTTTTTATGTATCTGTCACTGTTACTACTTTTGCCTTAGGCGTTTAGAGGGGTTGGTTGGCTGTTAGGCAACTTCTGTGTTTTAAAGGGTGTCTTTTAATGCACTTTTTGAAGGACTGATTTTTCACTGGGAGCCGTGAGGAATTCTTCAATATTCTCCTATTCCCTTTTCGGTTATCCCAGGAACATGGGACAATTTTTCAGCTGTTTTTAGTTAAATAAACATATGTGCGTAAGCATCCCCGTCTTGGTCATGACTATGCTGTGATAGGGAATAAATGGATGGTCCAGATCCCAAACTGGTAACAGTCTAAATCAGAAGACTGAACACAGATAGACGTAGGCAAGCAAACATACAAACTACATCGGAACAACAAAATTACTTCTCCTGGTAGGCAGTTAGGATTCTATTAGGCCAAAATGCTTTGAAGAAATTGGTATGTGCTTTGCTGACATAAAAGTTTTTGAAGGTATACCAGTGGCTGTACTGGCCACATTAAAATATCCGCGGTTCTTTTTTATCACCTAGCGTTGCCATGGAGTAGTTGGAGGATGAATTAATCCATGGAAACAGCTTTGGAAATGCTCTATGGCAGAACACAGATGAACAGGGCTGAACTGTGTCCTCTGCTGCAGGCCTGGTGTGGGTTGTTTGCCAAAGGAACACTGGAGTTTCTTGAAGTGTGTTTAAGAAAGGTCAAGAAAAGAACTGTTGAAATATTGGATAAGATATTTCAGCAGAACTCCTGGAATTTAATCAGTAAACTCTGCTGAATTGCCTGTCTCAAAATATAATCTTTTACGTTAAAATTTAGTAACACTCAGTTGTGTGTTTTGGTCCACGTTTTTGCAAGTAGCAGACAGTGAGAGATGAGAAATTGCACCTAAGCAGGAAGACTGTTGGTTGAAGAATGATTAGACAATAAAGTTTCTTAATGGTGTAATGGAATTGTGTCTTATGGACACATCACATAAGGAGACAAAGCTGCATCGGCCAGAAAACCCCTTGGTAGCTTTCAGAGAACAGTAATAACTTTTTTTTTTTTTTACTTTGTTTAGTATATACTTGGGAGGAGGGGTCAGCCAGGTATGTGCATTGTTTGAGAGAAAGGTACAGGAGGAATATATCTTCATCCTAAGCCAGTTTTGTGCCAGCTACAGGCAATCCTGGGGAACGGGAAGAGGGAAAGAGCAATAACACTGTCTAACGGGATGCTAAAGACACCCGGTCATGAACACAGAAATGAGTAATGCAGAAACAGTTCCCCATTTTTTAAATTATAGTTTCAGCAATGTTACCTTACTAGAACTCTCTAGTGATTTTCTTGCACTATGTACCATCTGAACTTAGTCTGTAAGTTCTTTAAGTCAAGGGCAGTCTGTAATTAAGGACTCCCCCTTCTGGGCTAGAGGTGCTGGACACTATTTTAAGACAAGTGGCAAATTAAAAAATGCAGAAGATGTTCCTTCTTTGATAAGCTGATTTGCAGTCATTTCATTTGGGTTCTCTCTGCATAAATTTGTTAGTAAGAAAGTTAATGGTTTATCCTTTAGAACATCTCTCCTTTTTCATACACAGGACCTCATTAGTGGAGGTTAGGTAGCTCCAGTGGAGGCCTGTCTCACCATTAATATAATGGCCTCCTGGGAACAACCAGAGACACGTCAGAGGTGTTCTTGTGTAACAGGAGAAGTGTTAAATGTAAAGCTAAACTCTTGTGGACAGTCTAGTCACATGGATTTGTTTCACTTCTACCCACTGCATTAGGGACCTCACAAGATAGTTCATTAGGGTCTTATGGGATGGCTGCTTGTGGTGGGAAAGGAGGAAAAATATCTTTGGGAACTGCAACCCTACGCAGTCAGGGATCACTGTGCTAGCATCAAGCTAGGAACCCTTGTACCTGTGGCTGTTTTCATTGACATGGTTTTACTGTTCTTCACCTTCGAGAAGAAATCAATGGCTGCCTTTTTTCCCCCCCTGAACAGTATTTATCTTCAGCAGTTTAAAACCAAAGCCCATGGAAGGCAATTAACATCGATTTCAGTGAATTTGGCGCTGGGGCCAAATGTCTGTACCCCAACAGAAGAAGCTGTACACGCTGTCTGCTGCTTCTGTGCTGCAGTGGGAATCTTGCAGATGTTCTGCACACGTGGGCAGGACAAAGCATGGCAGGGGGAGAGGCTGCCCTAAGGTTAGTTATGGCTGTAACCACTTAAGTTTAATCCATTGTAGCCTAAGCATTAGAGCCCATCCTTGGTGTCTAATATGATCCACATGCCAACAGTTGTTAAATTTTCATTTTATTTAGGATGATAGATGCCTTAACCTGGATTATGTGACTTTTGCCAACCATAGGACCCAAATCCTAGTGTCATGACTCTCTTTTGAGGCCAAATTAGAGACCTGGTCTGGAGCTAACTGCCAGGCTTAGCTCATACACACTGGTCCTTGTGTTCTCCTCCCGTGTCCACACAATAGTCGTGGTGGCTGGGCTCATGTGTCCACCAAGGGCCAGCACTTGAGCAAGCCACAATTATGGCAGTGTATTCACTGCCAAAACAGATGTCCCTGTCTCCTCTGTGGAGATGTGGTCCACAGGCTAGAGCCAACCCAAAGGTCTGCAGATGGCCTTTCTGATTTAGACCTTTCAAAAAGCTCCATTTAAACAAATAATTGCTATATAATGAATTAAAAGCTCTGACCTACAGTTACTTACAGAAAGACATTAACTTCCAGGGTCAACTGAAATTTAAGAATATAATACGGAAAGATAAATCTGTTTCTGACACAAAGACCAAGAAAACGTGTGAGGAGGTTTAATGAATGAGAAGATATAAAATGGTCCCTTCTGAGCAGAAAGTAAAAATAATATAGTGGGAAACAAACTTTTTCCTTAAAAGCCTGCAGTTTCCAACCTGCTGGGAAGGAGGAAATGCTCTAAATTCTTCCCTGGTTAAAGTGTTGCAGCAGAAGGGGAAGATCCTGACCAAAGGGACACAGAGGGTCCTGCATTTGACATTTATGAGTGGGAGGCAGCATTACCAGATGTTCATAAAAGTGCAGCTTTCAAATTGAGTTCCATGAAGCCAAATATCTCATTTCATTTGGTTTTTTGTTTCCCCTATTGACTGAGCTACAGCAGGATCTACCAGGAGGATAATCCCATACTGTGGGGGCCTCGGGTTCAGCAGCTAAGGGGGCTTTTCCTCTCTGACTGCAGTTAATCCTCAAGCTTTTATGTGACAAGGTACAGGAGACCACAAGCTGGGGGTGGATGTATCTCCACATATGACCTATGTACAAGCTCATGTCAGCCCAAGGCAGTGTATGGTCAGACCTTGCTTGGAGAAAGTCAGCTCAGATACCAAATCAAGTCAGTATAATATTTGTCTTAGTTTTTTCCTGTTACCCATAATGGGGCATCTGGAGGGATTGGACTTCACCCACACTACTGTCCTGAGTGTTTTCTCAGTGGCCTTCCTGTCTGGGTAGCAGGTTGGAGACACCAGTGTTCCTCAGCCTTGGAACAAAGACACTCCGAATTTCGGGATCCCACTCCAGAGGCCTGGCTCCTAAATGTCAAGCATTGCAGCCCAATACTTCTAGGCTCCTAAATTTGTTTTTAAATCTGACCATAAGCAGCTCTGAAATCTAAACAGTGGTCTTATTTAGCAGCAAGACAGATGGTCTCAGTGTCTTTTGCCACCTGATGTATGAGGGATCTATTAAAGCACTTGGCATGGCTTTGCATCATGTGGAAACAAGGAAACAATTTCACTAATGCAACTCCACACCCCGAAAAGCTAGAGCAGCCACACACACAGACACTACCATCTCCTCCTGCTCTTCTCTCCCTCACATGGAGAGAGGATCCCGCAGGGATCTTCTTATTGGGACCTGAATAACACCTACAGCCTTGAGACAACTAGCTGCACTGAGACTACTGTAATCCCAAATTCCTTTATTATAGCCCATTGCCATTAAGCATGTGTGCATATGCACATGCACGTATGTATGACACACTGTGCTTGAAAACATCTTCCTTTGTGTATTGCTGGTCCCTAGGTCATAGGATTTAAACTGTCTCTTCTGCCTCTTTAAACAGACACTGTTCCCTGTCGTTTTTCTAACAGCTGTGGGCTGCATCCTGCCAGCTGTTCAGTAGATGTCTGGATCAGCTGTTAGGGCTGCATGTTGGCTGGAGCTGGAGTGGGGCCTCTTGGCTCAGCTACAAATGTCTTCGCGTATCTTGGTCAGAGCTACTCCTAAACAAGCTTTGCATTAGCTCTCAAGATGAAGGAAGGAGTTTTGAAGTGAATTAATCATCTCCATGGGAAAATAAGGAAAGGAAAAGAATTGCTAAGATGATGGATTGCTCTGAAAATGAGTTTGGGTTGTGTGTGTATGTGTCATCACAGATGTATTTCTCACATCTGTGCAACAAATGTTATGTATTTCAGGTAGGAACCCTGGTTTGTCAAAGGCCAGCAAAACAAGGTTGGTGGAGATTTAGTGCTGAATTTCCAAATCCAGTGAAATGGGGCTGGTAACAATATCATCAACTGCTTTAAATCACCTTAGTTTATTACATGCAGTCTTTGCAAAACCTAGGTTGCAGGCTACTCAGAGAAGAATGGGGAAGAAGACTAGCTGATGCAGAAGGCAAAATGGGACCCTTCCAACTTCAACTGGAGTATAAAGTCCAGGCCAGAGCTGTAATGACTGAGAGCACAGGTGAAGCAGGCCAGCTGTCTGCTCCCCGCGATACTGTGGGACTACATCACTGTGGAATTCACCAGGTACCAAGAAACAGCATGTCATTGCACAGGTAGCCTGGAAGACAAGAACAGAGTGTGAGCCAGGATGGTGACCGTTTTCTGATGATTGTTTAAATCCCACCATTCTTAATAACTTTACTACTTTGCCAATACATTCACTTAATGTGCTTACCCTAGAGCTGCGAACTGACTCCCAAGGCGTCCCCAGGTGTCTAAAGCATCGGCTGATAACTCTCCAGCTGTCAAAACAATTCTGACAGCTTCTTTGATACAGTTTAAAGACTGTCAGTACAAATCTCTGTGCCGTGTTGGAAAATGGCAATGCGAGGACTGCAAAACCTATGCTCAAAGCAATATGAACATCAGTAACCAAGGACTGGCTTCCTCAAATTCAGACTAAATTATTCCTGTCTGTGTCAGATTATTCACATCCATTGCTAGGAGGAGGTGAAAGGAGTCACTGCTTCCCCTGTCAGAGCTGGAAGTTGCCTTCAGATTGCAGGCCCTCCCATATACATAGGAGAACAACTCCTGGTCAGATGTGCCAGCACTTGTCCATCCTTACTCTGTGGGTTTCATGACAGAGAGTTGAGAGCTGGGAGGTCTCAGCGCTGCCCTGCTGGGAGTTACTTCAGGGGAGAATGGAGCTGGTGATGAGTGAGCCTGGGAGATAGTGGGTTGGGGATTCCTCTTCCATTTTTCCTTTTTGTCTCTTCCAAAAGGTAGGTGCATGCCACTGTGCCTGTGCCAACATAATCCTCCACTGAGCAGAGCTGAAAGCAGCAGTGGCGCAGCCTCATTTGTGCGCACATGTGCACCTGAGAGTTACCACCTGCTAGACTCTGTGTGTGCTGGTGTCACCCACACCAGCGAGGCAGGTCCATGCCAGCTTGTTCTTTCCCCTCTGTCTTTGCCGTGGAATGCAGATGTGGCACCAGGCCTTTTTCTGCCAGGGGAAGCATTCTGCCTGGACAAAGCAGGGTGGAGCACGCGTCTTCACCACTGGACAGAGAAGAGAGGGGAAGTTAGCAGAAGGCAAAGGAGGAGAAAAAATATTTCTGCTCTTTCCATTTTTGATTGTTCTGTTGTTGTGGCGGTTGCTGATTTATGTCTGTCTGTCTGTCTTCAAGGTCTTCTAGGCAGGGACTGTTTTACCCTCTGTGCTCCTGCAGTGCTTGAGACTGCAGCTATGCTATCACAACAATAGTAATGATAGTGGGATTAAATGTGACGCTTTAATATGTTACATATCAAGCAAGCCTGCGTTCGTGCAGAAATCACCAGTGACTGCATGTGCAGGAAGATCGGTGTGAACATGGTAAGTATTATCTGAGCAAGAAGGGACCTATAGAGAACTGACGTTGGAAAGTAGGATAGTAGCAGAGCCCACGCATGCGGCCAGAAGGAAAACAAAGAGGCTCTGGGAGTTGAATAAAGCTCATTGTTTTCCTTCCACCAGATTTTTTTTATTTTTATAGTTGTTTCTAGTGGCAGACACACAAATGTGCAAGGCCCTTTTAAACCCCAGTCATGTCACAGACAAAGCAACTGGACAGAGATGAAGGGAAGGGTGATGCCTCACAAGCAAGTCCAGTGGCAATTCTTCACTTCCCAGTAGGACAAGTTTTAAATCTAGAGGTTATATACTTACACGTGTGTGGGTGCACATATGAAAAAGAGATCTTTCAAGTGCTTTCCTTTATGTAACCATGAGCTCTATCCAAGCGTCTGTTGGATCAGAGCCAGCAAAGTGAAAGAAGGTAATGAGGAAACATGCAGAGGATGGTGCTTTTAATCCTGGCAAACTTTTCATTGTTCTGATTTTCTCAGCCCTGAACCCTCCCAGCTAGCATTTATCCACTTATCGTCTGCTCACAAAATGAGCTTTCCCCCAGTTCTTCAAACGAAAAACCTCTCTTCTACCACCAGAGCCTGACTTTGATCTCTGGGCTCTGCAGGGCACTTACCCAGACAAAAGTGCATTCAGAGATGTACACACCTGTTCATGCCTTAACATTCCACATCTGGTTATTTCATACTACGTCAGCTGTATTGCTCCGTCTCTCACTGCGTCTTTCTCTCAGAGCTGGCACTCCCAGCTCCTCCGCGTGCAGAGCACAGCTAAACCAGTGATATGGTGACTTTCTGGTTCTAAAGCCTGGGCACCACTGCCATTTCTCCCCCTACTGATTAGCACTGCTTTTCTGCAGGCTCAGAAGGGACTGCCCCAGAATGTTTTCTCCCCATCCTTTCCCCACCACAGATGTGCATATCATCACTCAGGGTTTTGAAACCTAGGTGTTAGATTGGTGTGTTTCAGGAATAGACCTCGGTGAGCTTTTCAAACAGGGACCGGGAGGATCTTGTACATGCAGTTGAATAGTTTGAATGAAAAGAGACCCAAAAAAAGTTTGGGTGAAAATGCTTATCCTGACTGTAAGCAGAAGGGCATTAGGGCACTTTCCTATACGTCAGCTAGTTCCAGAAGATAAACACCAACTATCACTGAATGAAACAGAAGATAAGTGTTAAAAGACAGCGAAGGAGCCAGGGGTGGGTGGCCTAATCCTTCAGCTGTTTCTTCCAGGTCTCCGTAAGTGTTCCCACTCCTGTGGTTTTCAGAGATTTTCATTCAAGACTCTTCAACAGCCTGATAGCATTTCATTATCGGGTCTTTTCTCAATGTCTCCTGTTACCTTCAAAAACTATAAAAAGAGGGAATTCCTCTCTCTTTCTTCTTTTCTGCTTGCACACGGCCTCCAGTCACACATTTTCATCTTATGTCCATTAGAGCTGGCAATGGCACACTTTTGGTAAGCGATCGTTTACATGACTTCATATATAAATCAGTGAAGTTTAGTAATTGCATAATTAATCTGTGTCATGTCACTGAAATCACTTTTTTTTTGTCATTGATATCTCTTCCTTGAGTTGCTTTGTTTTCCAGTACCTCCCTGAGTAAGGTGGTCCTTGCCCAGTGAAATTTTCCAAATAAAATAAAACACCAAACCAGAATGTTTCAAGAAATAATCACGTTTATAGGTCTTTGTTACTTCTCTGTTATGACTGTAGCTTCATATCCAAGTTTTTGCCCACCCTCATATTTGCAGTCCCGCTGGCACACTGACTCCTGTTTGGAAGATCAGCCCTGAGTTTGTTTCTTTGCCAGTTCTGAGTTTTTCTGCAGTTTTCCACTGTGTTCTCCAAGATTTCAAGTGGCACAGTCATCTCAACAGCTGGTCCTCCGAGTGCACTTTCATTTAGACATGTGTTTTTCCAACTGTTTTGAATCAAAAACCAACACCTTTTACAGGAAGTCTTAGGACAATTTTATGCAATGCTGCCCCAGTGGCATGTCATTTGAAAGCAAATAAGGATCAGGCTAAACACTGAAACCACTCTTTTTTCTCCCATTTTGTTTGCAGCTGTGGGAATGGGGTGTTTGTTTCATGTTTATATTTTTGCAGTCATTTCATGGATTATCTTGCTGAGAGTTATGCGCCACCACTGGTCAATGAGCCACCAACCAAATATATCAATCTAAATCAGGTTTCTATACATTTTTCTTTTCACATGCTTTATTCTTCCAGAAAGAGCCGTTCTTAAACAGACCACAGAGTTACCTTTATCTCCTTTTTTTTTTTTTTTTTCCAGAGTGTTTCCAAAAGTTTGACATTTTAAAACTACTGTTATCAGGAAGGGAGATAAAATTCCATAAATAAAATCTTTGTAACTCAGATGTGCTAGAAGAAATAATATGGCTCTGACAGCAGGTCAGCTGTGTGAGGACATAGCTATAAAAAGAAATCTTTCCTAACTAGCTTCAGCACAATCTACATCTGTGAAACTCTTAGAATTGGAAAAAAGCACTTTTCTCCCTGTGAGAAAAGCACCAGAATACAATTGAGCTGAAGGATTTTCACAGGTATTGACTCACAAAATCAGTACCTTGGAAATTATAAAAATACAGTTATTGGAGTCTCACACTTGATATGTTTTGACAGAAAACACGTGAGCAGTTCCTGGAGCTGGACATGTGCTCATCTCTCTTACCAAAGCAGGTCTTCAGTCTCTATTCAGGGCACTTTTCTTTCCCAGTGAGGCTAATGACACAGCCTGGTCCCTACCCAGAGGCAATCCAGTCCTGCCCACAGACGACAGAGCAAAGATCAGTGGGCTCCTCTTGACCTTCCCTGACAGAGGTGTTGGGTTCCTACAAATTACTTGGGGTATGTTGGACATATCACTTGGCTGTGTAGGAACTGGCAGAGCTCTCCCTGGACAGCCACCGGGGTGGTGGGGAGGAGCTGATGGCTCTGGAAGAGAAAGTCTGAGCTAGAGTTTGTTATGCCTTTGCTAAAGGAGCTTAACTGTGAGATGAGAATGACAGTGAGCTGATATGGATGAGTACCTTGTCTTCTAATGTAAGGTAGGGTTTGTTTTTTATCCCATTTGCAAATGCACACAAAGGGAAAAGGTGCTGCAGGTCAGCTGGTGGAGGGGCAGAATTATTTGCAGGAGATCCTGTTGCAATAGCAGAAGATACGTTTCAGTGGATGACCAACAAGAAGCTGCCTCCCTGGCTTCCACTAATCCTTTATCACTCACGAAAAGCTTCCTTATTTATATTTACTTTAACCGAATCCTTATCAGTGGGAGAGCAACTCCCGAGGCATCAGCCAGTCTCCTGTTCAAGGCTGCACATTGTGCTGTGGCTGGGGACGCAAACGCAGGCTACAAGGCTGTCAAAAAAGTCAAACCATAGCAGGCGGGGATCAAAGAGTCTGGGACTCTTCTGGGAGCACCCTGCTCTACAGATCGTACTGACGGCACACAGAAAGCAGTCTGAAATCAGGGAAAGGCCTCAGCAGGAGGGGGATGAAGATTTGCCTTTCCCTCCTCTATAAACTATTGTTGCACTTCAGGGATCTTTGATCTCACTACAAGGGATGGAAGGGCGGGAAGTACTGGAGGACTCTTTGTTGCTCTCAATGCTATCTCAGTTCTTCATCTGAGATGCAGCAACAAGTTTAATTCCAAGACAAATCGTGTGAACTCCATGTGTGTTCCTAGCCCTAGAATCAAGGATGTTCGCAGATGAGCATAAATTACAAAGCACCATGGAAAAAGGGAGTGAAGTTACACTGCTGTTAGCAAAGTTAGAACCCAATACTTCTAATAATTTTAATAGCTTCATATTGTAATTCCTCCCTAAAACTGTTGTCTTCAGTGCAGACAGAGGACAGACAGTGTTGGCTTTTTATCTAGCCCGTTTTCCTTGATGTGATGGGAGTGGCAGTGATGTCAGTGTAATGCCCTGCAGAATAACAATGAAGGTTTAAAAAATTACAGTAACACAAAGAAATGCAGTGCTGTGACCACAGCTGGTCTACAGCTCCTTACCCACTGTAGGAACTTGGGCAGGGAAAGGGAGGGGGAAGTTTTTTTGCTGGGTTTCCAGAGCCGGTAATCAAGATCATGAAAGCAAAAGGCTACAAACTTCATGGATATAGGTAAAGCTGAACAGCAAAGTTTTAAGATAGATCAAGATGACCAGATGCAGAATCCATCAGCTGCATGAATCGGTTGCATTTACATAGGTGAGTCTCAGTCCCCCTCTTCACACACTTATGCAGCTAGGGCAAAATTTAATGGGGCATGCTATGGCCTTGCTCATGCTCCATGTCCATTGTGCTGAACACTCACTGTGAGCCAACCTTCAGGTGCATTGGAGGGTATGATGGAATTGGAGGGTGATAGCTGCTGAGCAAGAGACACCTAGTAGCATCTCATGCCTGGTACCAGACTGAGACTGCAAACCAGTGTTGTGGCCATTTGACCTTATGCTGCTATTTCACACCTGAAAAAAGATACCTGAATACATGATGTGCGTGTATATGCTGCAAACACATCTGGAAAATGCATTTTTCTTTTGACAACCCTGGCTTATGTCCAAGAAGAAGAGCTGGAAAAAGGCAGTCTGGGCATTTGCAGTTGTTTGCAGAAACTGGTAGGGAGCAATGGTGCAATAAGCTCCTAGTTTAGCAAGATATGGAAAATCTGATGTGAGCTTCTTAGCTTCATCCATTTCTATTGACTGGTAAGAACACAGGGCACTCAGAACATGGCAAAAAGGGCTTGATATGATTCAGAGCAGCAGCTGATGTTCCCTAAAAATTGTAAAGGGTTGGATTCCTGCCTAGAACAATAAAATAACCTAGATCAAGCCTTATTCCGGTTCTTTCATGGATGTGCTATACCTTTAGAAGAGAAATGAGGTGCTTGCTTTAATCAAATCAGTGCTTCTTTTTGGAACTGTGATTTCAGATGAGTCCTTTACTTCAGAGAGATAAAGGAAGAATATTCGTGACATCAAATCTCAGATATCTAAGATCCTCAGAAGAATGTTCAATCTTCCATTGACTACAGCAGCAGCCTTAACTCCAGAATTACAGTTAGCAAGTGTAAATCCCGTTAGGTGTAAACGCCCTTGAACTGAAGGAAATTTGCAGCCCACAAGGAGCCTAAATGAAATGGTCCCAAGTTACAGACACACTTATGCAGTGTGACTCTAACTGCAAATCAATGTTTGGATTTTTGTGAGAGACAACTGAGCTAATAATGACAGCTACCAAGGTCACAAGTTTGGGACTTTGCTTGTCAAGAGAAAGCAACTTACATGGTCAGTAGTACTTGAGGATGGGGGTGTGGGGTGTGTGTGGGGGGGGTGTGCCTGCAATTAAGAGGCATCACAGTTCTCCAGGGAGACAAAATAAGAAGCCAGCTATCTCCCACTGATACTGGTAGGAAGTGATATTGTCAGAATATGGTAAGATCACTCCCCCTGATCCCCAGCCACACAGCAGCTGCTGTAACTTGCTGGCATGTACCTAGAATCATTGGAAAACCTATGGCCAACAGCTGGCACCTTTAGAACCTATTATTCCCTTTGCTACCTCTTCTGAACTAGAGCTTTCTGGAACAGTATGAATTAATTCCCAACAGTTGTGAATCCTGCATAATTCATTTATTCATGTGCCTGTAAAAGGCATTAAAATTTAAGAGTCTGAAATAAAAATGAGTGTAATTGCACCTGTTTTTAGATTCCTTCCCATTCTGCTCTACCGTTTCATTTTTACTGCCATTTAAATGGCACAATGTTTAATTGAAAGCTCTGAATTGCTGATTGCTGTTACAATGCAACTTCTCAGTGGGGAAAAATACACCCTTTGTAAATTATTTGGAAATGAAGTGGTATCTTTGCTATGCACAAGCTCAGATACGGATGTGGAAAACCAGAATTAGAGCTGTGATAGTGCCTATAATTCCTGGCTTAATGAAGATTCATAGGACTGTTTTTAGTGAGCAAACTGTGTGAACCCTGTGAGAGCTCTGGCATGTATGGGGACACAAGGCACACGTTTCACCAGGACTCTTCCCATGCTGGGTTAATTAATGATTAGTAACCCTTAGAAATTTATTAATTTGTTTAATCATAACTTCAGAAATTGAACATCACAAATTTCTGCCAAAAAAAAGACAATTAGACATAAACCAGACATAAGATAACCTGGGAAAGCTGCACACCATAGAACTTATGAATCCAGCCAAAGGGCTGTTTTTCACACCACATAAGTGATGCTTTACACATGTAGCACCATGTATGAGGCACTACTGTGCAAAGTGCTATACCCAGAGGCAATAAGGTAGCTCTCCTCTAGGAAGAGCAGGAAAAAGGAGGTGAGGTCAACTGAGGGAGCTCATGCTGTCAGTGAAACACCCGTGATCAGGGAGCTAAATGGTGAGTTTATACAGTGATCTCAGCATGCCACTCCAGAGGCTTTCCCAACAGAGCAGTGGTCTGTGGATCAAACTCCTTTCTGCCAAATATCAGCTCTAGTGAGAATTTTACACGTTTTGGGATTAGTTGTAAAGGAATGACGAAGCGTAAGACTCAAAGGCTACTCTTAAAAGAGGAAACACCGAGTAGGGACAATCAGCGTGAAATACGCAGTGATTGTTCTCAGGATTCCCTGCACACTCCTGCTATTATTATGATGGAATGGAGCTCTTTGGGTTCGTTTTTCACTTCATTCCTGATCCAAAATTTTGGCCAACATTTGCAAAAACAACGGATACCTGAGCTGTGTTTCAGGTTGACTCTGATTAGCCTGTGGTTTTAATCATTCCTTCATTCTTGCTAAATTTGTGCCTGAAAAAAAAGCACAAAATTCAATGCATATCAGTTGTTATGCATTTTCTTTTTAAATTTAGATATATTGGGTTCACCTGTATACAAACCTGCTGGAGAGGGCACAGGAGGTGATATTTCTTGATAGTATCTCTGGGAAATAAAACTGCTGATACTTTCGCATAGCTCTAGTTTCCAGCCACTGTTACGTTTTAATGATATGATCAATAACCATCTAGATAGAAGGGACATTTCCTACCACACAAAAATACAATAGCTTGAAACATGAGAAGTGGTTTCTGCATCCCTTTAACTGGTGGTTAACCTCATTGAATTACTGCACCTGCCAAGGCTGTGAGAACTAAATACAGCTGGTGTCAGCGTCTGGCCAACTGAACCCAACCCTATGTTAATTTGAGCAGATGTAAGCAACCACATGGTAGATTCTGGCACGATGTGATGATACTGTGCCTCATCACAAGCTGGAGTCATCAGTCCCAAGGTGCAGAAACCAGGGCAAGATACAGCTAATTGCTTCTCTCCTTGCTGAATCCAGCCCTGACAAATCCACAAAATCAAGGAGTAATTCAGGCTGGAAGGTACCGTGTCCAGGAAGTTTGAGGAGAACCCAGAGGCTACTTTCACCTTAAGGCATCTCAGCGCAGTTGAGTTGTCAGGCAGAGACAAGGAAAGAAGAAAAAACCTTAGGGGATACCTTGTCTAGGCATCTCCTAATCAGAAGTGCTGTACAAACAATAAAACAATACCGCGGTATCCCAAGGGGCAGAGGACAAAGTAAGTCAACTCAGAAGTGTAAGAACAAAGAAACCATGGTCTTGGAAACTAGCAGGCAAGGAGAGTTTTGAGAAGGAATGTGATGAAGAAATGAAGTAGTTAAGCAGGTATAGTTTGAGGAGAGGCCCTGTCTGGCATGCTGCTTTTGTTGTATTTGTGTTTGGTTTTGGTTTTTTTCAGCAAAGGAGCTTCCTTGAAAACTAAGCAAGAGGGTGAAGGAGAGCAAGAGAACTCCAGGGCATTGCCCTTTATTTCCTTCCATGCCTTACCCCAAAATGACCTGTACTAATTCCTTTAGGAAGCACCACATAAAAGACCGAGCCAGTGAATGATTCCCTTCTTAAAAGGAGTTTCTCCTGAACCTCTTGCACAGTCCCAAGAATATCTTGCTTGTCCTACACTGAGCACAAGATGGCTAGGAGAGGGATGCTGAGCTATACAGACCTTTATTTTGACTCTGCATGCAGTTCAACTCCCATTGTCTCTTCTAAGAGCTCATCATATTTACATTTTTGAAGCCTGGAACAGAAACCTCTTAATGAATGCAAGAAATGCAGCCAGCCTGTCCTTCTTCCTCCAGTGCTGCATTATCTCCTATATTATTTTTCTGGCCTTTATTCAGTTTTAAATGGCATGAATGTAAGGTTATCAAATCTCTAAAGTACCCTCAGTTCTGTAGAAGACAAGGGAATGAAATAATATACACTTACATGGCAACCTGTACTCACAAAACATGTGGGCACATACATAGACATGTAATGCCTTCTACCAGATGTTTAGAATTACATGGTTACTCTGCAAGATGTAGCTTCTTATATATATGCAGATTATGTAGAGATATTAGGCATAAACTATATAGACATAATAGGAGGCATCACTGAGAAAATTCAGATTAAAGCTAACAGAATTAGTCATGTCTTTACAGTTCATATGCGCAGTTTTTTATGTTTCTGAATTGGAGCCCCTAAGCAGTCATCCATACATAACTTTCTTCCTCTGGCCATGCATATAATAGGGAGCACGCATAACATGGATGTGAATCCTTATTGCCCTTCCCTGTTCTTCTCACACAGAATCCCATGACCACGTTGTTTACAGTTAAAATGTTACTCAACACTATTTTAATGTCTAACTTTTTATGAATACTGAGGCTCTATGTGCTTTGCCAGAGCAGGAAAATCCTCGGGATTATGTCTTCTTGAAGAGATGCAAATCACTGCAATGTAGTTATAAGGTAACACCTAATAACAAGGACGTTATTTCACAGATTGCCATACTTTGGCCAGGAGAATGTCTGAATGAGGTATGAGACATGTATGATGGGACCAGAAGACCTCCTGAGGTCCCTTCCATCCTGAATTATTCTATGATTTGTGATCTTATAATTTTAGGGGACAAAAAGCTAAGCTGGGTGACTGCAGCATGAAAACCAAAGGATGGTTCCTTGCATACCTGTCTCCTCATGTGGCTCCCATTATTTTCTTCACTCTCTTTTTCTGCTCCCCTGCAGAGTAATCTTGCAGGTTTTCTTAACTGGGATTTTTCAGGTAGGGGAGAAGATCTATGAGAAATGGAAGTGTCATGACAGGTTTGGTGATAACCTTTCTCTTAGCTGCTCGGGAGCTATGTCAGAATGAGTTAAAGATTTTCCATCTTCAGCAGTCAAGAATTAAGAGAAGGAGGGCCAGATTCTCAGATGTTCGTTTCTGCTCCCCATGCCCACCTTTGGTGTAGCACTGGTATCACCAGTGCAGAAGCAATTTAGGTTACTCTGCTCTGTGGATGGCTTTGTGCCCCGATCTCCGAACTGACACCTTAGCAGTCACACCTATGTTTTAGCTCAGTCTAGAAATCTCAGCCACGTAAGGTGGTTAGACCACAGTAGAAGAGGAAGTTTCTTAATGTACCATCATGGAACAAAGTCACATTCTGGAGTGCTTCCAGAAAGGCCATAGACGAGTATAGTGTTACAGTCCTTTTCATTGAAGGTGTTAGCCAGCAACGTGAGAAACCAACCTGCTTCTAAAACCAGTCAGTTAAACTTTTCAGGTTGACCTCAGGCCATTAAATGAAAAAGTCAGTCCAGTATTTTAATATCACCGAAATTTCAGACCTGCCACTCAGTTTCTGCCTACCCTGAAGGCACCGAAGTTTTTATTTTGCAGGGAAGTCCCTCCCGCAGCTACATTTCTTTTTCTAGTGATGTGCAAAGTGACCTGGTGATCTGTAAATCCTCATCTGCATTCACAGTTTGCACGCCAGCCTCTGTCCCCGCACCTCTGAGCCCAAGGGGGCGAGCAGTCTGACAGCAGGGCTGGCGCCTCTTCTGTCCTCCACGACCCGGTAGTTACAGCCTGTCCCCGCGCCCAGAGGAACACGGCTGTTCACTCTTCCAGGCCAAAGCAGGAACATGATATTATGACTCAGCTCTAGGAGAGTTCTTGAGTCACCAGACTATTGTTTTCCCTTCCTGAGGCTGTACAACTTTGTATAGTGTAAGAAAGCATTCAGGATGCCACAGGGAGTAAGAGAACGACATCCTAAAAGCCATGTTCCTTAACTGAATTGGTGGGGTCCAGATGTTACTGGGGTGTGATTCTGGACGAAGTGAAACTCTTCCAGGACTGTAGTTTTCACTCACTTTGGAGAAAGGAGGCTTGACACTCAAGCCCTGCTCCAAATCAGAGTTTGGATTTGAAGCTCCCCTGTCCATGAAGAGCTAAGTTGGCCTATATGAAGGAACAGTTTACATTTCTCTTACTTCTGGCAGCTATTTTGCAAAGACAGGATTTAAGCCTAAGCTCCTTTTTACTGTCTTTACAATCAGCTCAGCAGCGAGCTGAGCATGCAGCATAGCTCGCTCTTTATTCCGGTTTGCACTCCGCTGCAGAGAGAAAGTGTGTGAACTGGCTTCCAGTTCTCATCCGTAAAACAGAAATACTGGCAATTTGCTGCCTCTCATGGATGTTGAGAAGGAAGACAGTAACATGACCTTACACTATATTAATGAAGACCACGTAAGTATCTAGAAGATGAGGAGATTTCTTGGTTTTCATTGTATAAGGCGTAAGTGGTGTTGCCCGGTTAGATACTCAGCTAGCACCAAGTCCAGTCTACTTTAAGACGACACAAACCTTAATTTATTGTACATTAGGATGTCTATGTTATCCTGCGAGGAAATACTGATCTGTAAAGAAAAGGAAAGTAGCAAAAACTACTTATCAGATTACATACATTAAATGTTGCCACAATATTAGGCAAACATGGATTAATCTCAAAATAATACAAAATTTAAAAAATCAGTTCAATTTAACAAATGAGAATTTTCTGTTTAGTTGATCCAGTCTGTCACTAAAGTGTAGTAGGGTCCCTTTTACCAGAACCGAATTTTCTGTAACACAGTTATTTCCACAAAAAATTCCTGGCCAATCCTGTATATAAACTAGGAAGAACTCTGATCTCCATCAGTAGTGAAGGCTCAGGTAGCTTAGCAGTAGTCTCAATAATATTGGCCTCTTTCCAGACCTATGTCTGGTATAAATCTGAGAAGCTTCTTGGAATTTTGGAAGAAATAAACCACAACAGAAGTTCCAACCACAGATTAACTTGTCTATTGTAAAACTTTTTCTGCTGTGTATGTCACACTAGGAAAATAATAATAATAATAATAGCAACACTAAAAACTGTTCAAAGTTCCATTTTAGTGCTGCCAGCAGCTGGTATAGCAAGCAAGATAGTCAGGGATGGAAACATATCATCAAAATAACGTTAACAGCTTTTGCTGGACTGCTCTTTTCCAGATGCCACAGAGCTAAATGACAGTTGCTAAATATTAGAAAGGGAGAAAAACTGGAGTTGTTTAGTTTTCTAAGCAGTCAGCACACCATTTGCTTTACAGCAGTTTTGGCAGAGTAATTATCTAAACACAGGTAAAAAACCCACAACCCTACTGTAATCAGAGTTTAGATTATATTAAGTTTATGGCACTAGAAAAATATCTTATTCAGGGTTTTGTTCGGAACATAGAGAAGTTCTGTCAGAACAGATGGGCAGGGATAGTAAAAGCCACATGAGGAGATTATAAAATAACAATGCTACTGACTTTTAGTGGACTTTAAACTCCTGTCTTCTGCAGATGCCACCTTTCCTCCATACTGCAAAATTTATCAATTTGCAGTCCATTCTGTACAATGTAGGCAATTCCACAATGTCCAGTAACATTGCTCAAAATGGCAGTCTTTAAAAGAAATTTGTCAAGTGTGACCACCCTGTGTAATTAGCTTTTAGTTGTGCTAAAGTAGCACTTAAAGCTGCATCTGCAATTAGAAGTGTCTACACATAATGTGATTACAGTCTCTGTAGAAAGGGAAGAGGAATGAGAAAAAAAAAATCAGGAAAAAAAGTGTCACATTCAGACCTCTTACTGAAGGTACCAAACTATGAGATGAAACTAATTCTGTCTTGACTGGTTAGGGAGCAAATGTCTGGCAGCTCTGGCTAGCAGACAGCCACAGTAGCTCATCACTGAGTGTAGATGTCAAACAAGTAGTGACGGTGGTGTTAGATTCTTATAGTAGAAAGTCTATATGCAGCCTATATAGCCTGAAGCTCAGCTACGAATCAGCCACCTGATTTCAAGAGGAGTCTTAAAAGCTTTGAAGTGCTGAACCTGAGTGAGTCAAACGAAATCACAGAGGAAACCCTGGCAGAATGAAAGCTGAATCAGTTCTATCCTCATGCAATGCCTTCCTCCATGACCACCTTTCTTCTTTCAAGGTGGCTGTTAATAATTTTAGTCATGAAAATACGTTAACAGAACAAAGATGTGTCATAGGCCCTAAAGATTTACAACCTAAGGACCAGAACTTTTGGTTGGATCAACGTTGCATAGCCTATGTGTCCAAATGGTCCTGTATGTATTTTTATTGCCAGGACATCAAGCTGTGGGGAAAAAAATGCACAGCAAAACTTGTAGACAAAAAATATATATGTAAAAAATTTTTCATAGTCTTCACTCCATAAAGATTACAATAGCCATCCAATGTAAAAGTGTCCACACTTGACGCCGTTAATATGTAGCACATCATTTGTATGTATTGCAACACATCTTTTGGAATGATGCCGATAGTCTTTATGTCAAGTGTTCAGGAATCTACCAGAGAGCACCACAGAATGTCCAAGCGACTGATACCACCCTCAGTTCCACACAGGTGTTTCCACTGTAAGTTTCTTGATTATAAAACCTAATAATACCAGAGAGCCACTTCGTCTTATCACTTGAAGACAATTTTCTTTCTAAGACAGGTAAATCAAGCTCTTTTTTATTGTAAAGACTTTGCCTGCACACCATATACTCTTTAGACTTTTTAGGATTGTGGCCATGCAGGACAGGGCTCCTTTCACCTAACATATAGTTATCTAAAAGTAGCATCTTATTCACATCACTGCTATGTTCAGCTCAAGGAATTCACCTCGCCAGCAGATAGCTGGAGCGAATCGCCCTGTTGAGGTGCTAGTCTGTACAGTGACTGCAGGAGTCCAGCCAATAGATTTTGACTAGACATCAAATGTTTTGATCAAATGTTTTGAGCCCATCCTTTAAGTGGTAACAGTCATCAGCAGTAGCTAAAATACTTACCCTGGTAGCTCATCTCCCAGTCCTGCCCAGAGAAGTAGGCGTTATATCCCAAGGAGATCCCAAGGAGATCATGGCTGGCCCTCATTTCCTAATAGCTTGCTCTGGCAGGAGCACTTGTACCCAACCATAGATAAAAGACTGAAGCTGACAGAGGAGAAAAAACTGAAAAAGACAGACTGCTCACATAGCATTTGCGAGGCAGCAAAGTTAATTGCTATGTAATTACCACCCAAGTAAATTGTTTAATGTGGTAAAATGTGACCAGGGTTGTTACTTCTGTTGCAGGCAGTGGCTCATGATGCCATCTGCAACTCATCAACAGATCACATAGTGAATTTGCTGCAGATGTAAAGTAAACCCTCGACATCTCCAAGCATGTTGTTAAAAACCCCCATCAAGTGACTACTAACATTTCTGTTGTTTCAGATGTCACTGTGGCTATTTACACAGGGCTCAATGGTGCCGCACTTGTTCGTGTTGATGAGGGAAGAATATGGTTAGTTAAGAGAAGAGCAGGTTGGCAATGGCTTCTGAGGTTAGAAACAAAAATAAAAGGGGCATAAAAGACACATCAGTGTTCAACCATAATTGGAAATCCAGCTACGCCATGTGGAGAGGGGAGTGATGAGGGGGAAAGGAATGTGGTCTGTCATGAAAGCAGCTTTCTGGCAATTTACTGTGGGATCGTGAGCAGTTCCTATAAACAGGAGGCAACTGCTGGATCAGCTACTGACTCCTTCTGGGTGCAATGCGCTCCGTGCTCAGAGCCAGCGGGTGAGTGTGCCAGATCAGAGTCATAACCGCACCAGGCGCCGATGCTCAAATCTGTAAAGCTGAGCTAATGCACTGAAAATGGAGTGAAATCCGTGTGCATAGAGATGTGATGCAAACTGCTCATGGACCTGATGCATCTTTTGCAGAGCATTGTAAGGGAAGGCACAGCTCCCTGGGAATCATAGGGTTTGGGCACAGTCTGCTGCTGCCAGCATTGCAGGGACTGCCACTGTACATGGGGACAACCTTTATATCTTATTTTAACAGTATTATTTAATTACCCGGAATCTCCAGTTCAAAAGATCATTGCAAAAAAAGAAAACAGTGACACTTTCACTCTGTGCTTTAAAACACTGATGTGTTTCCTGTTGCTGCACCTCTGGTCCCCACACCACACATCACTTGTCCCACGTAAGTGCTTGGATTTGTTTCTCATGTTTTTAGGTTTTCCTATATTTTCAAATTTTTTTTTGTTTTGTTTTGTTTTAAAGGAGAACATTTCAGAAGCAGCTAAAGGATCCAGGAACCACCAAGTGTCTTTAGAGCTGAGGTCCTTGGCGCCTGAGGTGCCTTTGAAAATGTCTCCCATGGCTCACAGTAACCCAGACACTCAGCAAATCTCATTCAAAGCAGAAAATCAAGCCCTATAAAAAGCTGTTCTTCCTGCTGAAGGGTATCTAGGATTATCAGCACACATTACTTCATGAGAGAGAAATGCTTCCCAGCTCCACTGATTGTCACACTTCGAGCCATCTCTCATGTCTAGTGGCTGTAGCCTGCTTTTGCTCCTTTGGTTGCTTTGCACAGAGTTGTAGGGAGCACAAAGGAAAAAGAAAACAACATGCAAAGCAGTTTTATTTTGTTTTGCTTTAAACTCAGGTAATAGTACCTCCTTAATACCATTTTTATGTATCTGATGTGGCTGCTAAGCTCCTTGAAGAATCTGTATTTGTGAAAAATTTGGAAGTTTCTCAAGTACATGTGTTTGACTCCTATGCATCCAATACATCCAAGTAGGTATAAGCATATACACCATTACATGGCCCAAACAGACTTTGCGAGAGCAACATGTACGTATACTTCTAGAAAAGGACTCACAGGAGCCTTTTGGTCTTACAAAAAATGAGACTGATTTTGGCTTAACCGGACCTAAATTCTTCCTTCAGGTGAATGCACACACTGGGATGAACAGAAAAACTTTTTTTTGTCTTGCAGAAGAAGAGCAGCTTCTGGATTTTCAAGCTGTTTGCTTGCTTTCATGGAACAGTTGGTTTGGAGAAAGAACTCATGTGCATAAAGCCGTGCCATTTTGCACGATAAGAGAATTTGTCTTAGCAAGAGAGAGAGAGAGCAAGAGAGAGACTGATCCACAGATATCTCCAGCCCAGGGGAATTCAACAATTTGAACTGGAGCAGAAATCTTGCAATGGATTAAATTGCCATAGTTCAGCTGATTACAGTAGCTCAAGACTTGTTATCACAGGTTTGAAGGATATCAGCAGACTGGACAATCTCTAAAGTGTGGAGCAATGCTGTACACTTAAAACACCAAGCCTTGGTCCTTGGTTTGGCACAGTTAATTTTCATGCACAGAGTGGTGAAGTTAGCATATGCTAAGAACAACTACAGTGTGTACCTTCTTGCATTTTTTTCCCTAATATTTTCAATTGCAGATATATTTTTATCAGAAAAGTGATTTGCAATGTACAGTAACACACAGCAATTTTTGCTGGCATTATTGTGGGGACAAAGCTGTGTCATAATAATGTTTGCTATCAAAAAATATACTGTAGTAAAAATGGAGCCATTACTACTTCATGATCTGTTCCATTACAGAGGATGTCAGGAACCAGGTCTTTAGCAGTTTATGCACCACGTAAGGACTGACACTGGGCACACTTGAATTGTGACAGATCCACTGCAAAAGCCCAAAACATTTGCTTAATTTTATGATTGGTTTTATCAGTAGCAGGAAATGGCATTTTGTCATCAATTTTACAATGCCAGCTAATCAAACTTTTTTTTTTTTTATGATCCTCTTCTAATAAGTGGAAAAAGATGTTGCAGCAATCGAGAACACAAAATACCTTCCTTGGCCTTGTATTGCTGTTCTTGTCCTTCGACAGTTTAACACTGCAGCAAATACAGTGACCACAATGTGAGCTGGGACTTAAATCCTTTGAGATCTGGCACATGAGACATCACAGAGGTTGCAAAGGTGTATCACAGACTAGCAATGGTAAAGGTCTGAGATGTTAGTGAAGATGGGCCATTCTCATCTGAGCAGAATCTTTCCTGGATTTCTTACAACAGTCGTAGGATATCAGCTTTAAAAAAAAAAATATAAAAATTTTTATTGTCCCTAAGATGTAATCCAGTTCTTAAGGAGCATCATTTGGCAATTATGTATTTTGATAGCAGCTGTTTTAATAAAAATACTATTTTCAGTGGAAGAAATGTGTTGGACAGCTAATCTTTTTTAAGTTTAAAGTCACACAAGAGAAGACACCCACAGTGAGGAGGTGGGCAGATGGCTATTTCTCAGCAGAAAATTGTATTCAACTTCAACGTCAAAATAAAGAATGTTTAGTTATTTTTAAACCAAACTATTCTGCAGCATTTTATTCCATCAGTGGTAGTCCTTTTATACTGTGTGAAGACCAAAATGAAATACAGATATTCTACAATTCCATGCAGGTTGTAAATTTTATTTTCTGACTGGGTCCAAATACAATTGAAATAAACAAATTGAAGTGTGAGTTGGTTTGTCGTTGGGTGGTTGTTTTTTTTTCCTTTTGGAAATATATTAGATTTGCCTAGAGTGTAAGTCAGTAAGTGGTGTAAATAAATCTTGCAATAATTATTTTGAGGAAAAACACGGGACCTCAAGAATAAATAAAGACAGATATGTTTATGGCATCCTCATTTTCTTTTTAAGAAACAATGAAAAATAAAACCTTCACAGCTCAAGGCCAGTTTTGCATTCTAGTTCCTCCCAGATATTTTTTTCAGCAGTTTTTAAAGTTCACAAATCAAGGCAATGGCATGTTCTCTTGTTCTCAGTGGGCAAAGCATATAGTTTTACCGCAAGGGGAAAAGGGCAGCGAAGTTGATCTGCAGATCTCTTACTTGAGCCTTAGTAATTTTAGACAGGTGCCCTTTGCTTAGCAATACTTTTTTCTTGAAAGAATGTATCTTGGCACAAAGGGAAGAAAAGAAGTATTTGTAGACATGTGGCCTTTAGAAAGCCAATGGCTTGCAAATTAATTTTACTGGAGGCTGTAGCAATTACAAGGCTTGATACTACCATCTGGATATTCACCTGAATCTCATCGCAGAGTCCATTTCTCTGTCCAGGTTTTTGTTGCAATTTGTTGAGGAAATGCTCTAGATCTTGACATGTCTTAAAAACAAAATATTGTGGTCATCTCACTGTTAAAGAGAATCAGACTCCAGGTCTGTGTGCTGATATTCAATGCCTTTCAGAGTTAGGTGCACCTTACATGGAAGCTCACCTTTTGCTCTGCAGCTGCCATTTCTTTCTTTTGACTGTTGTCTCTGCTGAAAGCAAGGATGCTGCCAGCCAGGAATGAGCACTTGTGCACTCCAAGGAGTTTGAAATGTCTTTAATTAAACTTTTTTTCTATAGATTGAGGAGAGAAAGGATGCTGTCCAAATGACAGCACCTGTCTGGGAAGAAAAACCCTTTTACAGAGAGGTGCTAGTTGCAGGGAAAGATCTATCAGCAAAGATCAGGACAAGGGACATATTTCTACTCAAAGAGTGGGAGACTGAAAGTAGTTGGAGAACAAATCAGTAACCTAGAAAAAGCCCACCCAGATCTGTCATCTGCCCAGTAACCACAAGAGCACTGAACTCCTGCATCCAGAATGCCTTAATCAGCAGGACGTGGGCACCATGCCTATTGCCTGTTGCTCACACAAGACACCAAGGGATTGAAAGTAATTTTCTACATAAAGCAGGGCTTTGTTTTCAAAACTACGAAGCATTCTGTGTGGTGCAAAGAACCATTTCTAGCCCAATTCCAATGCTAGCACAAATAAATGAAATGAAATAAAATAATACAGTTAATTAAGGTAAGATAAGACAAGACAAGGCAAGACAAGACACTCCTTTTCTGGGAAAGCAGAGAAATCCAGTGAGCAATAATACAAAGGAAAAGATCCCAGTGTCATCAGCAAACTTAGGGTCTAGCTTATACCATCAATATAATAGAGTGTCTCCCAAGTTCGAAGGTCACCCGTTCTGTAATCTTACGTTTGGATCCAGGACCCATGGACAGAACTATATCCCACACCAGAAATTCCTTTTCTGTCTTCAGCAGGGTGTGGGACTGCAGAGGTTATCGAGCTCATGGCAGAGCAGTCACCAAAGCCATGGAACCCTCTGAGACAAGAACCTGATGTCCACCCAGCTACGACTCTTCCAAGCTTGCCTGGGTCTGATGACACTCAAAGTCTGGTGTGGTCTCCTGAGAACCTCACCCATATCGTTTATGAAACTGCCTACATGAAACATTTTAAATCCAAAGCTAATGGCACGTGTTTTGAGAGGTTTTAACATGTCATGATTCCTTCTTTTTAAAACCCCTTTACAGTATTTTTCCCAGCTGTGTCACTCTGAACTTTCTGTGGTTCTTGAATGTTTGGCTTCTTGTCACTTCTGTGCTGCTTTGGCTTCTTAAACTATCTGCTTTTGAAGTGCCTTCCCCCCCCCCCCCCCTAGTAAATAAACCCAAAATTTAAATAATGATTAAACAATAATTCACTAAAGAAGATAGTTGTGGCATGTTGACTCAAATGTGAGTTTATTTTCTATAATAAAATATGTCAATATTTATCCTTATTTAAAGCGCAATTTTCTCATATAATAGAGTCAATATTAAGGGAACTATCTATCTTAGAAATATATAAGGTGCCATTTTTCATTGTCTGGAGATTGCAAAGCTGAGAAATATTGTAACTGCTGCTATATGAGCATAGCTCTTGAGTCAGCTTTGACAGGGAGACATGAGATTTTTCCATTAATCATTCTTTTACTGCTACTCAGTTTCAGTCATTAACTTGTAATGCCCAGAAGGCTTATAGCACAGAGAATTTGACTGCTGCCAGTGTAAAATCACCAGTAAGAGGCTAGGGTTTTTAAAAGATCGGTAGCAATTTGCAGAGGTTTTTAACAGCAGAATCCAGAAGGTAAATAACTCTTCAAGGTTTTGAAACTTGTGAAACTAGTTATAAATTCTCAGTATGAATATTGATAACATTATTACAATATCTTGTACAAAGATGCTTACACTCAAAGCCTGACTGCTTTTCCATTGAAATGAAACCAGCAGTGGCATTGAATCAAACCCCTACATCTATGCAGCTTGAAATTATGAAATATTAAAAATGCAGCTCTCAGTGTCGATCTTTGCTCTGTTCTAAATGTTGGGTTAATTTTGCCCCACAGATTGAAGCCTTACATTTACAGCTTGGCCTTCCAGGGAAGGAAAAGGACATAGTCCTGCAAATGTCACTGCTTCATACATCTCAGCACACCGGGGCAGACACATAATTTTAAACAACTCCATTTCCAAATGCTTAGCTGGCCATTTTTCAAAGGTAAAGAACATCCTTGAATCCAGGAACTGTCTTTTTCCTCATATATTCAATTGCATCAAACTGTTTGTGCATAAGCATCAATGAGTCAGTACTAATCTCAATACCTTGGTAACTGTTATCACCTGCATCACAGAAAATCATCAACATCTTTTTTGTTTGCTGCCTGGCTACCATACAGCTAATAATGTCAGTGCCCTGATCTGAGGTGAAATACAGCTCTAAGGAGTAATGAGCAATATTTAGGTGGTATAAAATGAAGATTAAACCTGTTGATAACAGCTTTATGTTTGAGGACTTTTGCAGGAAAGGATAGTGGCTGAAATTGATTCCTGAGCATGGGTTTGGTCCTTATTCTCTGTATGTTTTACAAAACAGTTTACATGGACCACGTGCATAAGCCTGAACTTCAGTGGCTGTGAATTCTGACACATAACCCTAATAAAAGGACAAATAGCTCCAGATGTCTTGGAATAAATCTAGATTCTCCTGCTCCTGGCTGCTGTTTCAAATTGACCAGCTTGTTGGCAGGACCAAAAATGTATGGTGAATTTGATTTTAAGGTGAATGTTCTTCTGTTTTAACCTGGTTAATTTGTCTGAAGACCTTCCTGCCGATGGCTATCTAGGCAGGGATTACATTTCAGCCTTTTAAGTAGATTCTAAGTATTCAGATTTTAAGTAGAGACCTCAAAAGGCTCTCCCACAGAATACAGAGCAAGAAAGCTTTCACAGACAGAGGTGACAAGAGGCAGCTTAAGTTTTATTACATAAAACATTTGTCTGTTTGTTTTGCCAATGTCCATTGTGGTTTCAGGGACATTAGTGAATTCATTTGTGGCAATTATATGTGACCACTGTGGAATTCTAAAGCTATTCCCTGGCAGGACCAGTGTGACCCTGTGGAAGTGGGTAAAAGTCCTCTAATGAATGGGAGACACCAGATTCCCCCAGGTTTAAATTTGGCTTTCCTTCAACAGGTACATACTGTCTACCCCAGCATGCTATATAACTCTCAGCTTCATCATTTAGTGGGGAAGACTTCCCTAGTTGCCACCCAGTTTTCCTAAGAGGATGCAACTATTAGGGCTTATCGCTCATCTTCCTAGGGGTCTAGACTCCATGCCCAGCAAAACCAATGCTTCCAAAACTGCAGAAAAGAGTGCAATTTTTAAAAGTGGATGAATTCATACTCATCCCATAAGAGCTCTCCCAGCAGGAAGAAATGTCAGGAAGAAACAGCTACATTGTTGTAAAGGCAAAAAAAAAAAAAAAAAAAAAAAAGAAGGTTTGCTTCGCCTTCCCTCATTGTGGCAGAAAGCTTCTCAGCCCTGTTGACAGCTACACTGGTGTACTTAAGAAGATACCTGTAGAAGACACTTTCACAACCAGTCACACACGTATGCGAGTGTTCCATATTTCAGCCTGACAGCCACACATGGCACATCTGCAGTACCTGAGGGAACTCTGACCACAGTGCAGTATTTGCATTCTCCCTTGCATCCAAACTGCATGCACGCAGCTCCTAGCAGGCAGATTTACTGAGGCTTTGTAAATAAAATCTCCTTTCAGCTCCATCTGGCATGGTATATGTCATGTACCATATGCAAAAGGGAAGCTGTGATGGCTGTTTGGTACTGCCCTTCAGAGCTGGGCAAGGGGACTCTGTATCCAGCAGTGTGACAGCTCAGCTTCTCCCAGCATCTGAATTCAACATCACAGAGCAGGACAACAGGGCAACACGCACTGGCTGAAGCAACACTGCCACTCAAACCAGCATGGCCCTCACATGTATGTGTTCTTGCTCTAGTAATCAGGGTGAGAGGATGTGGGGATCAGGGCGGCTTACACAGGTTTCATCCCAAACCCCAGTTGTGGAAGGTGGGTAGTGTATGCCATACACACAGAGCATAAATCCAATGTAGATCTGTGGCCATGCAGGTCTCACTGCAGGCAGCAACGAGTCCTCTTCCTGCTTATGTGGTTCCCTTCCTCATGCAAATCTATCATCATCTTGTTTTCCTACTTCTTCACCAGTGCCACAGCGAAGGAGCCCCCTTAATGAACTAATCTTGTTTCTGAAGCTCTTAATATTTTTTTGCCATCCTGAGCACAAGCAAAAACAATGCTATGATGATCGTGATGACTTTGATGGACTTGATGATCTTACAGGCCTTTTCCAACCTAAATGATTGTATGATTCTATGATCATCATGGGTAAATTTTTATTGTAAATATACTGTTAGCAGCATGTACAGCTTATAAATAGTGCAAAATCATTATCTGAACACCAAAAAATTACACAGGATTGAAGCATGGTGGGATCCAGCCAGGGCCATGGGAAAAGGAGTGTGACATCCCTGTGAGGATGGCAGCTTGTCACAGGTGGGAGATGGGATCCAGGATGGACATGTTGTTCTTATTTGGCAGCACCATCTGGAGGGCCTGAGAACAGTAAGTACTCAGGACATCACTGCTGACAGCACTCAGTCTCTGTTGATCATACCCTCTTCCCTTGGGTATAAAATAAAAAAGCACTGCCTTGGGTCCGCTTAGACCCTAACTTCAGGTGGAAGAAGTGGCCACTTGCCTGGGAGTATCTCCCAAGCAGGCAGCAAATTGCTTGGGCAATCATCTCACTTGAAAAGCTGCCTTCTAAGACAGAAATTAGTGAGATCAGTTTTGAGGTCACAGCCAGCACAAAGATATAAGTGAGGTGAAGAAAGCGAAGGTTTAAGAAAAGTGCTAAAGCATAAACCCTTGTAACCCCTTTTTTTTTTCCCATGCTGTTAGTGATGTTTCACTTTTGTTGTTCTGTTATCAGCAGGATGGTTCATCCGAAATGGAGAGTTGTCTGATCTGTCATAGAAATCAGGGATATGGCTAGAAAAGACCTTGTCATAGCTTTGGAAAACTGTCCCAGAGAGCCATCACCTGAGTAGCTAAGCTGAAAGAGCATTAGACAAGGGAAGTGGGGTTATATAAAGGAATACAGGTTTTAAAGAAAATTAATGATCAGTCCTTTCTGTTTTAAAATTAATTGCTAATTCCAAGAAGAACGTGGTATAATGAGCTAGTCAGTGAAACTTCACCTCTGAAAGCAGGTAATCCTAACATTGGGTAAATACAGTTTTTCTTCTTCCTCCACTTTTCAGCTAAAAACACTGTATGAAAGTGATAATTCCTTTTTTAATAGAAGTGGGTAGAGAAAAGAAGGGTAAAAGATCTCAGATCAAGAAAGGTGACAGAGTGGGACAGCCCTGAGCTGATGCTGCCATTGGAGATGGACCAAGAACCTAGCACTGTTGGGGACAACCTGAGTTCACAAAACAGAGCTGTTGGCACTTTCCCATTTGAACTGGAAGGAGAAGATCTGTGAGAGGCATCAACCAGTTTCACTTCAGCTGGACAGTTCTGATATTTGTTGTTTCTGTTCTCCTCAACTGCAGATCACTGGACTCTCTGATAAATATGGATGAAGATGCATCACAGGCTTACAAGCCCCGCCGCCTGCGTGCTAGCGCTGCGCAGACTGTCTCGGTCAGAACTGAGGAAGCCGCCACAGTACCCGGATGGATCCATGCAGAGGCTCAGCCCACCGGTTTGTGGGTGGTGTTGAGGCAGCAGAGTATGCACAGATCTACTTCCAGCAGGAGACTGTCTTTTAAATACAGTGTGTTGGACGGTAACCTCCACCATGACTACTCTAACTTTTCCTCCCGAAGAGTGTTAAAACATGTATCCATACAAGCATGTAGAAATCAGTAGATGCAGAACACAGTGATGCCTGACAAGCTGCAGGCTAACTCAGACTTGTTCAGGCTGAAGGATCTGGTTGTGTCCGTGCCCAGGACAGCAGAGAACAGCTGAGTGTCCCAGCCAAACATCCAACAAGACACAAAGATCATAAGCGGAGCAGGAGGGGTGATCCCTGCCTTAAACAGAGCAAATACAGCACCGAGTAGGTGGTATCCTGCCCCAGAATGAGGCAGGGGTTTCTTGATCCCACCTTTTAGAAAGTCAGGGGTTGTGATGGCTCACAGAAACAAGAGACCCGCTCAAAGGGGACCCTAAGGCCTCTGCGTGAGGCAGCGTTGCACAGCGCGCTCGCAGCCACCCGCTCAGGAAGAGCCCAGGGCTCCCTCCCACAGCTCTGCCCTGCGCCAGCACCGCGCTGATCGCCTGGCCTCTCGCCATTAATCCAAGCAGGACCTATGCAAACATCTTTTGGCATACAGCTTTGCAGATGAGCAGATCTGAGCACATTCGTAAAGTAATTAACTTCCTTACAAATTGCTTAGACTTGCTTCTCTAATCATAAAAAACTACACAATACAAATAGCACTGGCTTTCTCATTACAGAAATGACCCTGTTGCTATCCGCACTGCTGTCATTCTGCTAGGCTAGGCTATAGCGATTAGAATTTAGAATCCTAATCATCATTCTTCATCCACCCCTCTCAAAGGTAAACTTGGGACAGATCCCTGGGTTCAGGGAGATTGTTGTAAAACTGAAGCAATGTCATTGTGTCCAAAGAGCGAGAGAGAGACAGAAACAGAGCAGGAATCTCTCTGCTGGCTCCCAAACCAATAGTCCCTTCTTTAGTAATAGCTAACACAGACCAATACTTTACTATCAGACTCGACTCTCAGTTACTGCAGGAATCCAGCAAAGGGAATCTCCAGCTTGGAGGCAACAATAAAAAAATACCCAGGTAAAACAATAGCTTACCAAAAGCAAAATATAGTGTGTATATCCCCTGGCTTTACTGAATGCAAACACAAATAACTATCAGGTTAAAAGGAACAGATGGAAAAGGTTGTTATGAAAAATTGAAACTGGATTTTCAATGTTTCTTTTGATTTCCTGTCATAAGGGTTTCTATTATAAGAGATCGTTGAAGAGTCTTATCTTTCTTGTAAATGGTTGAAGTAACGATTCACTTAAGCTTTTGTATTTATGTGCCAGTTGCCTAGTAAATAGCAGAGTTAATAAAATGTGATCTCCATGTGATTGCTTGTGGGTCAATTTTTGCCACAGTCATTCCTAAGGAATCTGTTTTCACTGAGTCTTGAGTTACATTAAATTAATACAAGACTTGGTTCATCTTCACACAGTCTTAAAAGAAGCGTTCCTGCTTACATTCTGCCCCTTGTACTGTTCAGCTTTAAATCTGTGCTTTGTCAGTCAAAAAATGATCTTTAGTATGAAAAGATGGTGCAACATGTATGATTTAAATTGCATGACCATGGCAGAATAATGTTCTTAAATTGAATTTTACACTTTGAGCTGTACTTAGCATGGGGTCATTTCCAGATTGCATCATGTTGGAATTATATTGTTGAAACTGTTGTGTTACTAGCTACACACATCTTTTCAAAATATCACTTCTCTTGCTTCTAAGTTTGGGGAATAGTTGTATGGAGTCCAGGCTTCTTGTGTCCTGCAGCTGAAGCCGGTATACTTTCCCTTTTGCATATCCATCAAGTTTTATTTAAATTCCACCTAAGAAACCAAGGTCTGAAAAGCAATGACTTCTGGAGAATTTCATGGGGATCAGAGGGAGAGTGTGGTGTTATTGAACAGATAAATAAAAAAGTAAATAATCCACATATTAGTTACCCTATACTGTGCAGAATAGTCCCATTGGGTCTCGGCCAGTACAGGCAAGGTTCAAGAGAATAACTCAACATTTCAAAGCGAGTAAAAGAGTTGTAAAAGTAGAAAGGCTACTAAACATTACTACTGGATATAAGATACCCATAAATGTATAGATTAAATCAATAAGCACCTTTAAAAATCAACTAGAACATTGTCACCAGTTTCAGCAGACCAGATGTTCAGGCAGACAGGCATAAAAACTGCGGCACAAAAATGTGCAGAACGTTAGCGAGGGTGTATTGTATCAAAGTCCTTATGTGCAAAAATACATGTACTTACTAAAACCAGCACTAAATGAAAGGTGAGTCACCATGTATATACCAAGATTTAAGCAAACACCTCCTATACTCCTTGATACAGTTGTAGAGCAAGTGGTTCCGATGAGAAAGCAGTCAGCATTTCAGGTCTATATACAGCCATGAGTCTAATCTCTTTGCTCTTCCACCTCAGAGAAAGAGTGAGATGAAAATGGTAGGTGGAAAATGTCTTTGGTTTATGTACAGTGTCACCTATTATTGCACGTGACATAGCTGCGACCAAAACCCTCTGGTAATGAATGGCACTGAAGGATATGAAGAAGAATAGGTGGCCAAACCTCATCCCACACCTCTGGAGATGTTTGGCTTGCAGTGTTAACTTGATCTCATCTAAACTTTGAAAAAATTAACGATAGATAATGAAAAAACTATAGAGTTGCCATCCCTCACAATCATTTCTGCCAGATTTACTATGCCAGTTAACCAGTTGCACACACATACTTGACTGTGATAAGAGTCTTTTTTTAAATGTACTGGTTGCAGCCTCTGAGAGGTAAATCTCAGTGCCCAGCACTGTAATTAACTCAAGATTTATTAATTTATCAAGACTCCTGAAACAAGCATGTCTAATTGCCCTTCTTTATTAATACATTCAAGGTTTAACATTTTACTGCCATTTAAACAGGAGTTCTAATAAGATACAGTATCAATTAATGGTCCTGTTAAAAGTCAGCTGGTATTTTCACAATAGCAGCAGAACTCCTTGTTACACATTAAACACCATGGAGCAATCATAAGGTTTGTGGTTTTGTTTGGAAAGGTGCATTGCAATGATACAGTGCACACTGCCAAGATTTTAACAAGCGTCTCCCACAAGACATTCCTTCCTTAAGAGGATGGTAAAAAACTCTTAGTTTTGGGCTTGCCCAGAAAAGGAGAATGAAAGAACAGGAATTCCGTCAGTGTGTTTGTCCTTTAAAAGCAATATGCTTTTCCAAAGCCCTAAGGATGTAAATGCACTACGCTGCACTTCTTTTATTTCGTTCTGGAAATGCATTGATCTTACAGTCTGCCGTCAGGTTTTTGGTTTTATTTTTTTGGGGGGACTTCATCAGTTTGAACGAAACTGGGATTAATATACATTATATAATGCTCCTAACTCAAGGTGTTCCTCACCTCTGGAAGTCCGACAAAGTCCACAGCTGTGTGAAGGCTGCTGCTGCTGAAAAGCCTTAGTACAGAAGTGGTAACTCCCTCCCATGGATAGAGCAAGACTTGATAGCTCGATTGCACTAAAGCAGTCTTGTTTTGGAGCTACAAATACCGACCCAAACAGAGCTGACCGGAATGGCATTTTAACAAGGATGCTGTTATTTTGAAAAGTTTTCTATAGGTGGACTGTTTTCCATCCGATTTTCATTAGGGTGCTTTCTTTCGAAGCCTGAGCCTTGGTGATGATACAGGTATAATCAAATAGTTGACTACAGTGTTAGTTAAGACGCTGGCCTGGGATGTGAACAACACACCACAAATGCTCTACATTGTTTTACAGTGACGCTTACCAGGACACCTTCCAAGTAACCAGACTGAATGATGCATGATAATTTAGCAATCAAACTCAGTTCCTTACTTCAATATTGGCCAATAAACTCATACTTTTACTTACTGAAAGAATTGCTATAAACTTTGTATGTTAGATGCATTAAGCCAATTGAAGTATTTTTATTTCCTTTGTGAACATGTCACATAAATTTCCATAAGCCACGGAACGCAATAAACTGGGAAATGGCTTGCTAACTCAGGCATAGTGGGTAGGGTATTCAGAAACCACCAGACACCAGGAGCTACCATTTTGGCTGCCATAATCCTCTGTAGTTTTATCTACTGTAAAAGTAATTTATAACACTGGAAGATCCTAACCTTCTCTTCTCCTTTCTCTTCCTGGCTGCCCAGCAGCCTTTTATCGCAGGGCAATAGCATAGACAGGCTAGCAGCCAGCAAAAAAGGCAAGTCTTAGGAGGTTCTTACTCCCTAAAACAACTGTTGCCAGAATCCCACCAATACAGAGTCAGCTTTTTACTTAGAAATTTTTAGTTTTCTTCCCTGAGGTGCATACAAAACTCAGGATCTTTGCTGTCAGAGTCCTTATGCTCTTTCAGATGTGTCCTCGTTCCTTCCAAACTGGACATGATGTTTAAATTATTAAGGAAAAAATATTAACAGCAATAACAATCAAACTTTCCATTGTTATGTAAAGGAATTTAGCTATTCTTTCATCAGTAAGACATTTAAGAAACCTGTGTTTGAGCATGCATACAATATTTAGTCATGTGAATAACTTTTTCCAATGAAAATGGAAAAATTTTCCAGTGAACCTTTCCGAAGTTGAGGGTGCTGAGTCAAATCTAGGATACTTTGAACCAAGATGCTGAGCCAAGAGATTTCACTATCACAAACCATTCCTCCTGGTATTGTGTAACATAGGGCTTACCTCGTCCTTCAGGCAGAAGGTTTGTATACTATGATTTAGCTGGGCCAAGAAGAAGGCAATGTTCACAGTCAAGTATCCATCAGGGAAAATGCTCTTCTTTGGACAATGTGCAGTAAGCCACCTGTAGTTACTTTATCCATACACACCTGTCCCTACATGCAGTGCGGTGTAGGAAGACCTAGGGTGGCTCCAAGTCCAAAAATATCCAAGTACATGACTTGATGAAGAGGCAGCTTGATCTTGTAGAAACTTTTAGGGTCCACTCACCTATAATATAGTTGAGCTTTGCCAGCTCTCTCTTGTGCCTCTCTAGTGATAATGCCAGCCCAAGAAGAGAAATAGGCTCCTTCCCAGGAGGGGTTGATGTGACCTGCTGGGGCAGTCTTCAGGACCCTGAAACAACTGTGGTCCTCAGAGGGGGTGTCCGTCCCACAGGCACTGCCCAGAGCTTGGAGGAGACAGTCAGGTCAGTGCTGAATCAGAAACAGTGCAGTCGTGCTCAGACCAGCTACTCTCACGCTGGTGTGCTTTCCTTGATACGCTGATTTGCTCCAGTGGCTATTATGTGAAACCGATGATACTGCCACAGGAACCAGCTTACGTAGAGCCAGTACTGCACTGGGTCATATAAATAGACTCAAGAGAAGCAGAATACTTTTTTTTTTTTTTCCCCCTCCTTGTGGTCCAGGAGTGTAAAGCCAAAGTGTTTCAGTCTTCACACCAATGAGCCTGTGCAAAGCCACAAGCGCTCCTTGCCACAGTGCCAGGGTCTGTGTTCAGGGAGCCTCTTGCACTTGGATTCTGTTACCTTTTGAACACAAAGCCTATGTAATTGCTGGAAACAAACTGCTTAGCTGGGAGGGAATGACTTGCAATGTTTTAAAAGCCATTAAAGAATACTTAGCAATGCCATTACCATCTCATTATGACATGCTGACCAGTGGAAGGGATTGACTGCCTAAAATACTGTCTTTTCTAGCTATCTCACCTGGTCTAAGAACAGATTTTACCCCTCGCTATTAAATGTGCTGCTCACACTTCTCATACCCACCCATAACAGTCAACTCCTCAGGTCCATAAGTGAGGCAACAGCAGTCCCCTGGGTTTTTCTCTCTGAGGAATGAACGAAAGTGCTCTATGCAGTATCATCATGCTTCCATAAATGGCTCTTTTACTGGTTTTGACCATTTGTACAGAGTTTATTTTTGTTTGTTTGTTTGTTTGTTTTCAGACTGTTAAGGCAAAAGGAATAATGTTAGTATCTGATAGCACTGAACAGGGTTTTAGACTATTTGGGTTTAGTTTCTTCAAGGTCATACTTGGGTCTCTGGAACTCAAGTTTAATCCCTCAAATCTCCGTTGATAACTAGGGGATAATAATTTCTTTGTCTGTCTAGTCTGCTTGGATTAACACCTTGCAGGATTTTGAATTCTCCCCTGGCAAAGGCGGCTTTTTGCATGTGGTCTGAAGGTACCGTTATAATACACATGATTGTTAACACAAGCTCCTTTTTTACCCCTCAGAAAAAAACCTTTAATTTAAAATCGTCATTGCCATTTCAACTTCTTCAAACATCTTTAATTGACAACTAAAACAACTGAAAATTAAACTTCATAACAACTAGTTGGAATAGTTGGGACTGGGATATTTAGATGCAACCATCAGTGAGCGGAAGAACATGTGCAATGTGGTTTTGAACACTGTCTCTGCCAATGGCTATTTTTTCAGCGTCCTTTGGCTTCACTACCTTTAAAATGAAGTTAGCAACATCTACCTTCCCCATTAATCACTTTGGACCACAGGCATTTCAGTGCCCTTCTTTGAAGAGCATCTCCACGCTGGCTAGTGGAGGTTTCAGAGCTAAGGCAAGCACCCAGGTTGTCAACACATTGAAAGGGAAAAGTCTGTTGTGTAAGAAACCAACATGGATTGCCAAGCTGCAGAGATAGCAGTGACCAGCAGAAGGAAGAGGTTTACATTCTGTCTGCTACCTCATGGCATTTTCAACCTACTTCAAAGCTATTACAATTATAAATCCTCTTAAAATCTTTTTTTTTTATTTTTTTCTAAGTTTTTGGGGGTTTAGGGTAGGGATTTTTCTACTTTCATGTGCTTCAGCTTCTGTTAATACTCATATTTTCCCTGCAGACTCTGAAACTGGTATTTTTAATGTATATATAAATACAATTCCAGTTTGTCACAAAACATCTGAAATGTATAAAACCACTATAACATTATGAGATTTTTACAATTTAAAAAAAGATTAATCAAAAAGACTTTTCCACTCCTCCGTGAGTCTCTAAGCATCCCCTTTGCCTATGGCTCACTTGGAGACTCAAGTCCACCAGACTTCAGCAAGCACAGTGTTTTGGTTTCAACACAGCCAACTGCGCTCTTGTCACTGTGAGAGCAAAATAGGAAAGAGCTATTTGGTGTCCCTCAGGCAGAAGCATTTATCTTGAGCCCGTGGAAGGCAGCGGATTTTGCTTTCTGCTTCCACAGTCCCTGTGATATGAAATCGCTTCCTCTTATGATACCACAAACTGAATGGCCCCAAATAGGGGCAAACCTCAGAATTACAGGGAGTATCTCCAACCCTGCTCATTTGTTCTTTATACAGCCATTTCTGAACCAGCAATACCAGAGCAGCTGGTTCAGAATATCAAAATCAGGACAAAGTGTACTCGGCTTATGGCTGCCCGGCTCAAACACATGATTTTGCGGTCAGGAGAACACTTGCTGGTGGTCCATAGAGACCTTAGTCATGTGTATGATGATGGCTCCTTCCTCTGGGTGTCTGATGGGAGAAGAGGAAGAGTTGGTACCAATGGCACAATGACTGTCTCATAGGGGTTGGGATGCTCCTGAATCCAAAAGGGCTGAAAATATTCTGCAACCTTCCTAATATCAATGTGCTGAGTGTATGCCATTGCATCCACTCCAAGAGTATTCTGGTAAGTGAGAGTTAGCTTACACTAATGCCAGGGCAGGGGTTAATAGCCATATGAATATACTGCTATTAAAAGAAAGCCCATGATGAGAAAAACTTTGGGAGTCACTGGAACCTAGTGGAAGCTGTGGAAAAGCATCAATGAGTCAGCAAACACCTTGGAGTAAGTTCAGTGTCATAAGAAGGGGTTAAATATCAGTTCCTGATGTTATTGCTTAGTAAGATTTGTGCCTCAGAACTGTTTAGAAACACAAATAAGTGAGCCAATGACTGTTGATGGATCCACCACCACAAAGAGGGCACGAGTTGCCACACTGTGAGGAGCCCTGAGGCATGCAGGATGTCTACAGGAGGCTGTCAGGTATGATGCAGGACCTTCAGCAGACCATGATCTGCAGTATCCCCAGTGATGTGTGAAATGGTGCTACCTCTCCACTCGAGAGACAACTAAATAGCGAACTTTGTGTGCGGTGTTCTACACAATGAGAAAGCATATCTTCCTACCAGACAGACTCAAAATCAAAACAGCCCCATGAGGGTTAAGGGGAAAGCAAATATCATCCTTTTTTTTACCTGAGTAGGCAGAAAGAGACAGTGGTTTGCTTAGAGTCCCTGAGGAAGTCTATGGTTCATAGACCAGTCTCATTCTGGTGCCTCATTCAACTGACCACGCTCCCATAGCCCCCTCCGTGTGCACAGGCACCCCATAGTAGGGTGCACCATCTGGCAAAAGGGTGCAGCCTTACCCCACTATTTCTCAAATGTTGTATTAGGACTACGTGGTTCCAAGGATGCACACAAGACAGAGTCACTTCTGGGTCATCCAAATTTTTCCAGAGAGAAGCTGTGTCAGGAAGACAACCAAGATCAAGGAAACATAAATCTTGCTTTAAGTCTGCCTGGATTCCCTCCAGGATCTATGTTAAGTACCACTGGCTGAACATGAGAATTTTATTCCTCTCCTCCCTATTCTCCTCCTCAAAAAGTGATGCTCCCGTGCTGCTTTGAGGACACTGCACATAACTGACTGTCGTGCCAGGAGTCAGAACGTCCTGACTCTGTCCATAACACAGGCTCCCATCGGATAGCATCATTAGTGTGTGGTTAACATGGACACAGAAATGCTCTGCTTCCAGAGCCAAAGAGACACAACCAGCTCATTATTTCCGTACTTTCGGAAACTTCACAGAGAAATAAATAGTCACTGAAGCTCATACTAAGGCTTGGACCTCACATAGCAGAAGACACTTGATTTCTTGGGAGACCATCCCCTCAGGGCTCTCAAGTTCCTTTCATGAACACGACAATTAATGCCCTGCAGATAGGATGGACATTGATGGATTGTGTGTCCTCAGTGAGTGATTGTGAGGTCTTTCTTTCCCCCATCCTCTTATAACTTAAGATCTTCCCTCTTCGATTTTACATTTCCTTTGCTGCTAGATGCGTTTTTTTCAGCTTCACTTGCATGGGGAAGGGTTTGTCCCAAAGCAGCCTCTCCTCCCGCATCTCCCTCTCCCCCCCCCGACTATGAATAAGACCTCTCTGTCTAAGGCAACAATTGCTGAGAAGCCTCCAGAGTACCCATTTCTCGTCCTCCCCCTGTTTTGATGCACTGATTATCCTCTTGTCAGATCAATAGCCCATCTGCTTTTAGAAGTTCTCTAGCATTCTGATGCTAAATTAAAACAGAGAGAATCAATCCTCAGTTAATTTCTCCAACCAAACAATTTATATCTCTCTTCTGATCTGCCATCATGTGAATTATATAATGCTGACATGCTGTGGGGCCTCCCCAGACAAAGTAAGCACTTTTATAATGCTGAATTGCCCTCTTTATTAGTAACTCTCAAATGTGACAAACCAGGAGATTTATTTTATAACGTTGCATAGGCCTTGGTTGAACTTGTTAAAACTCCCAGCTATTGTAATAGAGTAAATCACTAATTAACAGTGGGTTTTGCTTTGTTTTTAATGGACTTTGGGGATACATTTCAGACTTAGATGAAGATTAGTGCAAAACAGAGTTCTCCTCAATTATTTCAAATTGAGTGTTATGCTAATAGTAAACAATTAGTTCTTTCCTGACTGAAAATTAATGTTCTATAAATAATTACAAAACCAAGCTGCTATGTGAGTCCCAAAAGGAGCTGCCAGACTTAGTGGTTAACCCACAAGAAAGAGGCATGGATCTTTTCCATGGTCTCGCACTTTGTGAAAATTAAGCATGTGCTTTGGTGCTTTTCTAGGGTTTTCCTACCCTTGCTGAAAAAACTGTATCTATATATCTATGTAGATATATATAGATATAACCTGCAAAGGATATTTTGAAGGCAAAAATGTATGATCTTAGGGTTTGCCAGTTCTCAGGTCACTTCCCAAATCAAAGCTTAAACAAAATATTAACATCGTCCCAGTAGAGATTTCTGCTTTGTGAGGTTTTGTACTTGCTTCTGTATAGGGAAAATTTGGAACACAGAAAACTGAGTTATCTCAGCTGATTCCAGATCAAGGTTAGTTGACAAAGTATGAGACTGTTATACACCATGTTCTAGATCACCTAATTCTCCCACTGAACTCCTAGGAGTTAGGATTTTCCTCTTTATGGCTGCAAAGCTCTGGTTACTCGTTTTGATTTATACCAGCTTTTTTTCAGCACCCTGAGCTCTTCAGTGCCTTTCCATGCCCTTACAGATCCCCTCTGCAGTCAGTGGAAACAGACAGACACCTCTTGTGCATAAATCAGTGAAAGGTGGGATTTCTAATCTCACAGAGTAAAGGATTTCTCGTCAGCGAAGGCAAAGTTCACGCTGGCAGGGGAAGAAGAGCAGACCCTCTGGGCATCAGCATCGCCTAAATAACTCAGAAGGACAAAAATCAGTGCCCTGTCCTTGCAGCAGTCCGTCATGGCCCTGCGGTACCTGTCCCCAGCCCACCCCTCTGCCACAGCTGAGGGCGCCCGCCGTGCCGTGCCGCGCCGCGGGGTGAAGGAGCCGCGCACGCACCAGCAGCCAGGTCTCCCACACTTTGCCTTCTCGGCAGAGCAGCCCTGGAACATGCACAGACTTTTGTTTGGTGGTGGAAGAGGCGACGCTGCCAGGAGGCTGGCAGCCCTAGGGGACAAGTATGTCAGCACTTAGTGCTGCTGGGGGTTTCAGTCCGCCCCACCCATGGCGCTGGCCGCATCTCTCACAGCGGCGTTAATGCTGCTCTGAGATTGGGGGGGTTGTCTCTCTCATTGCGTCTCAAAATGGTAATGTTGCCATCTCCACTTTTCCACTTTGGGCAGCTACCTACCCGACCTTTGTCTTCAGCCTGTTCAGCCTTGTGCTTTGTCTTACACACCATGCCAGAGCCACAGAAATCAATAAAATTTGCAACAGATTCTTGCTTCAGTTTCCTCATAATTTCTGAGCGTTTGCTTGAGGCCTGTCAAAGCCCTGTGATAACCCTCTCCTTCCTGCTGCCACCCAATTTTGGCATGAGGGAAGATATCAGAGGTCCCTCAGGAACAGATGTGGCATTTTGTTCCCTGCCATCTCCTCTCCCTGCACAGCCTCCAAGCCTCGCTCAGGGAGGGCAGCGTTCCTCATCTCTTGCCTGTGGGTCAGCCAGCTAAAAAATCCCAACCACCTCCTAGAAACCGACGCCCTGAAGTGCCCAGAGACCTCTGCTAAAGTGCTAATGAGTCTTGACATCCAAGAAGTGTCCAAGCCACAACAACCCAGTTCTTGTATCCCCTGCTCTCTGTCACAGGAGAGAAGACACAGCAGCATTAACTTGGAGCTTGATGAGTGTGTGTTTTCCTCATGTTCCTCCCAGGCTTGTGCCAGTCCCGACGTTCTCCTCTAAGCCCGAGCACCCAGGTGAGAGGTAGATGAATTCTGTCAGCTCTGTAAGTAAAATTAGATTCCAATTTGCTGTCAGAACTTTAATTAAAACACTTATAGATCAACTTTACCATGGCAAATTGTCTACGCCACTATTACTATAGGAAGATGAATGTTAGCTGTGAAAACAGGCAAAGTACACTCCCCTAGACTAATGTGCAATTTCATAGCCATTGATTTTTTTACCTCGAAAATTCTCACACATGCTTCTGGGAATTGGAACTGCTTACAGGTGACCTCGCAGCAGCTTTAGCAATTTTTTAAAACTTTTGTGAATGTGGAAGAAGAGTCATTTTGCCCATTCATGTTTTTCCAAGGCAGGCATGACCTGCAAGCACCTACCTCCCAAGTTTTGAAACCCAGCCTAATTGTTGGATGACTACATTTAACAGATAATACATAATCTAGAGCTTAAATTCCTATAGGATATTGATAAACAGCCACCACCTCCTGTTGTAAGACTAAGCATCTAATTCTGCAGTCAGTCTGAATATCAGCTTTTTTCGGGGTAATAATGAAAAGTCAGATCATGTACCAAGATAAATTTAATTACTGGAATGAATCTGCTTATGCCAGTAAGATACATTAAAAGAGTACAAAATGTAAGTAACTATTACTGACTTGAGAGCAGGTGTGTGATTTAGTATATAACAGGCTATTTGAAACGGTCACATAACTAAATGGGCAATTTTGCTATCAAAATTAACCATTTAACCCAGATAAATGTTGCGATGTTTTTGGTAAATGACGAACATTTAAAATCAGTCAGCGCAGCATCTGAGCAGTCCGCAGTCCCTAAGACACCACGTTCCGATCACCTCCTTGGAGCGGCTGTGTTAACCGTGGCTGCTCTTTGCTCAGCCCAGGGCAACAGGCTGGCTTCTCTCTCAACATGCCCTTAGACATGGAGATGCAGGTAGGAGTGAAGGCTAGGTTGTGCACAAGGGGTCTGAGCCACAGGCAGGCAGTCACCCAACTTCCTAGCAGTTTCTGGATGTCTAAGGGGTCTGTCCAATGCCACATCAGAAATCAATGGCAGAGCACCAGATTTAACTGAGATCCTGCACCAATCTTCACCCAGCAGGTGGACTTTGAGTTTCTGTAAAGACATGTCAGACATGCTCCATCCCAGCAGCAGCCCCCAGGGTCACTCAGCAAGGGGAGATACAAGGAATGAAGAAAGCAGGAATCGCCAGAGAGACAGTAACCTTTTCTAACCAGCAGAATATGCACTTGGGATTGCTCATTGCTTTAGATATGCACCACACATCTGCACCACAATGATGGGACCACTTGAAAGTACTGGGAATTAAGATGCACCTTCTGGCAGTCCCTGTGATGGTCCAGCTGTAGCATGTTAAGCAGAACAGAAATAGACTGTGGTAATTTCATTGCATCCACATCGTTAGCGGTCGCAGAGGATGAGGGCAGCCAATTAGGCCAGATAACATACAGATGAGGTTCAGGACAGAGGTCAGGGTGAGAGCCAAGGCTGCTCAGGGGCAGCTGGACCTCGGTACAAAGGCTGCAAAGGCAGCTGCCCAGTGCTCCAGCCACCTCATACCACAAGCCCTCACGCCACAATGAGATAATTGTGTCCTGACCACATCTACCCAAGGGCCTGCCCTAGCACATCTGGGCCTTGTTGTAACTGCATTTATCTAAGATCTGAGTTACATCCATTAAGAGAGAAGGTCTGTACCAGCATAGCTGTGATCAAGAGTCAGGCTCAGCTGGCTACAAGAAGGTGGGAAGAGAGCCTAGTGGGTATGCAGTTGTGCAGCAATATCTAGCATTATCTGGGACCCACATCCAATTAAAGCAACCATGTATACACCATAGACACGCAATTGCATCAACCTCACATTTACATGCTTAACATCAATTTTTTTCCTTCTGCCACGGAGTTCTCAAAGACATCCTATCCATCAGTGCAAATGTGAGGACTTAATTCCAGCTGCTACATGCGTGGCCTCAGGGCACTGATGAGCAGAAAACCAGTGTGGTTTGATTAACTGAGCTCTTGTCTACACTGTCAGCTGAGTCCTCTTCTTGAGCAAACATAGTCCAGCTGCTTCTTGTGTCATTATGCATTTAGATATGCCTCTATTATACAATAAATGAGAAATCAAGGGTGAACAAGAAGGTGAGGGGTTTATGAAGCTCCTTTACTGTGACTACTGCTTCTACTGGCATTTCCTTTGACTTTTGACCTTCCTTGATGCAAAGGCTCTGGTCTCCTTGCAGCTAAGCTGCGGCTTCCTCTGAAGTACATGGGCTGTAATGTGATGCCTGCGGATATGGTACCTAGGGTAATTAAGATGTTTGTTGACTTTGGTTCTGCCCCCACCAGTGTGTAGCTATGTCCATAGGAAACCAGTGTTTGCTTGCTGATGAAGTGTCAAACATTGGTGCATAAAATCACCAACGTTCCCAGTCTTTAATGTTCCATGTTTCTTCATAAGTAATTGAGTAAGGTTAAAATCAGTGTGTTTGGTGAAGAACACATGAAGGTGCCATTACAATGCAGGAAACAAACATTTATAAATTGTTTATGCAGTGAGGACAGTACTTGGCTTGCTCTTTAATGATAAACACCCGAGGCATCATAGAATTATTCAGTCTTGCAAGAGGGAGGCCAGATGAAATACATTTGGTTAAATATCAGTGTCTCCTAGAAAAGACCATACTGCACCCTAAACTCTGCTAACCAGCCCTCTACCAACTACAAGGGAGCTAGCCTAGCCTGGTGTCTGACTTTTTAGTTACAGTTCAGTGAGATTTATCCTCCTTTTATGTTATGAGCAATTTTCAGTACCACGGTTTCTGTTCATCGTTAAGTGATTTCATGCCTTCGGTGCTTCACACACCTTTCACGAAGCAGATGACATTGGCACTTTCCACATGTCCCAGTGCCCCAGCTTGTGGTCCAAACATCCACAGCCTCTCCCGTTTTCAGTTCTGTGGTTATAGAACATTATTAATGCTCTTGATCTCTTCGGCTCATTTCCTTGGTCTTCTCCTCTCTAGCTCACTTTCTATGGCGTGCTAGTTCTGAAGGCTGTCAAAGTTTTTTCCTAGAGGGCTTTGATAAACAAGAGATCATTGAAAAGTTGTCATGGATGTGGGCTTCAGGAATGGGGCAAACTGGATGATCCACGGACCTTCCTTACCTCTGATTGCAAGGCCTGGACTGAATTGTCAACATGATCCTTTGAGTCCAACATGTCTAATGTTTAGTGGCACATGTGGATTTCTATCCATTTTCAACAGGATCGTGTAGTGCTCAAAAATAAAGTAACTACAGGTGTCAGACATAACAGAAGCAGTGAACTTTTATAACTCTGCCAATGTGATCCAGGAAATTCAGGTCCTTCCTTTGAGGCACAGAACCAGAAGAAATTATTGTAGTTTTTTGAATTGTACCTGGAAGCAGGCATTACTGCAGGGAAGTTAGATTAAAATCTTCCCCAGTATTGGATATGGCAGCTCCAAATGCATTGGAAACTGACAGTATGCTTTGGAAGAAGCATGAAGACTATGGGAAGCTGCTGAAACAAGACCGCACAGAATGAACAGTTTAGGAAAAGGATTAGTTAACAGATTATTTGTAGTGTAACTGAAAACAAGGTCAGATCAAGGTTATTGTAGCAATGGGCTTGACTTTCCGAAGGAGAGCTGATACTTGCAGGTCAAGTAAAAACTCTGCTTTTCAAATTAAAAGTTCAGTAAGACCAAAGGGAATCCAGTTAAAAATGCACACCAAAGTGCAAAGATGGGCTGCAAAGGTCACCAAATGGTCCGGACAAAATTTAGTTGCAGAAAATGTGGCATTAATCACAACAAAATGGAAAGGGGTCCATTACCAGAAGAATGTGGCTGTGCAGAGAATACACACAGCTTGAAGCCATCGGATTCATTTTTTCCACATAGTCTGTCAGGTGTCACTTCAATAAGTTCCTTGTAGTTGTTTACGTCTGAGCTAACCATCTAGATTTTCTTTATCATCAGTGGAGAGAAACAGTATCTTCTGGGGCATAATTCATCTCACAGTGAGGTAGACATCTGAAATACATCTTCATCGATCTTGGTGTGTGCAAAGTTGTTTCTCTTACATATTCTCGCTCCCCTCTCCTCTGACTGCAGTTGCACAGTAACTTTTTCTTCTTCTGAAATACGTTATCCCAGAGGCACTGCCACAATCGCTGCAGGTCTGTCTTGGAGCTGACTGGCACTGGCTCTGTCAGACATGGAGGAAGCTTCTAGCAGCTTCTCACAGAAGCCACCCCTGTAGCCCTGCCACTGCCAAAACCTTGCCACGCAAACCCAATACACTGCTAAACTCACTCCACCTTTAACAGTAAAGAGGTATGTACACACCGATGGATAACACCTCTAGAGCAATTCCCATAGCCCTGGTAATCTACTGGAGCCTGCTAGTGAAGCAGCTGTTGACCAAATAATTCTGGACCAATTTTTTATCCACCAGTGAAAATTACTTGAGTGATCACAAAATTAACAATTTTAGTAAAAAAGAAATTATTGCTTTTCTAGCTAAACAGCAAATCTGTTTTTCATAAATTTTGCATTTAGAGTTTCAACAATTTAGTTTAATGCTAGGCTGCAGCTAAAGGGTTTAAATATGTGCCTGAGAAAATGAGTGTATTGGGGTGAGGAAAGAATGATATGATACACACAGATGCATGAATATAAAATACACTAACTGTTATCTGAACGTGCTCACAGAAAACACTGCCAATAAGTTCAACACAGTTCGACAAGGGTGCGGAGGGAAGACTAAAACCACGTCTGATAGAAGGAGAATCTAGTTCCTGCTGTTTCATCATCACTGAAAAGTGACTGCTGCCCAGCCGTGTTTGTTGGGGAAAACACTGACACGTGCTCAAGGGTAGTGTGTGCTGGTCTGGCCCAAGCCTCCCTCAAGAGAAACAATTGCAGCCTCCACCCCCAGTGAGTGCATGAGCCCGTTCCAATCATGGGCATATGGAAAGCATGTGTGGGCCAGGAGGTTTCCACTAAGAAATATATTCTGTGAGAAAGGCTGACAGAAAATGTAGCAAAAAAGCACCAGGTCCAGTCCAGAGCAGACTATGAACTGAAGCTTACAGACAAAGGAGGAGCAAGTGCTGGTGCAGAAAGAGGAGATGCTGTCAGAGGAGATACTGTATGAGGCAGGCACTATTCAAGCCGTTGATTTTAGGCATCTATTTTAGGAAATCTGATTCCCCCAGTGGAAACCTAACCATTGCCTCTACAGATGTGTCTAGGCTCCATCCAGCTGTGCCTGCAGGCCAGCGGTTGGGCAGCTGGGCAGAGGCTGCAAAGGCAGGCACCTAAAAAGTGAAATGTTGTGAGCATCCACAGCATCTCTTACTGATCCTACCAAGGAACAATGACCTTGTCCTCCTTTGGTATAAGAAGACTATAACAAAGAGGAACCTGACACATCCCTTTTTTTTCCTGTTACCTAGAACAAGCAGGTATAGATCCCCTGAGTTTTGGGTCATTCCTACAGTCAAACACAGTTTCCTACACCATCAAAAGCAATGACACCCTGGCAAAGATGACATTCCCTTGCAAAAAGGATCTTACTAGGAAAAGGAGGAGCAATGTAGGAGAAAGAAGGAAAACAGAAAGGATGCATTTTCTTGTTCTCAGCTAAGTGGGAGGATGTGGTTTAAATTTTGACCATTCTAATTTTAGGTAATGCAACTGAAACAAATTCACCCCACAAGACCATAATAAAAATATACATTTCTCCCTTTCTCTTTTTCTGATCTCTTTGAGACCCGGGTAATTCAACCCACCTGGAACTGAAACTGTCAGCAGACACCTTTCTCAACCACTGTTTGAGAAGGCCCAGAGATCAGTCAGTCACTCCACATTATGGCAGGGGTTTCTCCTCCAAAGTATGCTGCAAATTTGGTGGATGGACACAAACAATTTACCTATCCAAAGATTGTGAATACCAGGGTCTCTCCTTCAGTCTGATGGATTCTTTCAGCTTTTGATAAGGGACTATTACATAATAACTCCCAAGCAGATCTGGGTTACTTAAATCTAGGTGTCTGGTGCCATTTGAGATGCCCTTGGGTATCTGAAATAGATAGATGTGGTCACACTGCTAGATGTGACGCATAAGCTACAGGAAACTTGTGCCTTTCTCCAGCAGCTGAAGGTCAGCTGGGACAAGGCAGGGCATCTGAAATGTCACCAGACACTATATTTAGGCTAATGGTTGAAGTGGAATACAGGTAACTCAAAACCTGTCGTAAGCGAGATCTTTCTCTTGCCAACAGATGACTCCCCCTATCCTTCAGGGGAAGCTTAATTTTCACCTAGGACTTCATTTAGAAACATGCCAATGGAGATCTGCGATTTCCATTCAGCCCTTTCTTAGGCCATTCATACCCATTTTGGCCCATGATTATTCTCTATAAGCTGAAGATGCATCAGTAGAAAGATACAGGTACCTCCCTTGGTTTTATTTTCAGTGAGCTAAAGCATGCCCTAGAGAAGGCCATCTCTCTCCCTTGACTATAACAGCTCCAATGGCAAAACCTTCCAGTTTGGCTTCTGAATTAAGTAAATAAAACTGGGTGAATGAGTCCAAGTATTAGAGCTTATTAGTCAAAGTTGCATGCAATGTGCATGAGACATTATCTCCTTTTTAAGTCCAGAATTAAGCCCAGAGTATTTGTCAGGTACGTGTATCGAGAAAAATATACTCTGAGATTGGATTTCTGCTTTTCTTAACAGGGACTTCTGCAAGTACATCCACCTATAAGGAATCGATAGCTGCCAGCTGGTTAATGTGACTGAAAGAAGGTCGCACAGGCTGTGTTGACGGGTGTGATTAATTGTGGAGGGTCAGCTCAAGCATATCCTGCAACTGGGTAAAGGTGCCACTAATGCAAATTGGTCAAGTGGGAATAAACATCATTAATTCCATACAGCATGTCAGATAAACAGCCTATGGAGAGGTACACATTTACAAAGCATCAAAAGACTAACTTGCTAGAGTTTATCCTGAGATAGCAATAAAAGTAATCAATTTGGATTTAAACACGTTCCCAGAGTTATGATGAACCAATTGAGATGAATGGTTAAACCATGTACCTGCTGGCTTGCTTGAACCATCGTAACACTATCAGTCGGTAGTAACTGGCACTGTAAAGAGCAAGATTTGTACTGTACACTTGGCCATCAACAAAATTTATGTTCCAGAGAAAGCAGCAGGGTTTCAGAAAAATATTAGTGCCAGATGGGCCCAACAGTAAAAAAACCACTAAATCATTCAGAGGGCTTAATGCCCCCATCCACCCATTCCCAGAGCACATTGTATCTGGAGGTACTGGGCCATTACATTTTCTAGGAAAGCTGATTTATCTGGGACTATCCTGTCCACAGAAGGGACTAACCTTCTACCACGGAGCGTCCAGCTCAGATTTAAGACGTGCTGCTTCCTTGGCAGGTGTCAGTGACAGCAACTGAACATGTCATTGGACTCCCAGATCAGTAGGCACCCATCATATTTACAAGTTCCCGAATTTTTTCGTGCAAAACTTATTCTTTCCCTAATGCAAATGTTAGGTCTGCAAAAATAGCATCTCCTAGTAGGAAAGTTCCCAGGCAACTCTACAGAAAGACAAATTCTGGCAAAGACAGTCTTAGCCCCTCTCCCTCTGACTCGTCTTTTTCTTCTCCACCCATATAATCCCTGGGACACAGGCACTGAGTCATGGCTGGAACTGTTAAGTACATATCAATTAATAAAAAATAGTAGTTTCCCATGAGTAATAGGAGCTCTACTGCAGTATGTTCATAATAATGTAATTAGTGTAATTCTGGTGGGGGTCTTTGCTTGGAATAAGTAATAAATTGAGATCTAACACTGGCACCTTCCACACAACTACATTTCTTTCATTAATATCTCCCTATTTACGTATGGCGTTAGCCTGCTTGTCATGGTCCTAACAAATATTTCAGATACAAATCCAGCCTTCTGTAACTATCCACATGATAACTAAGCCCCATTTGCAACTAAAAAGTCACAGCTGATCAAGACCTACACATAGCCAAAGCCCAGATGCCATGAGCTGTTGTGACTTCACATACATTTTGCAAAGCAGCTACTAACCCTACATTTTGCATTTGTAGCACCTCAACAGGACTGCTCTTGTACATCATTGTGGCCTCCAGGCTACCACATTCATAGGTCCTTTGCTTTCCATCATAGCTCTGTATTTAAATCTCCATAGATCTGAATGTGGTTATTTTGTAGATGGAGCATACTGAGACGGTAGCACTTGTTAGCACAAACAGTTTTAATTTTGATTCTCTTTTTTATTAGCTGACTGTTTTCCAACTAGGTTACATGAAGCATAAGAAATCAGGCTCTGTAATAAAAGATCGTTGGCTCAGCTCCTTGAAAAATGCAGACACTTGGACTAACCCCGCAAACGAGCACATCAAATGAGCAATGAACAGAAAAGCCACTGGCTGTGTGCAGCTCTGAAGTCTCTGTTACCCTGAGAACATGTTCCCATCTAGAAACATGTCTAGCACCTTCCTTTGGTACCAAGCTATCAACATAAAGCAAACAAGCAAATACCCCAGTGGGGAGGGGAATAATTTGTCATGTTGACTCTATATAGACTGGAAATTACATGTTCTTTCTCTGTCCTGAGAAGTGATGATTGAGAAAAGACAAATAATGTTTCATTTGCCCTAGGGAAATATTGCAGTGTTAGACAGGACAGTGAATGTAGATACTGGACTGGATCTCCTCATGCCCCTCATCATACCAAAAACGAAAGAAGAACTAGTTCCTTTCCAAAACCTTGTATTCCTGCCTAGGTTTATAAACAAGAGTATACATAAGAAATGGTGTTTACCTAATTCTGATTTGGAAAATACTGCATTTATGTTCTTTCTCTCTTTTCCGAAGGGCTGAGCTCACATATTTTATTTACCTCCACAGCAGTAGCTGAGAATTGATTTCTAAAACTTTCAAGGAGAAAGTAAGGAGGAAGTCTCACTGGCCATGTCAAAAACTCTTCTGTTTCCTGCACAAAGAGGAAGTCTGAAATATTCTGAATTCCAAGAAATAGATAAAACAAAAACTTCACCTCATCTGACCAGAGGCACAAAAATGAGACTCCTCTTCCCTAACTCTGCCTGTGATATGAGTTTCCACCTGAACAGAGTGTCCAAGCTGTCTTTATGAGAATTTCAGGGAGTACAACACTTATAACCGATGTGGGTGACCACTTTAGGAAGAGCCCTAGATTCCCTGAACTCTGCTGACAGCTCTCCACTGATTGTAAAGGCAGCCCAGGTGACCAGCTCAGATATAGATGCCTGCACTGCAAACAACCACTTTAAGCAGATAAAACCCTCCCTGGAAGGCTACACAGTCCCCTGAGGCCCTGTGCTCCTAGGAAGGGGAAGGATGGTTAAGACCTAGGCCACCAAACTTTCTTCATTTTGTAGGACTTTCTGCATCTTCTCGGGGGTAAAATGTTGAGAGGCAACTGAGAGATTGTCATTTGTGACTTTGTCACAATGTTGGCCATGTTTTGGACCTGAATGTTTAGGGTAGATGGGAACTGGGGAGAGAGGGGAGGTGGGGTTTGGGTATGGGGGTGCATGGCTGGAGGGGTTAAAGAAGGCGTCCCAAGGCTGGGTTCTTATTGAAAAAGAGGAAAGAAAACATTTGGCAGGAGGCAGGAGCCAAAAAGGAGGAATGGAATTAGAGACAGGACGTTAGGTTATACCCAGGGAACGGGCTGCCAAGGGAAGAACAGGAGAACTCGCTGCCTACAGCGTAATTGGGAGCCCTGACTCCTTCCTCGAGGCTCCTCTCACTGGCAAAATAAATGAATAAAAAAATAACTAAAATTTCAGTTTTATTCTTGCTTCAACCACAAGTACAGCACCTAAGCAGAATGATGTAGCACTCCTGAAGGAGTAACTCCTGGAGATCTACAGCAGCCAGATGCCAGGGAGAGCCAGCACTTTCCAAATGCACGTGGTAAATCAATGCCTGCTATTACACATCTCATCTCACGCGAAATCTCTCTATGAAACTCACGTATGTCACCTCTGATTCCCCCTTCCCCTCCTCTTCCATTATCGTTGCTGGGATTTGGGTTTTTTTTGTATCCGGTTGATTCAAAACTACAAACTGAAGTTGCGTTGCAAATTAACGACTGCAAAAGCGAGCAGGACCGCGGTGGCTGCTCCCGTTCCAAAATTAAGGAGAGTTTGCCATCTAGAGGGCAAGAAAGGCAGAAATTTTGCTCTGTGGTGGGGAGCAGCTTTCAATTTGAGTACAGACAGTTCAGTAGTACAAACTGGGCAGCGTGAGAACGGCAGACGTACACCAAAGAAGGAAGAGGGCTAGTGGTTTCTTTCTGAGTCTGGGAGGAGTAGTCATCTTCTTATCTAAATTGTGCAAGCTGAAATAGCCAGACAGTTTAATTAAGCTCAGCAGATCAATAGCATTCACATTCAGCAGAGGATAAACCTTGCCAGAGACTACTTTTTGGGCCAGTTTGCTCCAGTGTGCATGCAGGCAGAGCTGGGATGTGGATAACCAGCAGTGGGTAAAACTTTGTTTTTCCAGTGCAACTGGGTGTTGGCTGCAGAAGTCTGCTGAACCCCAAACCTTCATCCCATGAGAGTGGAAATCTTCCAGTTTTACACCCAGATTACACAGAAAATTAATCATTTCTCTCTGGTCCTACACCTTCCCTAGTATATTTCCTCCATAACAGATGTCAAAATATGGTCTCAGGCTCTCTTTTTTTCCTGGGAAAACTATGGGGCAGTTCCCCTTTTCCTTTATTTTCTTTTCTCTTCTGGTGTTTCTTGACTGCATTAAGATGCTCTGTTCTTGAAAGCCCTGAGCTATGTTCTCATCCATGCAGTGGCTCTGCATTTCTCCACTTGGAAATATTCCTGCTTCCTGGGGGAGGAAGGACTAGATGACCTCCAAAGCTCCTTTCCACCCAGCATTTCTGGGATCCTCTGGGTGCCAGTCCCTGCTCCATACAACATGCCATTAAACATCATGGGCCCCGCGCTGAACAGGGCTTGTGGGTCTGCAACTTGGAGACGGTGGTTCAATTAGGCTGCAAGGCAGCTGAGGCACATGAACTGTTGAACAAATATCCCTTTTTGTAAACTACCTGCAAGTGTTTAGGAACGATGGCAAAGGCAAATGCAAGGCAGAGACCTCCAAGCATTTTGAATGCTTGTTGGAGTCCACGTCAGGCACTTGGACACCATCTATTAGAAAGGCAGGTTTTCACACCAGCAGAAAACCAGTTTTGCATACAGGTTTCAGCTGTTCTCCTACTCCCTCCGAGATTTTCATCTGCTGATTTTGCAAACTTGTCTTTGCTTTCCCTGTGTCTCCTGGCACTCGGTCCTCAATATGCTTACGGGCTACTGCAGACGTTGCTGTCATGACCTGTGCAGTACTAATGAAACCATCTGGTGGGTCAACCTGTCACTTTATATGCCATTCCAGGCTCTGATTGCATGAGATCACACAGGCAAAGCAGCTACAGGCCTCACAGCAGTGCCCTCATGTGATTTTAGGAGGCGGCTAAGCTACAGGAGAAGTTCTTTTGCTGGGTGAGACACTAAGCTGCTGTTGTGAACGCTTGTGACCTTTGAAGATCACAGGCTGCTTTCTCTAATGAAAAAAGCTGAAGTTAGACGTCCCATTTCTCATTGGAGAAATGTAAATTTTGCTTCCTTTTGCCCTTCATTTTCAAATAACACAGTAAACTGACTTCTGAAGTGTATCCAAGGCCTCCTCTAGCTTATAAAACGTGTTCAGGGACAACTAAATGAGATAACAATATAGCTATTTAGACCTTTTCCACCCACTCCTTTTGGGCTGGGGTGCATGAGTGAATTCAGGCAGTTAATCAAGCTACTGATTGTCAGCTAAGCCACGGTAATGGTCGGTGCCTGGCGGTGCATGTGTCCTTAGCATAATGCAGTTGCAAAGTAAATTGTGCTTGCTTGGACCCTAATGAAAATGAAATCCACTGTAGAGACAGTTTAAACGAACACACTTCTCACTGGGTCAAGCTTAAGGCATGCACATGGTCAGCTAGCAGGTTTCATATGATGGGCATCTTCAGTAACTCAGTTACTCCCTATCATGTGCTCAGACCTAGGAATTTATCCATTTGGAACAGTGATGTAAGAGAGGATTAAACTGGCTGAGACTGGTCTGCATAAAGGGCTCTCACAGCTTGAGTTATATCTATGTGTAACCTTAACTAGAGATGTGGCAAATTCACTGGAACTCTTTTAAATCAAGATTTTATTTCTCTCTCTAAAAATACACAGACACTCAAACAGAAACTATGAGCCTGATGTAGAAAGTTTGGGGTGAGCGTCTTTCACCCATGTGACACGGTCAGCGTAGATGGTCACAGTGAACTTTTACTGACATTAAAACCTATAAAACTATGAATCCTTGTGGTTCAGTAAGGTATAATTCACTGCCTGTGCCAACACTCCCTTCCCATCCCCCTGGCATTTGACCCACTGAGGCTATACTTCCGTAGAAAAGCTGTGCACTGTGGGTCTAGGACAAATGAATGGGAAAACCTAACTACTTAGCAGAACAAAGCTAAAACACATCAGCTTCCACTCCCTGATGCACTGGTATGTGGAGTATTAAAGGCATTTGAACCACAATCCCCGCTCAAATCAGCTCTTGCATCCCCTCTGGACAACAGAAGAGTGTTCCCATTTTTTGCTGTGTTGGTGATTTACTTGGCAGTAATATGTTGGAACTCCCTAAACCTCAACTCAGGTGATATTATGTCCATCCCATCCATTCCTGCTCTGAATAATTCCCCATGTTCAGTCCAAAGTTTCTGCATTGGAACAACTTATGTAACAGGCAGCTATTATTTGTCACAGAAATACGTCATAGAAATAAGCGTTTTCAAAAATTTACACTAGAAGATTGGATGGAAAAGTATTCCTATGTCTTGGATTTAAAGGAATTCTGTTATTGTTATTAACATTAAACTTTACTATGACTATGAAGTGAACTCGACTTCTGAGCCTCAGCTGGTATTTTGCAATTTTACCCTCCAGCCTACTTTTTTTAATTGAAACTTCTAGAATATACACTTTCTGTTCAGCTTTTGCAACTTCCTGCATGAATGAAATATCCCCTAACCCTGACCAGAAAACCCTTCCACATCTCTTTCAGAAGTTTGCTTCAGCAAATGTAACATCCTCACCAGAAGGAAACACAAGCTATAAACCATGCTGCAGCCTTCCTTTCTGTCTGGCTTGCTTCAGACTTCATTCATAAAAAAAGAGAGAGAGAGAGAGAATGAGAAAAAGCGACAGTTGATTCAGAAAGTTGTAAAATGTAAACATTCGTCCGCAGATGATGCATGGATGGTTAGTGTTGCATATCTTTGGGGACAACATATGCCTGCCTTTCACACTTGTCAAATCCTAACGGCCTCTGTTATCAGCACACAAAAGCTTCCAAATTCCTACCTGTCACTGAAATTCTTAGAAAATGAGAAACCATAACAGACTGAGGAAAAAAAATAACTGTGATCCTTCCTATCCTGCCACCACCTGGGTCCCCAGCCCTTGCTTGCAAGCGTAATCCTTACTCAGCAGAGCCACCTTATTGATAGTTTCAAGCCCTGTAGTTTCCTTGAGTGTTTGCAAGGTCAGATGGCCAAGTAAATTTCTCAGGCTTTCCAAGTGCTGCAGACACCTTGGTGACTTTTTTATTTATAGCTGACATTAAAACACTTCTTATGTGACAGGATTGTTAATTCTTCTAATTATTATTATTGTTTCCACTTTACAAACAGGGAAATGAGAGAAAGAGAGCCTTCCTTTTCAGCCCAGCTCAGGACCAGTGAAGTTCAGGTCTGCCAAGCACCCAGAGTCAGGACAAGGATGAAAGCTTTCTACCCTCCTGGGACAGCAAAAATGTCACTTTCTCCTGAATTTTAAGGCTTTATGAGACCTTGCCCACAGCACACTCAAGAGACAAAGCAGTACTCTTCCCACCTTGTTAGGTCTCATTAGTGGAGCCAAGTCACAGGGGGCCACCATAGCTTGTCCTCTTCTCTAGACCTCTCTTCCCTTCCCAGCTCCACCAGAGAGCTGGGATCAGAGATCCAGCCTACCCAAAAAATCCTGCCCGACCTCTGCCTCAGTTTCACTCTCCAGCCCATGGTGGGATTTGCATGGTACTGGGGTTCTGGGAGCACCTGGGCATCCAGCCCCTGGCCGCCAGTGGTGACTCTCCCGATACCTTCTGCTGCTGCTCCCCAGCTATATCCGTCCCCAGCACGGGTGGCCCGGGCAGCTCCGAATAGAAAGGCATGCCTGGCACAGGGGACGTGAGCGGGTGTAGCCATTAGCTGGTGCAAAGGTTTCCCGCAGCCTGCTGGCCTCCGGAGCGGCCTTTCAATGGGCTGCGTGTCAGCAGGCGGCAGGAATTCGGGGAATGTTAAACTGCAGGGCAGGCCACTTGGGGGGATTAAGGCACATGACTCGCAGACAGGAGTGATAGCTGCCTCCGTGAAGGCCAAACCCCACAAAGAGCAATTTCTTCCCCCACAAGCAAGTCCGCAGGGGCCCGCTGTCCCGGCCGGAGCAAGGAAGCAGGACTTGTCTGCGTGGCACTCAGAGCTTCCTACTTTTCATTGAGAAAAACGCAAGTGTGGTCGGTATCGGATAGATTATCTCTCCCTCAGCAGAAGGCTGGTTTAGGAGATGGGTAGGGATGGGGGAGGTATTTCTTCAATGAATTCAGTTTCCCACTGTGTGTAAAGGTTACTTCCCTCCGTCACCTCGCTGGATCCTGCCGCAAGCTTCCCACTCCGAGTGAAAAGCAGAAACTGCCTTTCTGAATGAAACCACTTCTTACTTTGCTGTGTGTGAGCGGCCAGGATCCCTACCCCGCTGCGCGCCCTGCTGCAGCTCGGTTCAGCGCTGAAATTCCCGCGTCTCTGTCGGCGGCTGCTGTGACAGCAGACCTGGGAGCCCTCTGTGCATTTTGATACTAAAAATGTTAGTCGTGCCCCGCGGACTTTTGCACTGCATGCTGCATTGGAAACCAGGTTTGCTCAGCAATGCTGCGCTGTGCCTGTTCCCCGAACCGCGCAGTGGGAGGGCATGGCTCTCTCTCTCTTTCTTGATAAATCCCACAGGTCCTCAGTGTGCAGGGTAGACCTGAGGTCAGATGTCTGAAGCGCACCCTGAGAGCTTCCCTCCTTGTCCCCAGGAACTCAAGGGACCCCAGGAGCCAGCCCCAAGATCATCCTTCCTCACACACCGCCTGGCATCACTGCCAAGGGCTTCCCAGCAGGGAGGAAACCCTCTCACACCTGATACAGCTCCAAAATCATTAAGGGCGATAGTGTTTGTAAGTACATGGGACACTGTGGGCCAGCAGTAGGTAATGGCTTGGGTCTGAAAAGCTCTCTCATGGTCTGGAGATGACCATGAAGAAAGCAACATGATCAGCCGTGCTGACTTTCTCAATTGCAAAGCATTTGAGCTGTGGAGGGGTGATGGGGTTTTTTGCCTTTTCCTCATCATTAAGGAGATGGGTTTCACAGAACATTTGCAACAAAACCCACACTGATCCAAATGTTCCTAACTGCCATTCAAGAGCTACACCTGCACTGCCAGTGGGACCAGTAGAGGCCCAACAGGAGGAGCTCTCCCTGTCTCTGCTGTGTCTGACTCAGGGACAAAGGGCACCAAGGTACCCATGAAATACAGAAGACTTGATCTTGTCACACTGTCCCACATCCACCAACTGCAAAGGAATCCTTCCTTATTTATCCCCGTGCAAATAAAAGCAAATTCAGTCTCCAAATACTCCGTCCAGATTTTCAGTTACAAACGCTTGTGGGCTAAATAACTGATTATAATTAAAGCTATGTACCAAAGAGAGCAAGTTTCACCTTCCTTCTTTCTTCCGAGGCACTCAGTGTCCACAGCAGAATACCAGCTGGAGTAAAGGCTCTGGAAGTTTGACATAGTTGGCCTTATCTTTGCTGTGCAGAACTAGATAACTTCATGTTTGTAAGCTAACACCCAGATCTTTTTCTTCCTTGAGAATATATGACCATACATTCTGCCAGATAAGCTACTGCATTTGCAGGTGATAATTTGTGCACAAAGTGTGACAATGCACATTCATGTCTTAAGTTCCTCTCAGAGATTATTAAAATATTGTTTATGAAGTGTAGGAATGGCTGTGCTGAATCAGACCAAAAGTCTAGCATCCCAGTTTGCCGTCCTGAACCTTAGCTCCTGCCAGATCAAAGAGGGGATTGAGGAGGTACATTAAGATTTAAGGAACAGAGTAGAGCAGGTTCTGTACAGAATAATCCTTTTCACATCAATTAGCTAGTAACAGCCTTCCTGAGATCATCGTATTTAATAGCTGTCACTATAGCCCTCCTCCATGAGTTATCTAAGCCTTTTTTTTTTAAAAAAAAAAAAAGCTCCTTTATGCTTTTGACATCTACAACATCCCATGGCAGTGAGTTCCATTGCTCAGTTCTGCACCCTGTGAAAATAATGCTTTCTTTTCTTTGCTTGAAATGTTAAGGCCGTGACTTGACAGCCTTAGGCAGCAAAAGAAGAAAGAGCGAAGGGAACTCACTAGAGGAGATACTGGCACTGATTGAACCAAACTGCCCAAGACAGAGTGGAGGTACAAAGCTGGGCAGGGGTTATAGCCAGGGGGGCTGACAGAGCAGACCTCCATTTGCAGCCTTTAACTTAGGAAGTTGATGGCCCAGCACCACAGGGCTGAGGCAGGCAGGAGCTTTTGGCTGCATAGGTAGCTTAACCTGGAGCTTCATGTTCACTTTAAGCCACCATAAACCAGCACTGCAACCAGAAGTAGCAGTCCTGGTCTTTCTCACTGCTCCCCTCAACTTATTTCTGCTCCAGTGCCACCATGCCTTGAGGCCAGTATCTGTGGCTGTACAATAAATTGGATCAGTTAAAATGATAAAACGACTTTTTGTTGCTGATTCCTGGATAGTTTTAAACCAGGTCACTTCCAAGACCCAGTTGCCTGCAGAACCAAGAAAAACCTACTCTTAGTGATGGCTACAGAGAGGGCAGGGAAAGACAGAGCTGCTTCTTTTAGCGGCAACCGTGGCTGCTGCCAGATTGCAGCAAGCCTGGAACCACAGTGCTTGGCTCCTGGGCACTGCCTGCTTGGTGCTGTGCCCTTCGACCGCAGACCAGCGTAACTCACAGCACTTGGATCACCCCACTGAGGCAAATACACCAGATCTGTCGGCAGCGTGCTGGACACCGTCCTGATGGACATACCCTCCGAGTAGAGGCACTTGGAGCTTCGCTCCTGCTTGCTTTCTCTCTGACGGAGCTTTTTCTCAGATCGTCACAACCACATTTTGAACAGTTAATATACTTATTAGGAAATAACTGCTCTTTATTGGCACTGAATGAACCTCTTTGCCTGGCTGAGACTTGGGAATGTAACATGTCATTTACAAAGCTGTCCCAAGAGAGCACAAACAGATTACAAAAATATGCCTTGTATTCAGTCCATTTAAATGAATAAGATGACAGCACGAGGATTATGACCTGAATTTACATGCCGAATGGTCACACTTAGAAACCTGACAAATTGCTTTGGAAAACAGAATAGTATTACCTGAGAGCAGGGACAGTGCCAAGTGTTCTCCATAGGAAAAACAGAAGAGTAGGAGGAAAACTGCAAACACTGATATAACCTTATCTGCTTCAAATGAGTTGCACAGTTTTAAGAATGGTGGTTTACAGGTGTACGGGGCACAGTCCCTCTGCTGCAAGTGAGCCAACTCCCAGCTTTGAGATACTAAAAGTAAACAGGCAAATTCATTCCTATTTAAATTTTATCCACCGATCTGAATTTGGTTTAATAAGCATGGGGATCTGGTTACACAATTGTTCCTGTCCGTTAAAAAAACAACATGTGATAGCTGACATTTTTAATTCAGCCCATGCACATCTAAAACAATACCCCGCGTGCTGCTTCACGCAGCTGAAATACGCTCTTACACACTCCATGCACAACCCATGCTGGGCCTGCAGTAATTCAATCTACACCCTCTTTTAGAATGAAACACGCCATGTGATGTTATCAGCCTGGAATAACACCAGTGACACCGTGTATCTAATCTCCACACATTTCTCGTCAGAAAACAAACCCTAACAGCATGCCCATCCCCAATTAGGACAACAAGCACAGAATGCATGGAGACAGGGTACCCTGAGCCACGATCCTGACATTTGTTTCCAAGAAAAATGGTTACAAGTTAAAAGCAAAGGTTAACTACTGAGTCAGATGCTCGACTTTGCTAAGATTTTGGTCCCAGGCCTTTGTCCTTTGTCACAAAACGTCCAACTCTGATCTCATTCAGAGGAGTTTGCACCCATGTAACTTTCCCGGCTTGGTTTAAATTACTCCAGTTGTGATGGAAATGAGAACAGGGTCAGGATGAGGGAGAAGACTGATGGTTCAAACAAAGGGCTGGTGAAATGACAGAGGAAAATTATGTAAAGCTCTCCCCTGCTTTTTTAATGTATGTTAACAGAAGGGCTAAAAGGCTTCCCTGGCTCCCCCAGCCAGCGGTGGAAGATCACAGTGCCGCCACAGTTTAGCTCAGACATCTTTCTTCTGTTGTGTACAGAAAGCCAAACAAATGAAAATGAAGATATTTATTTACAAAGCACCCTCAAGAGCTGACGTGATTGACAGCGCTGTACAGAAAGGTGCCAGCTCATGAATCAACTGAATTTCCTTGCTGCGCGGCAGTTCGGAGCAGGTCTGGAGAAGGGCGCGAAGGGAGGCTGGGGCTGGCTGGGGCAACGGCTCACTCTAAGGATGGCTGGGAGTCAGCCTCAAGGACGGGGAAAGAGATCCTTGCTTCGCTTTAGGAAATGTGTCAGGAAGATTCAAAGGAAGCAGCTCTCCTCCCCGTAATCTGGCACCCAGATGGAGCTGGCATCCCCATTTACTGGTCACTCTTTACTGACAAGCAGCAATAAACAGTATTTTAACAGGAGGAAGGGATTAGGGGTTGAACTGCTGTAGTCACACACGTGCGTGCACTTTTTTTACTGTGGCCTTAGCAGCTCAGGCTGACTTTCTTTCAGTTGTGGATGGAAGCAACCCCTTCACCTCAACAGAGAAAACTAACCGTGTCTAGGTACCAGCAGCAAGGCTGCCTGTGCACTGAAAGAAAAGCCAAGCGCTACTGTGGTTGCATTGAATGGACAGCCACTGCATAGGTTGGAGAGAGCATTTCTGACCAGGCTGTGCCGTTTTTTGACCCAGCTGCCTAACACTATTCCAGGTTTTTTCCTCCTGTTGTGTTCTGCAGGTATGGGGTAACACTTTAAGGTCTGTTCTCACATCTAGAGAAACCAGCAAGAACTTTTCTGGTGGTATCAGGGAGAGTAGGGCTGACGATCATTCTTGATTCACATAGCCAGGGAGAAAGCCCCTGTAACTTAACCACATGCACAAAAAGTTCATTGGTTTCTAGTCTTTGCTCCACTAATGCCTTTGGGTAGGTTACAAGGCTCCTTCTCTAGAAGACTCTTGAACTCCTACCCTCTGGAGCTATCAAGGTTCCCAACTACACAGCACTAGTTACTTTTATCTATATTAGTAAGTGCTGTATGGTGACCAGCAATCACTTAGTGATCTGGGATCGGTCTGCACACCTCTAGGAGCTCAGTTAAGATGACCAAGTCAAAAAGCTTTTCTCCCTAAGTCTTGTTCTCAGCCAGCCAGGGAAGTTAGTCACTTAAGAGCAGACCACAGCAACTGCACTCAGTCTGGCACTGAAAGTAACCTGAGTTTAGTAATCTAATGAAGACCCCCATGGCCTTTACCTTGGACCAAATCTAACTAATAAGAGTTTTGACTGTATAGAAACTGGGAGAGTGGGCATTTAATTAGAATTAGTAAATTGCCTAGAGGGAAGTTAATGGCAGTGGGGGGAGGGGAATGCTTGCTTCTTAGAAGTGTAGAAACTTCTGATTGCTAAGTGTCACTTTTTAGTTGATATGCTGTGTGTGATTTTTTTTTCATTTTTGCAAAAGACACTTGATACAATGTACAGATAATATTTCTAAAATACGTATAGGTCTGAAACTAAGGATTTGTAGGAAGTCATTAGGTTGCTTTTCTAAAGGGTTTAGTGCCAGGAAACTGCAGTGCAATACGTCCAGTTTTTAAGGTGTCTAAACAGGATGTCCAAATATTCCAGCTAGTCATGGAAATCAGCATTTAAGCGCTTTAGCAGCTAAACACAAGCTTGATTCACCTGGTTTCCAGCTTGATGTCTCCTCCTGGTGCTTGCCTATGGAAACTGGGATGTGGGCATCAGCCTTATATATAGTAGTGCCTAGTCTTACAGACCACAAAGGAGGGAAAGGCTTTTTAATAAATTGTGCAACAAAAACTTGAAAATGCAAGGTCGAGCTACAAGACAACAGTCCTTTCTGCTTTTAAAATCACTGAATCCTAGCAAATGTGATCACTTGTTCAGTGCAACTAATTGATTGCATGTTTACCTTGCACACCATTCAGGAAATTGGACACAGCTGCAGTGAGCATCACTGCACAGAAGACTCCTGCGGGAAAGGCAGTAGAGACAACATCTTCTGGCTGTCCCTAACAAATGGCACAACTCTCAGCAGGCATTTTTACGGAGGCAACAGGCAAGCGAGCACAAACAATGAGCAAAGAATGTAAATACCAGGCAGTCGAAGTATAAAAGGGAACTGGTTTCCACAAGCCATGTTTTGACTGGAGTCCTAGGAGGGAAGGCAACATGTACCTGGAAGCAATCACATTATCACAAAGTGCAACCAAAAAAACAACCCACAACTATTGCAGTTATTTTGAATCATTCATCTCAGCAATTCAGCTCCCCGCTTTACAGGAGAAGGTTTGTGTGGAGATGACAGCCCTGCAAGGCTTACATTTACCACTACTAACATTTGCTGTACCCCATCATACATATTTTGTATTGAGCAGTTTTGCCATCCTAAAAAAGACATGTGGAGCACACACTGCATTTATCAGTTTGAATCATTGAGAGCACTGAGCTCTGTACAGTGTGAAAAAGCCTCCCTCCTGCTCTCTGAGCTGGAGGGAACACCAAGTGAGTCTCATAATGCACTTCTCTGATCACTGACCCAAAATAGCAAGGTTTGAACGCTGCCTAGCACCAATACTCACTTCTCAGTGCAGAAGCAGGAGAAAGTATGTCATGATCTGCATATTTTTGAAAGAACAGTTCGGTTTTTCTGCCTTATGTTGGGTGTTTGCCTGTGGGAACGCCACCTTCCCAAACTGTCCTGTGGACCAACTCTGAATTTAGTCCACCCAAGAGACTGCCTGGGACCCAGCCAGAAATAGTTCATGCACATCAGCAGCTTCAGAGGGTTTTTGCCTATGTGCAGGCCCATACACTGTGGCACCAGTGGTGTAACCAGAGTAGTGAGCCACCACCTAGAAGGAGAAGCCACATCACCAGGGCCACAGCATCAGAGCATCCCAGCCAAGGGGAGGAAAGCAGGTCAGCACAGCACTGGGGATGGCAGATACTCCCAAATGGGTGATCCATGGGGCGTGGAAGTGCGATGTGTCAGGTTAGACATGTCCAAAATAAAGGATATTAGGATAAGGGCCAGGGTGGATTGTCCTCTTTCTGGTGCACAATAACCAGAGAGGTCAGCACTGCTGACTGCTTGCCTTCACTGAAGAGAGAGTGCTGTCCTTGGCAGGCTGTATTGCTGGGTCCTCTGCAGTAACAAAATGCCTCACGTTTATGAATGCTTTTAACAGTCTAGCCCAGCAATGCCAAATCACTTGTCCAGCTTTACTGCAGACAAAATAAAGCAGTTCTAGCAAGATAAGTGTATCCTGGAAGGGTGGGATTTTCCAGCAGAGAGGGCCAAGTCTCTGTTGGTGGCAATTGGCACTGTTGCGCTCAACTCCACGGACAGGTGCCAAATGACCGTAGCAGAGATTTTGGCAGTGGAACAGCAGTCATAATAAATGGCTCTGTGAAGCCTTGTGTGCACTTCACCTAAAGTATTACGGCCTTCCCAGCCCCTTCAAAGCACTCCAGAAGTGTGGGATTCTGCTTATCAGCACAGTAAGCCAGCAAAACCCCATCAGGAAAGTTCACCACCACCCTCGGTGGTGTGAAAGCAGCAGCCACCTTGCCCACAGCGTGGAGAAACCTCAACTACCTTTCCAGAAGGCTCCCATCACTCCAGCTCCTAAGCCACCAGCCCCAGGGGAAGGAACCGCAGTGTCTGGACAAGGCTCTGCAGGTGGGAAAGGTTGGCACAATAACTACAGCCACAACTGCGCACAATAAAATTATGAGTGGCTTTTGTTCTGGTTGGAAACTGCAAGGGCTCCCAGAGAGTCTTCTCAACCTCTTCTACACACCTGGGAAGTCGGTATTTGCAGAGAGACAACAATCGTGATTCACTGCCAAGCCCAGGCTTACAGAGGGACCTTAGAGAAGTTGCAGTACTTCTGGCACTACGTGGCATGTGCTTGGGCTCATGTGTTGAAGGAATAATCACATGGATTTGCCCACTCACTGCTATGGTGGCCTCCTCCTGATCTGGCATCATTCAGATGTCTCCCATGCCCACAGTTGACTAAGCCAAATTGCTTCTTACATCAAAATTCTCTGGAACTGGACTTTATAAGTCTTCAGATTTGCACAGATGTTTTGCTTGGGAGTCCTGGACTGGCCTGTCCCAAAGCTAAAACAAGACATGCAGGCCCAATCTGAATTTTGCCCCAGCCTGGCTGAAGTGGTCAGCTGCTGCTAAACTTGCCCGGCAGACTGAGAAGTGGGGAAGGGAGCAGAAGTCAGGCTTCTCAGTGCTTGATCATTTGTTGCTCACCCTGCCAGGTCAAACCTAAACCGGTTCATGCTGAAGAGTACAAAAATAATGTGGAGATGTGCACTTGTTTGGGTGAAGCTTGGTGGCCCTTCCCCAGTTTGTCCTTAATGCTTTACATCTAAAAACCTCATATTCAACATCCCAAGTACACTCATAGCTGAGTATTTCTGAGAACCTCGGGGTGCCTGGTGACGTGTTCAGCTGCCTACCTGCTCTCAGCCAACACTCAGTGGAGGCTGAGTCTCCACACAATAACTCCCAGAGTGATTTTTTTTGTATTTTCTTTAATTAATCTCTGCAGGAAGCCAAAGGCCATTCCTGCCCCTGGAACCAGATCAGTAGTTGGCAACCCAGACTCCACAGAAAGAAGCAACATGACAGTGGTAATGAAAACAAGACAAAAACAAAAAACTGTGAACAATTTTATTGCCACTGGAGCCATCAGCATCCACAGAGTATACGCAGAGCTGTCAGCAACGCCTCTCCTCATTTGGGACCCAGTGAAAACAAAGCTTCAAGTCAAAGTTTCTTGCCTGACCATTACATCAAGTTTTAGTTTCATTCTCAGTCATGGCCTGCCACTGATTACATTAATTCATTAGGGAAGAGAAAATTGCAGTTCTTTCCTTGGTGGAGCTGAGTGGTGCTATTGCAGAATAGCTAAGAGCAACCAGGGAAAACATGCCCATTAGAGGCTGGTGTAATCCCACCAGGATCACAGCCAAACAGTCACAGGACAAAGCAGCAATGTGAGAGATGCACTGACAGATCACAGGGTAACTTTTGAAAAAGAAGGATGTTTTGCGAGGCCTGAGATTTTGGGTCATATTGAGAAACAAATGGACAAAAGCCTCAAGGAAATGGAAAGAGTGAGGGACTAACTCTGTTACAAAGGTTTTCCTGCTGTAGCTATGTGTTATAATAGAAGAACCCAGAGGCACCTTTTATTGTCAGTAGTGGTTTAATTGGGAAACACGTAATCTCACATCGCCCAGTTCCTACCTCACTGCCCTTAAACGGTTCATTTATCATTCTCACAGCAAAAGTAATGTCAGAGCAATAATACAAATGAGCAGAGGCTGCTTAGTCCTATTCAGAAAGAGATAGAAGGCACTGAGATCTTCACCACAGCTTGTCATCTCACGTGTTAGCAGAGACATAAATAAAAAATAAATAAAATACTGTCAAGGGAAGCCTGGGTTCATTCCCACAGAGTGGTTGTGATTGAGCGCAGGTAGTTTTCACAATGCAATGGTTTTCTTTGTGGGGCTAATTTGAACAATTTCCCACAGAACGGAGCCTCTGTGCCGGAAAGTTCGAAGCCGTAAGGCTGAGGACCCCCAACTGACGGCACGAAGGGGCACAAAGCCTGCACTGGTGCTGACTGCCTTGGATAAGAGCACAGTGCAATTCTCACAAACCACAACTGACAAGGTGCACTGGGAGATTGTAGGGAACTTGTTTCTTCTGTTAGTAACCACAGGAGTTTCTTGTGGTCGGTAGTTCTGAGAACGGGAAGCTGGACAAGCCGTAGGTGCGGGAGATTCTCGCCACCTCCAGGGTTACCCACCCAGCCAGAGCTCAACTGATTAGGGGGGTATCGGAGTTACATAATGACATTTCTGGGCTGTTTTGCTGTAAAGATGTGGGGGGCCTCTTCGAAGCCAGGGATGGGGGTTGCGGATAGCAAAACCACAAGAAATTCAAATTAAATGGGAGAACAATTTAACAAATTCATGTAATACATAGCGTACAACAAACGTATTTGTGTAAGTAAAATATAGCAAGTCAGTATTTAAAACTTATTGAATCTATTAGTGTATTTAGACTGGGAGTTCTGCTTTTAAAATGCCTATAAAAATGCTGGGGATCCATCTCTCCTAACATCACACATCCGAAATATCAACATCTATCTCTGAGCTAATCTCTGAGAGCTCCAGAAAAAGAAATTAAATAGGCGCTTCTTAGAACGATAGTTTTAGATGTTTTCTTTGGGATGCATCAAACTGTTCTCTGGTCTCCAGTGGCTACTGAGAATGTGTGGTTACTAGCCCAGATACTATGTTCTAGATGCCTGTATTTACTCACAGGAATTCCATTCCAAATGTCTTAACATACATTTAATAGCACAACATAATAATGATAACTTTCAACAATATTTTAATGGGAACTAATTCAGCTTCCTATAGGAAGTCACTTCCAGCTTTTTGTCATTATAGGAGGCATCAGCCACCTCCAAATTGCTTGTCAAATGGATGCCTTGTGCAGGATGCATCCGTTAAAGGCCCCCAAATTCAGGTTTTATGAGACCAATATGTGTCAGAAGGCATTGCCACCCCTCACAGTGGAGTTACTGCACATAGTTTTCACAGCAAGGCTGTGATGTGGTTTTGTAGCTCAGGTGGTTTTGCAGGCACAGTGGGTTTCTGTGTGGAAGAGTTACAAGCAACTTACCACAACAATGACCATGAGGGATCAGACCACCTGAAAACAAGTCAGAGGTGAGTCACTCTTCATACCTATTCCTGCCTCCTGAGACCAAGGGTGGCAGCGATTTCAGCAATATGCTTTGGTTTTTTAAACAGGGAATTATTTTGAAAAGACCCTTATTTTCAAATGACCATAAAGCAGGGTATAATTTCTCCAGTGTGTTCCTTTCCTGTTAGGTTCTTCATCCATAAGGAAATTCAAGTCTTCTTCTATATACCTCCTACAGCATAAAAATTTTATATGGATTTCAGATGGCAATATTTATTAGACACTATCAACTCACATCAACATGGGGAAAAACCTTCCTTCATCACATCATTGGATGTGGGAAAAATAACAGAAAAGCTGAAGTTGTTTGGATGTTTTATGTGATAATACTTTGAGAAACAAAACATTTCTCCTCCCAGCTCTAAAGCTATTGAAGAGATTTTCCTGACACACTCTAAAATGACTTACTGTAGGTCAGAGGGCAATCACAAGAGAAAAAGATCAATCACAAAGGAAGAGATAAGTTTTTCCCTTGATCTTTCTTCTTTTTTTATTTTTTTAAAGTGAACAACTTTGTACGATTTTAAAAATTATTTCAGGACTCTAATTTCTTCAGAGATCGTATAGTTTGGTGTTTGCTTATGATTAAGTCATTTTGTATCAGAGAAGGTAAGTTCATGGTTCTGACCTTACAAAAGCAAAAATCCAACCATTGCACTGTAGCAAACAGTCAGCTGACACGTCGCTGTGAATAAGATATTTTTAGTGACTGGAACAAGTTCTCTGTGAATAAAGAGAAAAATACAAAATAGTCCGCAGTACTCTGAAACACAACCCAATGGTATTCTCATAGAGCTGCATATTATGGTCCCATAGACGTCACACTGATTCATCATGATTAATGTTATCACAGCCAGTCCCAAGGGTTGCAGTAATGATTGGCCACTTTTCATGGGGAGCTGTGAAATGGTTTTTTTGCTCTGCATGCTAGACATGGAAATCATTTAAGTGCAATAGACTGAGCAAAGCCAATTACATTCACGTACAAATTCACTGCATTCACCATGCAAATGTTTTCTTTCTCTCTGCTATTAACGAAGAACATTGTCCTTTCATTTCTCAGGGAATTGGTCATGCAGATCCTATTGCCTGTCTGGAGAATAGCATGGCTGATTCCTCAATAACCATACTCAAAACATATCCTTACCTGGTAATTCATATTTATCACACTAGCATACTGCAAGTCTGAAGAAATAGGGAATACAATGGTTTTGCCTTCATTGCAATAACCGCAACATTTGGGATTGCTTTTATTATCTGTAGTGTCGACATGTCCCAGCATAAGCAGAACTGTAGATGAACTCCGCAAGGGACAGAAACTCCTCCAAACTGTTTTGAAGTCAAGTCCACAGAAGATCTGTGGCATGGGAAATGTTACAGGAGCCAGGACAGGAGAAATTATTTAGTTACAGCAGTGACCTAGCCAGCCAGTGACAAACAGAAGCAGCCACATCAGGTTATGTGGCTGGCTCTAGCAATAAGCTGGATCTGACCTGGTACTGTTGCTTCTGGCTGTGCTCCTGATTCCCACTCTGTCATCCCATGTTAGACAGCTGGTGCTACACTCTTCCTGGCAAAGCCTAGGTCTCAGGAAACGAAGTTGAGGGTGTGCAAAGCAAGGTCTGGATACTCCAATGTGTAGGCGCTTATTTAGAAGTGGGTGCATGATGAGCTTTATCACACATCCAGATCAAGAAGAATGAGCTTCAGCACGAGCCTGGAGCGAACCTCAAAGCCACCTCCCAGACCCATAGAGAAGACTCTGCACTTTTGACCCGTACAACACCCAAGCTAAGCAAGCCAGAAATAAATTCATCAATTTCATTCTGACAAGCTGATAGCAGATGCATAAGCCGGAGTTGCTAAGGGTATTTTATGCACCAAAATTCCATTTTCAAGTACAGTGCCAGGAAAGTCTCCACTATTTTTGCCTAGATAATGTCTGGCACATTAGTTGTCAGCTTGAGCAACATATGACATGGAATGAAATCACACCTTCACCAAAAGTAAGAGCAAATCATAGAGAATTGTCATGCAATACAGAATTTTATCCAAAGGTTTCACTGACATCATCCAGGCGTGGTATCCAAGTCCACCCTGGCAGATTGGGCAGCCTCCAAAGAGCTCAGGGTCCCAAAGTGGCACTTGCAATGCAAGTGCTAGGAATTGTGGTGTTAAATGTAGTTGCTTATAATGTAGGTATGTGCACCTGAGCATGTCTCTACAAAGTCAATGGGGAGCTAATCAATAGCGTGTCTGCTCTTCAGAGTGCAATACATCTCAGCCTAGCTAGACCCCTGAGTCTGGTGACTCAAATCTCACCCTGAACTGCATTTGCTGGATTGACACATCTCTACAGACTGTCACATAAATGCCAGCCAGCTCAGATCCAGACACCTACACTGTGAACAGCTATAGTTAGAACACATGAAACCCGTCCTTAAAAACTTCTCTCATTTGATCCTTGGTGATCAATGACAGCATAAAGAATGGCAGAGTAAGAAAGTAAGACCACATGAATGCTGGTTTCCAAAAATTCTTTTCCCTTCTCTTCCCCCCCCCAAAAAAAAATTAAGAATTTTATGTTACCAAAGGCCAGGAAAGATTGAGCTAGCAATCATTACTGCTCTTCGTATCTCTGCAACAAGATGGAAAAGGCATCTCGTTAATTTCCATTGTATAGCATACCCACAACTCAGTTTATAGCCACCGCTCTCAGTGTCTTATTTTCCTCATGATAAATCATAATAGCCTTCCAGGAATGTTCTTTATTACTAGATTTGTTTTTTGTCTGCTGGAAAATAGCTAAGTAAATAATTTATCCTCTCAGATTTTTAGTAATGAAATAAATTATTCAACTAGTAAAAGAATTCCCTTTTCCATCTTCAGTTCTCCTCTGAAAGCTGGCTCTCTCCTAAACCCCACCTGAGTTAATTACATGGTTTACCAACTGTCCAGGTTCATTGGCATTGGTCTTGCACTTGCACCTTTGCACTGTATTTTCCCCAGGCTATCTATATCCCAGTAACATAGGTTTGTGACCAATTAGTCAATCTTGTTGGTAGAATGGAGCTATTTCTGTTCGTCTTTTTTTGCAACATGTGAAGGAAAGCACCTGAGTCACTTGGTTACCCTGGGTATGTGGGTCGCATTATCACGAGCCACCTTGGCCCCCACAGCCAGCTACATCCACCCCGACATCTGGATCAAACTCCTTGGGTCCCAGTGGAGCATGAAGCCTGAGCACTAAGTCCAAATATCCTTGAACTCAGTGGAAGTTAGACTGAACATATTGCACACAAACAAGAGCATTAGATACAAGATATACTTAAATTCAGCCCCACGTTTGCGAAGATGTGATACTTCATCAGTGGAGGTATCTGGGTGAAGGGTTTTTTTCCTGTTATCCAGATATGAAATTCATCATGCATTAATTGCAGGTGTAGCAAAATTATATCAAAGTCTGTCCGTATCCATCACTGATTATAATTTCCTGAATGTGTTAATGCTGCTGCTCTTTCATTGCCTGGCTTTTGGAATACAGAAAGTGTCCTTCGACAACATATCTATGGTGATTCATCCAGTCCCCTTTTTGGATGATTGGTGAGGCAAAAAACTAGAGAGAATTTGTGAACACAAAATTGCATTAATGTGTTTCCCCACTATCATAGGATCCACACCACGTACCCAGCGTGGAAACACCACGGGCTGGTCAATGGCAAGGGAGAAGAACAGAAAGCCAAGTTAGTCACAGTCCAAGAGGAGCCCCTGCTGATCACTGGGAGGGATTGCAGTCAGTACTGAGGCAAAATTCGGGTTTTTTTCACCCAGTCAGGCAAAGAAACCGTGTTAATGTGAATTAAAAAGAAACAGAAAAAAGAAGACTCAAAAGCAACTGGAGAAAGAAAACCTAAAATCGATTCAGTCAAATATGCTTTCAGTTTCAGTTGGGTTTGCAATGGGTATTTTTACAGTTGCAAATATCTGAAAATTGCTTTGTCCAAGTGCATTCTTTTCTAAGACATGATCAAGAAAATACACATGTTCTCGGGGTTTATATTTATTCATCACCATTAATCACCAAAAATAAATATCACTCATCAGACAGACAACAGTTTGAAAGATTAGCATGAACTTTTGATGAGTTCATAGTGAATTGGTAAAACTAAAGAAAACACCCCTTGTATATCATGATTTTATTTCCCTGTTGTTTTATATCTTGGTGGTTGAATATTCTATATTTGCTTTTCCCCCTTCCCTCTCCGAAAAGAGGTCCAACTGTGTCTGCATTTCTAGTGCCTAAGATCAAAAATTGCCCACAATCAAAAATCAAATCTGTGTCACAGGAAAAACTAAAGCATGGTTTCCATGTCACCAGAGCCATATCAGTTCCCCACAGGGCCAAAGACAACGCGTGACTCTTGTACCTGAGGAATATACGTGTTTTGTCCACAGATCCTGCAGTGCCTGAATGGTCTTCCAAGCAGATGGATGGACTGGAACCAGCAGTGGTCTTCAGTCTCCTGCAATTCTCACATGGGCTTCACCCGTATATAGGTTTACAATACAGATGCAAAGGACCTCATCTCCTTACGCATGTACTTGCCTACTTATAACCAGTTCAATCTAAGCTTGATTGTTTGAACAAATCACATATACATAATGATGTAAATCATACCACTATCTGCTGGTTAAAAAACTACATGATGCCTTCAAAAAGTGTAGTGTAGAGTCTAGGAAAAGACAGCAGGAGACCGTACAGTCAGTGAACACAGGGATCGTACCCACATACATCTCACACACATGCAATATCACCATCTCTTCTATTCAATGCCATTCATCTTAACTTAGAAAAGAAGGCAGATGGACAGCAAAAGGCATCAGAACGCATACACAGTATATAACAGGTTGAAATTCAATCAGACGTTTGATTTGGGGCCCCAGAAGTGTTAAAACTTAATAATCTGGTCAGGACAACCACTAGCGTCTACAATGCATATACCCTGCCTAGAGCCTGTATACCAAAAGCAGAGAAGATAATCTGACCTCTCTAGCACTCTTGCTAATGTAAATCTATAGCATTCAGCTTCCCCTGACACACATAGCCCTGGCACCTACGTTCTAGCACCATCATCAAAATAGAGCATCTTTGCAACTCACGCTGCTCTTGCTCTGCGTGGTCCTACTGAGATAAAGTAAAAGATAAAGTTGCAGATGGGAAACAGAGCATCCTTCTCCTCTTGAGAGAAGAGGGGTGTCTATGGGTGGAGAATACAAGTTACAACTTAGCCAGGATGCAGAGATTTGAAGTGTCAGGGGGTTTTGCAAAATGCCAGGAGATCTTTCATAAACACAAATAGTCAGGGCTTTTTTTATCTCTGGTATGTTAGCTGGGAACTCCACCAGCTTAATACCTTCAGTGCCAGTCAATGCAGAAAGAATGCTTCTGCTAAATCACTCATCCCCTTCCAGAAGCTCCTACACTATTCCCTAGAGACCAGAGTCTTACCTCACTTGACTTACCTTTGATTTATATCTCCTGTTGTTAGTGTGAGTGCAAACACATAAAGATGGTACGGTTTAATAGCACACATTTTTTGTCCAAAATCTGTATGGTTAAAGACCTGTCATCTCATTGACTGCACACTACTCCAAAAAACAGCACTGAAAAACTTCTTCTGGCTGTGCGAGAAATGGGGCGCTCTGTTTCAGTAGTGGTTTTGTCTGCAGCAAATCTTCTCAAAATTTTGCAGATGTCACTGTGTCATTTTTCTAAGGTTGGAATATACTGGAAAAATTTTATTAAAACAGTCTGTGTTTGGGAGCTTTAGTTCAGAGAAGGAAAAATGTCAAATTCAAACAAATTTCCTTGTAAAATTATGTAAAATTGAATTCACTTTCCCTAAGGAAAAATTAAAAAGTTTATTAAAAGTAAAGCTTAAAAAGTTTCAGTGTGGAAAAACCTTGACATTTCACTAGAGAATTTTCTAGAATGATATACTATACTACCACTGCTCACATATCACAACACAACAGAAAAGCTGAATGTTACTGTCACTTTTTGGTCTGACTTTTTAAGCCGTTAAAAGTAGTCAGCTTATCTTCTCTAGCTCAGTGTCACATTTTTCTACTATTTTTCTGCTTTGTCATCGTATTTGAAATCAAAACAAATTTCAACCATTCCTGTGAATGGAAGTTCCAATTTTCACCCCACACAGGTGTCAGCCAAGTGTGTCTGCCCAAACTTGTGTCCTCCAGGCTCCTGGACCACCACTGGAGAGGAAAAGCAGCCTGGTTCACACCCAATACCAGTCAGCTGTGACCTCATCTGTGACAACCTTAGAATCATGTAGATTGGAAAAGACCTTTAGGATCATCAGGTCCAACCATAAACCTAACACTGCCAAGTCCACCACTAAACCATGTCCCTAAGTACCTATGCATTTTTTAAACACTTCCAGGTATGGTGACTCAACCACCTCCCTGGGCAGCCTGTTCCAGTGCTCGACAGCCCTTTTGGTGAAGAAATTTTTCCTAATATCCAATGTAAACCTCCCCTGCTGCAACTTGAGGCCATTTCTTCTCATCCTATTGCTTGTCATGTGGGAGAAGAGACCAACCACCACCTGGCTACAGCCTCCTTTCAGGTAGCTGCAGGGAGCAATAAGGTCCCCTCTCAGCCTCTTTTTCTCCAGACTAAACCACCCCAGTTCCCTCAGCTGCTCCTCACAAGACTTGTGCTCCAGACCCTTCCCCAGCTCCGTTGCCCGTCTCTGGACACGCTCCAGCCCCTCAGTGTCCCTCCTGCAGTGAGGGGCCCAACGCTGAACACAGGGTTCGAGGTGCAGCCTCACCAGTGCTGAGAACAGGGGGACAATCACTGCCCTGGTCCTGCTGGACACACTGTTCCTGGTACAAGCCAGGATGCTACTGGCCTCCTTGGCCACCTGGGCACACTGCTGGCTCATGTTCAGCCATCTGTTGACCAACATCCCAGGGCCTTTTCCCCCAGGCAGCTTCCCAGCCACTCTGCCCCCAGCCTGTAGCGCTGCATGGGGTTGTTGTGACCCAAGTGCAGGACCCGGCATTTCGCCCTGTTGAACCTCATACACCTGGCCTCAGCCCATGGGTCCAGCCTGTCCAGATTCTTCTGTGGAGCCTTCCTGCCCTCAAGCAGATCAACACTCCCCCCAGCTGGGTGTCATCTGCAAACTTACTGAGGGTGCACTCAGTCCCCTCATCCATTTGGGAGTTACTACCTGGGGCAATAAATCCCAAAATTGTCCCCTCTATCCTCCTGGACCATCACTGGAGAGGAAGAGCAACCTGGCTCCCACTCACTACCAGCCAGCCGTAACCTCCTCTGAGACAACCAAGGTAGTACCTCCCTTATGTGAAAGTTACAGTTACAAACAGACATCTGCTAGAGAGGTCAGCCATGGCAAGCAGAGGTTAAGGTTAGGACCAGCAGGTAAAAGGTAAGAAACAGAGTACAGCAATAAATTTAGTTAAAGATAAATTTCAGAGGGCATCTGCCCAAGACAAGAGCATGCTTCACTGAGCCACTGTCACAGCACAGAGCAAGTGCTTGAGGACAAGGGGATGACTTGCACAACCTCAGGGCTCACTTCATGAGTCTAGTGGGAAGTAAAAGTGCCATTTTCATCTAGAAACTACTTTTCTTCACACTGCCACACTGGCCCTTGCTGATACTGAATTACAAAAACTCAACACTGACCAGAGCAGGAATGGTCTGGCCATTCAGCTGTGTCAGGAAAGTCTTACGCTGCCACTTGTCCTGTAAATAGATATAGATTAGATAGATCTAGATCTAGATCTAGATATAGACAGATGTAAAGCAAATCAGAAAAGTTTGGATAAGAAAAACAGAGCAAACTGTCTCAGAAAGTCAGATCTGCAATGAGCACATAGGTCTAGGAGGGGATAATCTCTAGAGATGTGTGCATACTCACATCACAACCACAACAGTACAGCTGTTCTTTGTTCCTATCGAAGGATGAAGAAAGTATGTTTATGGATAGATGTAATTAGTGTAGAACTCCAGCTGTTTAAAAGGAAACTTGGAGCTACCCCTGCATCCTCAACATGTTATTCCTTATGAAACAGATGAACCTGGACGTTTTTACCCACAGGAGCGCCAGTGGTTAGTGCACTCAGTTAGCCAAACAAATGTGAATTAAGGTCACCTTAACTCTGAATAGGAGCTTCTGTCCTGGCTTTTAGTTACACTTGACAAATTCATTTCCATTTCACACCTTTCTTAGGCTTAGATTCATCTCCTGATATCCTGATATCCGGTGGTCAGTGTGGGGATAGGAAGAGCTCATTAGCTTCAGTGAGTGTAATGCCCTTGAATCACAGCCTTCTTCATCCTATTAGTACAAATTTAGAAACACCAGTGATCCACATTGAACCAGCTCTGGATTTATCCTAATGCATGCAAATGGTGACCTTTGCTCACTTCACTTGTATATGATCAACAGCTTTGGTTTCCAGCCAGCTCTGAACATGTGAGTTTTTCTCATGACCTGCTACCTATTTATGGTGTTAGAAATGCATTATGTATTCATTAGACCTCAAAATGAGTCTGAACTCTCACAGCCTTTCACACTGAGGATGTGTCCTCCCTTAACCCTGCTGCACAGCTATTTGCTTGAGAGCATTTCCTTCTCTCCCCCTTCTCCCTGCACAGAGCAAAATAAAGAAGCAAAACAGCTCTACAAACACCAAAATGCTCTAAATGAACAATACCTTTATAACAGCCTTCAGACAATTTTCCCCTAACAGAGCTACCTGGTCCCTCAGTGCCCGGGGACTGCAGCCAGACCAGCCAGTGCGTGGGATTAGGTCAGCAGCCCCTTAGTGCCCCAGTTCAGCTCAGCAGAAGGTAGGGGAGCAAATTCAGGCCCAAAGGGATGCCATGGCCAGGGTGTAACACCAAGCATGCTGATGCCTACTCCTACACGCAACAGCTAAGCACAGAAAGCCCAGCACAGCTTTGATTACAGACTCGCAGTACAGATACTGTGATACAGACAATCACAGCGTGTAAAGTCAAAGGAAGGGATGTAGGATCAAGAGTCCACACATAAAAAGCTGGAAAGGTGATGAAGTATTGCAGGTCAGTATGCTCATTATTGACACTTCAACAAGCACAGCACACCTTGCCCCAAGACCTTTTTTCTGTGGGAGAGGTGCCCTTTATGGTGGGCTGGAAGCACATCTTAGTTACTTTATATTGCCCACTCTAAAAACTATTCAAAATGCTCATAACCATTGCAAAACTTACACTGCTTAGGCTCATTTTTCTATACGCAGAGACAAACCAGTGAAAATCTGGGAAAGCTGACCAAGACCTTGCAAATACTGGGTACAAAAAACCACACAAACAAACAAACAAAAAAACCCCAAAAAACACCCACACAAGAAAACTCTTCTTTTAGCAGATTTTTGTCACTTTATTTGGAAAATTCTGGGGCCAAACTGACAGTATGCTGAATCTGTAATGCTATGTGGCACAAGAGGTGGAGATAATTACAAATGAGTGTACCTAGAAACAGAAAGGTAAAAAAAAGAACAAAGAACATGGAACTGAGAAGGCCAAAATAAGATCCGACCCCATCAATCCACAGCAAGCAATCAGATCAAGCTAAAAGATTGTTCCTTCATGAAGGCAAGCAAAGATATTGAAAAAGGTGACTAAAAGCAGCCTTTTCATCAGAGAATCACAAACCTCGTTTGATAGTATGCATGTAAGTGAAGATCAAAATAGTGATGAGATTATGATCAAGACATTGAAAAAAACCCTTCATTCTAGATAGAATGAAACTTTTGAGAGAGATCTTATGACATCTGACAAGATATCATATGAGAACTCAAAAAGATGGCAATGAGGCTTTTGAGGCTTTGAGAACAGAGCTATGACTGTTGAATCAACTGTTCCTTGGAGAGTTTATGGAATCCTTAATTGGAGGCAAAAGTTGGAATGAAGAGCCAAAACCAAGAACAAGATTGCAGAAAATATTCTGACTTCAGTTTGGAAAAGGCAATTAGACCATAAGTGGAGATCATTTGCAGATTGAAAGCTCTGAACGAAATCATGTCTCATTCAGAGGATTGGGTTAGTCAATGGAGAAGCTGGAAAAAAATTGAAAGCTCAGAAAGGAATGGGAAAACCACGCACAGAAATTGAAAGAAGGAGCATGGAGAACTACACAAAAAGTGGAAGAAAACACAAACCAAATTTACATTTAGCCTTTGTAAAAAGCTGCTGTGTTTTGTAACAAGCAAAATAATTTTGCAAAAGCCTGCTGGAAAGACACAATTTACTGAAGTAGGTGTAAAGTACATTACTTCTACTCAAGCAAGCGTAATTCATTACAGGAAAGATTTAAGTGATGCCTAAATGGAGTAGTTTTTTACCTTTTACACTAGCAGATCCCTTATTAATTTTGGATTGAGTACACATATCAGTGTGATACCTGATTTACAATACAGAGTGTGAAGACAGAACCAATGCCACCAATGATCAGCTTGTACAGGGAACAAATCACTCCCAAAGAAGTGGCATGTAAATATAATGGGACAGTCACCTGGCTGGAGAGGTGGAACTGCCCATACCTTTCCTGGTAAGTGTACTACCCAAAAAGATATCTTTGCTTTGAGGAAAACTTCACTTTTTTAATTAAGAAGACCTGGCTTGGTAAGCCAGGGTGGAAGGAACGATGTTTACACATAACCATCTCCTGGCTATGGCCCCTGCTCTTCCAGGGAGTCCTTGCTTCCAGCCAGCATCATCACTTGCTGCATGGCAGCAAACACTGCCCAGTGCCCTCTGCTCTTTAGAGAGATTTTTCCATTTATTCCTGAGGCCCAATCAAACTCATCACAGTCTCACCACATGCTGCAAACTCACAGGGTCCAGCCACCTCAATAACACCACAGCTTCTGTATCCATTGATGCCTTGAGTTGTCCCAATGGAAAGGAGAAAGAAAAAGTCCAAGGATGGGAACAATATTTGGCCAATTTCCTCAGCGGATCATAAGCATATCTGTGAAAACTAAAAGAAAACAAACACTGCTGTCATGCAGGCATTTAAGCTGAGATGAAACAAAATCTTTAAAAGGCAAATTTTACAATTACTTTGGGAGAAGGTGCACATGAAATATAGCAGACTGCTACTGGGAGAGTGCAGACCAGAAGATAACCGCAGGGAAACAGGAAAAGAGAAAGACAAAAATAGATAAGGAGAAGGAATAAGTAGAATAAAATATGAAAATTACAAAGGAAAACGCAAAATATCCAAGATTTAGAGAAATTCCATAAATAAAACAATACAGACTAATACGCTCTGAGTAATGCTGTAAAGCAAAGACCATTTTAAAAGACCAAAATAGTCAAACAGAAGCAGCATAGAATGATAACTCTAAAAACTTTAAATTTATGATCCAAGACTGATATAAATTCATTTGTATGTGCTGGGAAAAGAACTACCTAGATTATTATCCTTTTTATCCATAAACAGTGTTATTAGAGAATACAACCACTAAACATATAATCTCACACATAAAATCTTTCGTTGTGAGCCACAGCCTACCATCTGCAGTAATAATGGGTCACAGACCACAATTGCCATGACTCCGTTTTGCAAAAAAGTTTGATTTAAAAATAACATTATTTCAGCTCTAGCGTAGCAACATTTTATTGCTGCTGTAAAAAAATACTACTCAAAGGGTGTTTAAAAAAGATGAAGAGTCAAATCCGGAGCTTTATTTGCTGCTGCTAAATTTCAGAGCAATACGCTCAGAACAGGGCTGCCACCTGCAGAGAACACTTCAGCCCAGACTGGCAGGACATTTAAAGTGCTGATGTTAAACGCTGGGGCATTTTCACCAAAAAAAAAGTGAACTAGAAAATTTATCATGATCATGGATAACATGAATTTAGTGGGGCCGCAGGACACCGGACTAGTATGTTATCAAAGGACAATAGTCTCTTATGAAGTAGCCTCCCTCCCACGAGGTGACTACTAATGGAAGACAGACCTACAGCTTCCGTAATAAAAGGAACAGGGGAAAAAAGAATGAGTCTGAACCCTTGACATCAAAACCAGAATCAACAGAAGCAAGGGATAAAGCAAAGGAAGGCACAAGGCTGAACAAAGCAGAGCTAAAACTCATGAGATGCTTCAGAAATGCACAGGACAGAGGTGGTCATCTCGGAGATGGGCTGAGACCTGGTGATGCCTGATTAGAAGTTTCTATTTTGCCTCTGAGTGGGGATGAGTCGTTACAGTAATTGGCTCTTTAGGAAGCTTGAGATAAAATATGACATACTCCCTCCCAGCATGTTTGAGTTGAAAGCAGCTGTCGAGGGAGTCAGCACTGATGTCAGTGGCTTGAACAGCACACAAAGATCCCCTGTCCTTCCTTCCAAGCACTTTCCTAAAATGCCTTTTTGCTGATCCCTTGTTGCATTAAAGAATCATCATAGTTCTACAGTCCAGTCCCAAATTCTCCTTAGTTCTGTCCTGAAACCCCTTCCCCTCCATGCTCCCACCCTCTCCTTTTTCAAATCTCCTCATTCCTCTGCTCTCCACAAACATCTGGGCCGCTTACAGGCCACATGTTCCATTTCCTTCAAGGCAGCAGGGAAGATGGGGACCCGCCGCTGCTGTGGATTATTACCCTGTTAACACACTTGGCAGGGCTTTACACAGTGAATTTAAAGCGTTTAGTCCAGCTGATACCAAGTTCAGATTCCCACATGATGTTACATGTCTTGTTTCTGAATTTTTGAAGGTATTGAAAATATAACCTAAAAATGCACCGTGTACCCACTTAAAGATAGGAAGGAATATTTAGATTACAAAGAAATAAATATTATGATGAAATAAAAGCCACGTAGCCAGCCTCTTTTCGCACATTTTATAGATCCCCTTTTAGATACCTAGTGCCATACCCAGCCTGCTTTTCCCATGTTCATTCAGTGCACAGGACAAAACTGGTTTGCAGCTGCAGCTGCCTCAGTTGTAACTGGTGGTGCAAGGAGCCGTACCCTGAGCACACACAATACACCAAGGGCTCTGAAAAAACGTGGCCTGTAATTAGTTGCTATTGAATCTCTCTCAGCCACCAAAAATGAAAATAATAGCTTAACTTCATCTTTTGGCATTAGTGAGAAAATGTTTTCTTTAGAGTTGGCATAGCATTTGACTGCTACCATGATAGGAAAGCTCTTAGAAAATGAGTGATGCTGCACTCAGAGGATGGTTTGCGTGGGTCTGATGAGTAAGACGAGCCTCACGCTGACCATCCTGAGCTGCCCAGTGTTAAACGACCACCACCCATGGGAGCCCCAGGAGGTGCAGGGATCTGCGATCACATCGTTAAAGATGACTTGTTCATATGGAGACATCAGGCTGGGGCTGCCTAGACAACTTTATCTTCTTCGCCTCCTAATTTGGGAGTACTTGAATTTGCCACTACAGTAGGCTTCTTTCAATACTTGTAAAAGGGACTGTTTCAAAGTTTTTAATAAATACTGCGAGGAACATTTCTGTACTACCGTGCCTGAGGTCACGGGTGTCATTTGTCAGAGCTGATGGCCGGTAGCTCCTACTTTGTCCTAGGGGTGTCCCAGCAGCTGAGGTACAGCTGGTAGCAAAGGAGCAGCAAGACCTCTGTGCCGTGCTAAGAAACTGCTCCTACGTAGTAACTGCTGCAGGGGGGCTGTGTGTGGGACATCGGGTTTGTTGAAAGGAAGGATATTCCCCCTGCAAATGGAAGGGGAAAGAGAGGAAGAGATATAATGTCCTCAGCCTCTCCAGCTCCTGCCAGGAAGGAAAATAAAGGGTTAAGTCTAACTTGCATTTCAGCTTATCACAGAGGGGAAAAACCGGCCATTTTAAGTGGTTATCTAGGGTTATAATAAAGTCATTTCAAGGGATATTTTAAAATCACTTCTACATGATTGAAACCAGATTAAGAAACTTCATTCACCTGTAACACTGACTGTACTCCACTTGACCGCATCAGGTAAGTGATTTCAGCTTTGGCCAGGCTTTGGATTGCCTAAATCCCAAAAGCACCCAGGACACGCCATGCAGTCACAAAGGATCACTAGAGAAACACTTTTAGTCTGAATGGAGATTAATCTGAGCAAGAAAGCTTTACGGACACACAAGAAGGCAGAAACAAAGCTCTGATACATAGGATCGAATACCAGCTTAGAGAGGGTTAAGACTACTAAACACGAGGTTATGATGGAGTGAAGATAAATAAAGTTATCCGATAAGCTAAAGCAGCAGCCTTTCTGTGCGCGTATGTACCACAGATCTGAATCTTCATTGCTTTGCTATTTATTTTCACCTGTGATAAGGTGGGTGTAACATACTGAGTTGGCAATAATTTACAGCCCCTTTGAAAGGGCGTAAGAAAGAGATGAGTGTAAATGATTGCCAGGAACCAGGGTGTGGTGAGAGATGCATTGACCAGCTTCCAACACTAGAAATAGCTCTTTTTTTCTTTGTATTTAATAACTTCCCAGAGCAACACACCACACTCATTTCTGGTCCTGGGAAAACACATTTTAAAGTTATTATATTATTATGTATCAAAAAGCTATTTTGCATCATTTATTATTTATTCACTGAGGCCTTGAGAGCACTTGAGTTTCATCCATGCATGCAGAAAAGATACAACCCAATCCCATGAAATTTATTAGCTAAGACATTTGCAATAACTAAACTTGCGTCAGATTTACTTAACAGATTCCTAAATTGATTTAAATGGTGGAAACCTTTCTGCAGACAATGTAAACTTAGCTTAGATGTTACTTACAGAAATTTGGTATCCATAATTACTGACTGGAAGCAAGTAAACTGAAGTGAGACTCTCAGGTTTAAGATGTTTATTATGTGGGTTGTGCATCTGGGATGTATAAGTGAATTCCAAACAAAACTTTTCATAGGCATCATTTCTCTAAAAAATCAGTTTTGAAAGAAGTGATCTTTTATGTCTAGAAAACTTCTTGTAAAACATTAACCAGCTTTTACCCCATGGTTTTGCTGCCTGACTTTATACTTAGCTGCAGCTGCCTAGGTTTTTATAAGGTGTTAATAAATCTACCCATACTATTTTTAAATGATTTGTCAGAGAAATGCTTTCCCATTCGTGCCATGAAGACCAAATCTGTCTGGGAAGTACTTGGGTGCTATACCAATAGGCACTGTAGAAAACCCCTTGATAAAGATAGCTGATTGTGTTGTAACTAAAAATAGTTTCTGCCTGTATTAAGGACACACACTGAATGGAAAATCTGACAGTGAAGAGGTGCTTAGCACCTGTGCTCAGTGCTTATCAGAGCCAAGCCAAAAGTAGCTTGCAGCCTGACAGCCTCTCTGCCCCTTCCTCCTCTTCCTTGCATACAAATTTAGGTATAGCTGAATTTCTGTGGGCGAGGGGGATGGGCTAGATAGCTTCCACAAAATCCCTTCAGGGCCTGATTTCTATTGCTTTACATTGAGAAGCTGAACTTTCTTAAGAGAAAAGAAATGGGGGCGGCGGGGGGAGAAAGAGGATGGAGAAGTAGCCAAAAAAGCAGAGCACCAAGGATGGCTGACTGCACAAGCAGGATGGGGGTATAACTTAGTAAGATGACAGCCTCTGCTGCAGTGGGGACCAGCTCTGGCCAAGGTGGCTGGAAATTATGTCTGTCTCCCGGAAAACGGGAAATGAGATCTACGGACCTTTCTCAAAATTCACTGCTGCTGGCCATGGTGGCCCAGAGAAGCCTGTCATGGGTAGCTGAGCTTTCCCTTGCAGTCTGAGTGTCCTGGTAGGTCTTCTTCTGCATGCACTGGAGTCAAAGGCCTTTACACCACGTCAGGTTCAAAGGGGCAGGATCTGACAGTGAGTGGGTGAGAAATACGTTAGTACACAGACCTGGGAACCAGCATACCTGCATTTAGCCTAACTTCAGTCTGCTTCTTGAGATAGAGCTTTTAGTCCTAGGTCAGAGGACGTAAGGGCAGTTTAATACACTTCTCTTCCCTTACACACCTGCCTAAGTGCTTAGGTGAAAATTATACCATTAGAAAACCATCATTATCCAATGGAGTATTTGCAAGTTAGAATTTAAAATGCAATTAAAATGCAAAAAGGGACCAAAAAAATACAATTTGAAGATGCTGGGTTCAGAAGGTCCTTACAGAGACATGTTCTTGGCCTGATTTCTCTCAGCGTCTCTGTCAGTGCTCCCTTCCCTCTGTGACACCAGGCAGCACTGCATGAAGCTGGACACTGCTGGTGGACCAGGGGCTCCCCCCTGGCCAGCCCCGGGCTCCCTGCTCAGAGCCACGGCCACTGGGCTGCAGTCTCACTCACGCCGCCTGCTTTTCTCAGGGACCTGGGGGACCCTTCCCTTCCTAGCGATGGATTCAAAAGGGGACTTTTGCCCCGTCTCGCTGCAAACACCCTCCAAGCACGTTTGGCAGGATGGTCTCCTGAGATGTGAGGACTGCAGGTTCACATACCCCAGGGTGCACGACTGGCTGTGAGCCGCAGCCATTTGATCTCCTGTGAGTTTACGTGGGAGAAAGGCACTAACTGATGAAACAGCTCAAGAGCCAGCCACAGTCAGGACTGTGCGAACCATGAAGTGACACAATCCTGCATGTGTTCGTAGCGTATTTTATCTACTTATCTCAAAAAGCATTCTGCATCCTGCTTACGGCAATGGAAACGGATACAAGTCTTACTCCCAGGTTTACTGAGGGACCAGTGAAGGCTTCAGTGCATTTATGGATTGAAGCCCAGCCTACATGGGTGTAAGGAATGACACCCCTGGCACCGATGGTGTCCTGTTGAACAAGGAAAATTGCCACTAAAGTGAGAATCCAATAGGCATGCAGCAATGGCCAAACAAATGAGCAACTCCCTTGGGTTCACACTATCTGCCGCTTTGCGTTTCCATACTCAGAGCCTGATCTTGCTTCCATTAAGAAAGATGGAAACACTCCAAGCGCTTTTGGTGGGAGCAGACGCCTGCCTCTATACACTCCAGCCTCCTGGGGTGTATATATTGTAGACTGTATTCAAGCTACGTGCCTGTATGTATTTCCTATGCAGTTTCAGTTTTTATAAACCTCTGGAGTTTGCAGCTTTGTCAGCAATGACAATGACAAGTTTTGTTCCAACTGATGTGTTCTCAGGGAAAGTTTTTATTTTAAAGAAATGTCACTTCCCAATGAGAAAGCTGTTCTGCTGAAAAATTCTTCACTGGTTCTGTCTTTTGAGATAATTTAAAAGCTCATCCTGCCTTCAGGTGCCCTGCACACTCAGGAAATACTGAATCAAAACAGCTGATATTATGGTGATTATATTCTTCTTCAGTCCATCCTCTGCAAGCATCAAAATGCACCATTGTGGGACCTCATTCCAGCTGCAGAGGGACAGCAAACTGTCCCTGATCATTTGCTCTTGCTCATCCTGCACAGAAAGTAGTAGTAGAGGCTTCCAGTTCCTTTTCTGACTGCTTTTTGGCACAGAAATTAGCAACCTTTGGAAGGTCTTTTACACATAGCACTTCAGTTCTGTCAATGTCCTCAGTATAAAAAGCGAACACCTATAAGTAGCCTTTGAAGTTCAGTGGGAAATTCAAAAGGCTTCTTCTAGATTTGCATGTAGTCTTGATTTTGGCTTCTTCTACTCATGCTATGTACTCCTCCACGCATTTCCCAGTCTTTGGATACTAACATACAGCATGTATTCCCCTTTTAGTTTCTTAATTATTGTTGGCATCATGTCAGAGGCAAAGGAGAAGCAAAACAGTTGCTTTGAGAGAAAACATTTGTTTGCAAAACAAACTTTTCTTTATATTTGTATGTGAAAACAATCAAAACCTTTATATTCCTTTTTTGAGGTAGGCATGTCTGCAGGAAGAATATCTTTCATGACCATTTAAGCTATGAAGAAACGGTCATATTTTAACAGACCTTATCTAATAAACATCAAGTAGAAAAGCATGTTTTAAGGCATGTTTATAGTCTTAAACTACTTGTGTGTTTCATGTATATAGAACCAATCGACTTCTGCAATGATGCTGCAATCTTACAAATGCAAGAAAAACATTCTTCAAATAAATTGCCTTGCCCATAACTGAAAAGTTCTTGAAAAATCTAATTTAGCTAACATTTCAGTTTCTGTCACCGGTTTGCAAAATACTAGTCTGCATCTGTAAGTCCCACTGCCTGGACACTTTCAGAGAGGGAGGACCAGGAACGTAGGGAGAGAGCAATGTGTACTAAGTAAGCAATTGTAAATCTCACCCAGCAGCAAGACATTTTGGAGACACATGTATGCAAAGACTGAGTAAAGTAGATGTTAGAAGACCACAAATCTGGGAACCAAACAAAAAACAAAGACCAACTGCCACCATCCGCAAGTATAAAATCAGACAGGAAGAATTCAGAGTAGCTTTGCAGTTCTTTTTCTCAATGACTACAAGCATATACCATTGAAGTCAACACCGATGATTGCAAGGTTTTGCCATATCCTATAATGGAACCTGATACAGACCAGATCTGGGATATTTTTAGCAGGGAATAACGTCCCAGGAGTTGCAGATGCTCTATTACTTGCCAAAATTTGGCTAAAAATTACAACCTCTTTTTTGCATCAGTTTCAGTGGAGGGCCATGCAAAGGTAATACAAAGGAAGAATCAAATGCACAGACATATGAGATGCCTTCTTTCCCAGGACTGGAAAACACTCTGGAAATATCGTGGCTTTAGCTCCTGCAGAAACCCGATGGAACTGATATCAGAGCTCTTTGTAGAAGCCACAGACAGGGAGGAGGCCTGTGAACTGGTATCACTTCAACCCTCCATGCCCTCTTGTCTTTACCAATATTTCTTGATGCCAAGCCAAGAGGGGGTGACGGTGGTGACAGGGTGGGAGGGGGGTCTATTCAGGGGAATGAAGGAGACAGCAAGCTCTTAATTCAGTTAACGATTGCAGGAAGTGGTTTGTCAGTTTAGAGGTAGTCCCTGCTCAAAGCCAGTGCCCTTCTCAGAAATTAACTTGCAGTTCTCTAAAGATAGATTGCGCAAAACACCAGGGGGCCCTCGGGAACCTGCAGCCACAATTCCCCAGGCAAGGAGCTCCAGAAAAGCGGTGAAATGCCCCCCTTCGTGCAGCTGCTCTGTGGACTAAACCAACGCTCAGTGGAGCGGGTCTCTTATGCAAGTTCTCAGGTTTCATATCCGCAGTGACCAAATTTTGTTAAAAATATGACAGCTGCTCCTGTCATTTTTTTTTTTTTTCCATGTAATTTTAACCGTAACTTCAAACTGCACATGCACTGTCTGCCTTTCAGCAATGGTAAGGGAAGGTCTGCATACAGGGAAGGAGTTACCAGAAGTTGCCAGCTTTGGCACTGAAAGATCAGGTCCCCTTGGCACATTAGACAATCACAGATTGCCTAAAGAGTTTGTTAGGTGACATTTCAGAGCTAGGTGATACGCTAGGTGGTATTCAGAGCAGTCTATTCAAGCAACGTGGCAAACCAGGATTCAGTCGGGTAAAATTGCAACAAAACAGGAAATTGTTTGACGGCTCTTCAAGGAATAACCCCCAGGTTGCCTTGAGCAATAGCAAGGATCTGATCAATGTAACTATAGAGTATCAGGATGTGTCATCCTTGTTCCCAGGAACCATACAATACATCCTTTCATCACAGCCTCTAACATCCCCTGTGAGAGCATTTTATTCACTCTTAAGGAATCACTTCAGCTAATCCATCTGAATGACAACATTTCACACTGGTGTAAATCTAGATTATTTGCACTGATGTCAACAGATTGACTCAGAGCTCAGCATCCTTGCAACTGGAGAACAGAATCTTTGCATTATTTTCAATCCAACAGTTCCCCAGTTAATTTATACTCCTTTTGTTAACCAAACCCACAGAAACTGGCGCAAAGGTGAAATAAGTGCTCCATATAACCCAGTTTCCCACCCTTGGTAGAAGTAACTACTTCATAAGAAGACATCTTAGAGTAGGTCAGTCTTGCTCCATAACTGCAGGCCAGACATGGCCACCCGTCATGCAACGCAACGGTTGTATTGGTGGCATTATGATCCTGTTCCCATCCATCTTTCCACCTCAACAAGTCTATATCTGTCCTAAGGCCCAACAGCAAGAAGCTGGCTGTCCCTTCTTTAGTAGTGGTGGTCATATTGCAAGAGAGGAACATGTCAGTCCATCCCAATCCTGTCACTGTGTCCGAGTGATTGTCAGAGTCACTCCAGAGTGACTTCAGCAATTTGTTATTCTCTCCCACAGAGTTTTTACCGTATTGCAGGCCAAAGACTTCAGGCAAAAACAAAAACAGCTTTGTGCTTTTTTTTCTCTTTTGGAATCCTGTTTTTGTTTGGTTTTTAGGTTTTGGGGTTTTTTTACCAATAAGGCATTAAATGGCAGAGAGAGATGGGCTTATTTTAAGGTGGTTTAGACAGAAAGGTCATGAAGCATAGCACTAGCCCTTCCTGACACAGCTCAAGCCAAAACTTGTTCATGAGCAGTGGCTTGGTCTAATCTTCCGTGCCAGCAGCTCCATGAGCTCTCCCCTTCTCCTCACACCAGCTAAGGCTGGTAGAGCCACAGAGACAGGAACCTACCTGGTCCATACTGCAAAGAAATGGAGAATGTGCAAAAAAAGGTGTCAAAAACTATACCACAGATATCAGTTCATTTTGAAGTGGATATTCCAGAGCAAATGATAATCATTAGGTCAGGATTCAACTAGTCCATTAAGATAGCTTTTCTCCATGGGAAGCAGATATCACCGTGCCCTCTTCTGGCCTTGGCACCACTGCAGCTCGTCTGCAAACCTTTCTCATTTCACGTCTCCTCCTGAAGCACTACCCTTGAGTAAAAGTGTCCTCCTCATTTGAAGGTCCTTTCCTCTGCCTCTTTGCTTGGTTTGTGTACACCAGTTACACAGTCAAAGAAACCTTTAAGGGATCTATAGAAGACACCTGCTCTAGTGAAAAATCTTGAAGAGATAGTGTAACATCTCAGTAGCTTCCCAGCACCACCAGGTGCCTCTCATGTCATGACTGGTCTCCCCAGCTGCATCCCCCAGAACAGAGGCTTCTTCCAACCTTGGGAAAGAAGGTGGTTTGAAATGGTGCTGGCAAACACAGGACTGCAAGCACCCAGGTAGTTTGTTTGTGGCAGCAGCCCATCACCCTGTCACCATGATCCCTTCCCCGAATGTTGCTCAAACACTCTACACATGTGAGTAAGTGCTCCGCAGACTCATCCGACACAGCGCACAATGCAGCTGGCAGATGTGGCCTTGAATCACTGGCCTGTCTGCTACCAAACCCTCCCCATGTACCTCCTGCATCCTTTTAATGGAAAACATTAGCTTTCAGGAGAACTCATAAGATGGTCATGTATCGACCCACAGGGGACAGGAGTCTGCTCTGCTCCCCAGTGAATGAATCAGACCCACAAATGAGGGGGCTTTGTCTTTCCAGCTTCCACTTTCCCAGTCATGGCCTGTTCTTGTGTTCCTTGCTGATGTTAAATTCCCACACCGGGCACTTCTTGTGTAATTTAGACTGAGATTTCTCCCCTTTCTTTTCCCTCCCTCCCCTCCGCCCCCCGCATCCTCTGTACAACAGAGCTGGCCACACAGCAACAGAGGAAATGAACAACATCTGGTGAGACTGATTCCTCGTTCTTGTAAGCAGTGTGAGCTAACAGCTGTGTCAGGCATTTCATCCAGCTCTGGAATAGAAAAGAAATCAATCATGCATTCCCCTTTACCACACCTCCTCATTCTGGCATCTGTGCCGGTCCTGCAAGATAATTGCCCGGTTCGCTTTCCTGAAAATATACTGGAATCCCACCCTTTGTACAGAGGACACTCCTTGATGCAAATATAATGGTTCTTTTAAAACACAGGAGAGTTAAAAAAAAAACACCACCAAACCACACAACAAAAACCTGAAAAGAGCAGAGCACTTCAGTGCACGTCCACCTTAAAGAAAAGGAGCTTATTGGATTTAATAAAACTACACATGAGCTTATGTGTGGGTTGAAAAAATAGGTTTAGGTTTTTTTCTATGCGGTTATATGCCTAATCACTATGGTATGCTATGGCTTTGGGTCGTACCTAGGCACTTAGAAAAGCCACTTTTAGGCACAGGCATGAGTTGTACCATTATGCCCAATGATGCCATATTGGTGGCAAAATGTCCTGTTGGATTGAAAACTTACTGCTGACCACTCTGGAAATGAGAGCATGGGGACAGATGAGATCCAAGGCAGTAGCAACCACAGGATGAGCAATAGACGTAGCAAGAGAAGGGCAATTTTCTTGTAACTTATGGGTCCCTGAGCCAGCTTTAGAATTAAAGGATTAATCTTTTCGTTTGAGTGTTTCTGCTGACACTGCCAAGGAGCTGCCAACTAGCTTCAATCGCCTGGGCAATATCTGTGATGCAGACGTCTGACCACTAAGAACTCGGCGAAGATCCACCAACAAGTCTTCAGTAGCAATTATTGTCCCACAACCTCAACCGTGACCACAGAAAACACAGCACAGCTCAGGAAGGAGGATTCAAAGGTAGTTTTTAGGAGTCTGGGACAGCCGAGCATTGGGCCACTTGCCCTGTCTGTCTCAGCTGCTCATGCAAATGGTCTCGCAGATAAACCAGCTGCAATGAGCCACAAGCAGGGAGCATCTTCATCTGTCCCTTGGGGTGCCCTTCACAGCCATGCTGGTTTTGACTCAATTTCATTGGGATTCTGACAAAAAGTGAAGCCACAGCAGTCTAGAAAAAAAGGCTTATTTACCATTGATCTGAACAGGTATCTGGTCAACAATCATGACCAAACCTTGGACCCCTCTGCAGACTGACTGTGCAGGCTGCATGCTGGACTTTTCTGAAGAGATTTAAGCAACTTTGTGTTCTTGCTATCCAACTGCTTTCCTAGGAGCACTTCAGAGCAGTGATACCCACCGGCAGGTCTCCAGAGATGTTTCCTAAGGGCTCTATAGGGTTAGTCGTGACCATGAGCAACTGAAAAGCAAAGCATAACGCTGAGAAGCACAGCAATGCATGACATTGCATGTGGCACACCTTCCTGCACAGTTTTGCTAACACTGGAAATGGCTAAGTTAACAAAATAAGGAAGTAAAAGAAGACTTTGTTAACCTCAGGTACTGTCACAGATGTTTCATGCCCATAGTGAATTTTCCAGGGCCTCTGCACTGACCTTCATCCTGAAAACCTCAGCAGCACTGAGTACAAAAGCCCAATGAAGTTAAATGCAGGGCATCATATTGTATCTTCTTTTTTTGCCAGCACATGAAAACCAGTCCTTTTCTGAAACCAATGAGATTCACTGCTGAGAAGTGGAATGCAGAATTTGGAAGCAGAGGAAGAAAGCAACTGGAGAGAAAGTGGGAAGCAGCCAATAAAAGACATATGTAATCAAGGGAAGCAAGCTATAGCGCTAGGGGTTTGCTTGGGGCTGAAGATTTTCCAATAAGCAATGTAACAGAACAGATTTATGATTTCACCATAAAGTTGCATGACACCATTTAATGAATTAAACATTCGCATACAGGTTCAGAGAAAATATTACTGACTGGGAGAGCATAAAAGCGTTAGGACATTCTTCACGTTTATTACTCATGAAAAGCTAAAGAAAGAAAGCAATCACAATAGCAATGAAACATACTTTTCCACCCACGTAGCATCTGATCAAATATTCACAATTGGAATTTATATGGGGGTTTATGGTAGTTTTTTTAAGCTGCAGCTGTAAGTTAGGTTCTGCTAAAATCCAAATATACACACATATCTTAGGTATTTATGGGAGTCCTATTACCATAATAATTGAGCACTTCAGCTTTTTTAATGTATTTATCCTCACACCATCCTTGGAAAGGAGGATGGGCTACCATTCCCAATGCTGAGATGACACAAGAGAAGTTATGGACTATAGAGTGCCTTAGCTGCCTTCAGTTTGGATATTGTGATGCCTAGAAATTAGGCACTTGGGCACATCAGAGTGCTTAAAAGAGCCAGAGCTAGACAGCTTCCTAACCAGTCAGTAAGAAAGGCTATGTGCCCCCTCGGACAGAGCAAGGAGAACGATCTAAAATAAAATTAAACTCCCTGAGACATTCACCTTTTGGAACATTCTACTGAAATGAGAGAGTTCTGCCATATCGCAGAATTCAAGTAAAACACAGCTGATCAATCTGTGTTTCAGATCAGATCAGATCTAGAAACCAGATGATTTTTTTATTACTGTTTTTGTTTTGGACCACTTGAGAGGTCTATGCAGATTTTAAGGATCCTTCAGGTCCTAAATTCTGCCTAAGTAGCCCCTGTGAATTCTGCCTTAAGACACTCACTGCAGATGAGTGGGGAAGGTTGTGATAAACTTGCTGTCTCCCAGGAGCAGCAACAACCCCATCAAATAGAAGGGAAAAAGCTCTGAGATTACGATTATGCCCCATTGCCCTCAGTCCCACACCATCACACCAGTGCCTTCATCCCACCAGCACTCCGTTCTGTAGGGAACGGCTCACCTGAGTGACCGAACTCAGCCACACACCCAAGTGTTTTCCACTGACGCACAAACTGAACATGTCCCTGATGGAATACATTTATAGAAGTTGTAAGATTGATATTTCTGAGGTTACTGAGCAGGAGCAAATAACTCTCCTTTTGCAGCTTCCAAACTCTTGCTCTTTGTTTGGACTCATATCACTGACAAGAAAGCATCTCATTTAAGCACGTGTGATATGACAGTAAGGCAGGGAAGACTTGCATAATGTGGGCTGGTTTTTAGAAGTATAATTCACCAAAGAAATGAGGTTGAGTCTATGTCTGAGACCCAGGAAGGGTCATTCAGTTGAGTTCACACAAAGATGGGTTTCAATTCGGATTCAATGTGCTGGCACATTGCTGAAGGCCTTGTGCCTATGAATTTTGCTCAGAAGAACAGAAATTCATAATCTCACAGGGAAATACAACCCAAAGCATCCAAAAGCAGTAAATGGCTCATAGCAACATGGAAACAGGCTAGAAGTACATTTGCTCCAGATGTAGTGGGAAATCATTTAAACTTTACCATCATTTTGGATGCTAAATCAGTTTGGATCCAATCAATCTGGAAATTGGGGTAAATTTGACACCACTACCGTGTTGAAAACATTCAGAAGGTTTTGCCCACTCTTCTCCCATCCCCCTTCTGAAGATGAGCTCAGAACTCCTCAGCCTCCATCATTTATGAATGATATATGTGTGTTACTTAATCCACTTTGACAGCCAGAGATTAAAGTATATCTCTATAAACAAATAAACTTCATCTAGTTCCCAGTTACCAAACAGAAATGAAATTATATAGCAAAATCCTCAAAACACGCAGGCATCTGGCTTGAGTACTGTATTCATTCCTCCCAAAACACACACAGGCATCTTGCTTGATCACTCATGGGCACATGTTACAGAGGGATACACACTCGCACACCCGGAGGAAGCACAGCATCAGTACCGTAAGGTGCTCTGCATCCACAGCTGTCACTGAACCCAGCAACAGGTGACATTGGCCAGCTGATACTCATCCCTGTGGATTGTAGCTTCTGCAGGACACTGCTTCAGAGACTGCCTGGCCTTTTCCAGCATCATCAGCCCAGCAAAAGCCTGGACCTAGGGCTCTTCATTCATGGCAACTGGCAGGTTGAACATGGACAGTTAGAGGAGGCACCTCCCTCGACTGCCCCTTCTGCCCTTTTTCTAGAGGCTGCTGCACTGCAGTAGATACAGTCAAATGTACTACTGACTGTACTCAGTCTACAGTCTGTAGTCATCTACAGATGATTGTCATCTAGACAGTCATCTACAGTCAAAGAACAGATGCAGTTCCCAAACCATCATCTACAACCTGGGTGATGCAAATAGCTGCAGTCCAAAAATTATTTCACATGTAATTCAGCTTCTCTGCAAAGGAAAGGAGCAACCTCTGGGAGGGGGAAGGAAGGAGATGTTGGGGAAGGCAATTTTCTCTGCTGTCTAGGTTTTATCTTCCTGTCCTTGTGAATCAAAATCCTTAAGAAAAAAATCCATGTGGAGCTTTGAACCATCCTGCTAAAAACATCCCATGTGTTATTTTTTCATCAGCGTGTCTCAGTGCATTATTGGTGTCATCTTATTTGTTATTTTAATTTAAAAAAATATTTCATTTGAAATGAGTAAAGAACAAAAACCTCAGGCTCTTCTTTTTTGTTTTGTTCATTGTTTCTAGACTAAAGTTGCAATATATAAAAATCACTTCAGCTGTTTTTTGTCATTACTAGAAATAAAATAATGACTTAATGACTTACTATCACATGGCATTCAGATTACAAAAGCAGCACTACATAAAAACCAATACAGCACATATTAAATGGATTAAAATTGAACTAGATTTCTAATAGTGACTGTATGATGTGGTGACTTGAAATAGCTAGGGATTAGACTCAATGACCCAGGAGGTCTCTTCCAGAGTTATACTCCTAAAAAGCAATTGTTAATGGGGAATCATCATCAAAGGGTGGGTATTTTCTGTGGGTCCTACAGAGATCTCCTTTTGTCCGATGTTTTTCAACATATTTAGCCAGGATGGCGAAATTTTCAGAGGACACAAACATTTGGAGAACAGTAAACAATAATGGGAATGGATCAGTTGTGCTCACAGCTTGGTAAACTGCGCTATTTTGAACGTCATTCTGCAGTGAAACACATTATTCCTACATCAAAGACAAAGTCACTCAGAGCATATTCAGAAGTAGGGACTCCCAAAAATCCTGTACACTGTCCTGTAAAGCAGGATATACAATGCTTGGTTATACAAAGAGCATGTTGTGCCAAAGTGAAATGTTATTATTACCTCTGCATACAGTGCTGCTGAGTCCATTACTCAACATGTACAGTCCAAGGAGGTATCTAAAACACTAGAAGGGGATCAGGAAAAGGCTAGAGCAATGATGATATGTCTGGAAAATCTGCTTTAAAACAAAAGACTTAAGAAGCTCAGCCTCTTTAACTTCTCTAAGAAAAATTGAGAGGCAATGAAATCACAATCTGTATTTGGGGAATGGAAAATATTTCTGACAATAAAAAGTTGCTCAGTTTAGCAGACAAAAGACATGCTATGTCTGACCAGCTAGAATTTGAAATTAGATTCAGGTGAGATAAAATACACATTTTTAATAATGAGTTCAGATAATCACTGTAACAACTTACCGAGGAAAGTGGTAGATTTTTAAATCTCATTAAGTCTGAAAGGCCAGGTATCTTCCATAATGACGTGACCCGGCTGAAGGAAGTATTCATCTTGATATGGGGATGACCAGGGTCCTTGCTGAGAAGAAAGCAGTACAGGAGATCAAAACTCCTTCACCGATTTTAAAACCTGTGAAAAAAGCTAATCTGCCCACTTTTACAGACTATCACATTCAGCCTCTTGGTCACAATGTAGAGTCTCTCAGGAATCTCTCCATCCAAAAAGCATATTAATTTTTACTTCAGTGAGCCACGTATTAGGCCTTAATTCTTTAAAAACCTTTCCATTCTTTGAGTTCTGTTTTCATATCTTCCTTTAATCCAACGATTCCTCCTTGCCTTCCCATAAAGTTGTCATTTCCTTCAGATGCTCAGACTGATGAAAGAGCCATACTGAAATAAAAACTAAATGAGGTGAAAATATATCCCATAAAAACCTCCATTAAGGATTTTACGGAGAGATTTCCTACTTCTCTGGCTCAAATAGCCATATTTTATTCCTTCTAGGAAACAGAAAACCCTTAATTCCATAAGAATGCAGCCAGAATCAAAGAGCAAGAGGAGGCATTAGGTTGCAAGAAGAGGAGGGGGGAAAGAAAGAAGAATTTTATAGTCAGCCCTTCAACACAATGTGAATGAATGAGCTATCACCACAGCTACTGTGTGGAGCACAGGCACTGAGCAGGGTGGGTACGGGAGAAAAATATGATAAACTGGAAATCTACACAAAGTCCATGGTCAGGTAGCACTGGGTTAACATGGTGTAATAAGCTGTTGAGTGCTTAATGAGCCAGAGGCCGTTAGGAAAAATGACTATTAGAGGAAAAGAATGGAGAGAGAAGAAAGGCATGAAATGCTTGTGTTTGGACGCGATTAATTAAGAAACTGAGAGAAACGGTAGATTTGATAGTTTCTCATCTCTTACACAAGAAACTGATTCTTTTTCAGAGCAAAATATATTCTGTCCCTAACCAGCTCTCAGGTTATTGCTTCCCCTGCCTTGTCTGTTTGTTTGTCTGTTCTGTGTGTGTGTGTGTGTGAGTGTTTATCCTTTAGTATTACAAGTTGGTCAATGATAAAAGACGACCAGCAACAACTCAATACAACAGCCCAGGTTATGGAAAACCAGTATTTTGTGAAAGGTCCCTGCTGTAAATATCACATCCTTTTCTCAGTCTGCTCAAACAGTTACACGGTTTTGTGAGTTTTTAATTTCCATATTTTATCAGAGTACCTTATGAGTTTTGGTTTTTTATTGTTATATGTTAATTCATGTGAGGTGAATGAAATTCTTTCACTTACATCTTTCTGGTCTTCTCAAGTTAGTAAGAGACAGAGAGGTTAAACCTATATCTGTTTTAGTGAATCAATGCTGCACTAGATGGTAGATGCAGTTTTTCCTGGACATTTTCATGTTTCTGGAACAAACCCTGCCTGAACCTCTAGCACCTTCTGTTCAAGCCAAGTCAGGCACCACACCACTCAACATCACTCAGGATTTGGGCTTGTATCATTTCAATTACTTTTCCCTAAAAAGGAGTCCTCATTATTTTTGCAATATTTCTTGTCTTCATTGTTGTCAAATTGCTTCTAAGAGATGAACACATGGAATTCATTGAGCATACAACAAAACCCACATTCAATGAGATATTGACTGTCTTGAGGGATAACAGCATTAAAATGTGGCCAAGGGGAAAAACAGTTCATGGGTTATGGTACAGTGACCCAAGCGTTGTGGGCAGAGGGGAATGTTGCATAATGAAAACAACAAGGCGAGCGTGGGGGACGGCATTGTCTCCTCCACACCCTGCCATCACAGCACTGTTCCTGGAACCAGCCCCACCACTTGTGAGAAAACCTCTTTGAAAATCAACCCCCCCAAATTTTCACATTGCCTCCAGCCTTGCGGACCATAGATTCACCTGAACGGAGCCTGGCTAGTTCTCTGCCATGAGTATGACATGTTTTTTCACTCCATCCTCCACATCCACCATGCCAGTCAGAGACCATCAAAGTGAACTGTCATCTGTTAAGCAGTTCTTTAAGAAACCACGCATTTGCCCATGATATGGACTAACCCTGAGCAGATCACCACACCGTAACTTCTAGTACAGCCTTTATGTCTTTGCCTGTTTATCTAGTCTAAGCTATTTGTCTGGCCTCTATCTAGTCAAAGGAGAAGGATTCATCTTAGAGTAACTCATCTGACCCAACAGAGATGTCTCAGGGAGATGCCTGTTTTGCTCCTTTGATGATGTATGGGGACTGAATGTGCAGATGGCCGTGTTAGGTGGGCTGAATTACATCCTTACTTTCTGACTTCAGATGACAGTTTTCAATGGATGTGACAGTAAGCCTACTGAAATCCACTTTACTGACTTAACTTGGCTTTGAACCAGAGCAAAAATGAGCTAAGAGCATAAAGAAGAATGCTTATCCTCTGTGAGACCACCAATATCTGTATCCTTCCCTGTCTTCATGGATTATTGAAGGGGTCTAAAGTTACTAGGCTCCTAAATGAGACACTTCACTTGAATGACTGAAATGAAGTGGGCTAAATCTCTGCTTTCCTGGCATTCTCTGCAGTTATTTCTCTGCAGCAACTGGATCTGTCAGCTGTACAAATTCTGCAGAACAAATCCTGATCAAAATCCCAGCCCTTTGCCTGCTTTTGCAGAGATACATTCTCCCAGCAGAAGCTGAAATAGCACAGGCGACCATCAGAAGTGTCACTAAAACTCACACACGTCAAAGCTCCAAGTGTATTTTCTTCTTTATTCTCTTCCCCCAACTCACATTTAATCCTTTGCCCTCCTCTGACACTTTCTAAGTCTATGCATCGTGAAGTTTCTGTGCCACACTCCTTCCCACTGCCCCCTTTACCATGCCTGTAGGAGTTTATATTAAAGACTGCAGTCCTGCTGGGCTGTGGCCTGAGCCACAAGACAGTCGTAAGTCATATTCTTCATATTCCGTATAAATTACTCCCATTTCCTAGAATTCACTCCCACTTTCAGTATTTCTTTGCAGGGAATCTTCTTTGGGAAGATATAAATAATTTTGCTTTTCTCCTGCCTGGCTTAATATCATGGTTGAAAAAAACTAGCTATTTCCTTTCTTCCCTTTCATAATATTCCACATCTGGACCAAAGCAAGCAACACCAAGAAGAAAGCTCCCTTCTGAAAACAGCTGAGAATGCCCCATACAGTGTATCTGCCGTCATTCCTGACTTGTTTGAATACTCAGGAGCAGGACTACTTCAGCCCAAGGATGCTTTGGGGTACTGTTTTTGCCTAGTTTTGCGATGAGTACATGGTCTACTTAAAAGTAATGCTGTGGTCCACCAAAAAATGTCTCTGCCCAGAAGTTTGTGTGACCAGACCTGGTCTGTGGGGGTTTTGCATATGTCTACCAGTACTCCAGCATTCATCTCCAAAACAAAGGACTTATCTGGAACTGTCATCCACTGGACAAGAATTCCACTTTTCCATATACTTTAAAACAGGTTTTACAGGATGGGGATACTCTTTTCACTGACATTGTGATCTCACCCACCTCTCTCCTGTGCAGCTTCCAAGGATCCAAGTCATAAGGCTGAAACACTGTGAGGATACGACCCTGAACGAGGCAAGTGAAATCTCTTTCCCTGCTGCAGATTCACCACTGGAGTCAGCAATGCCTTCCCATGCTGTTTCCCAAAGGCGAGCTATGGCCTCTCCATCATTCCACTCCACAACCTGGGACATTGCCAAGGATATCTGCAGCCAAAGGAGGAGAACGCAGTTTCCTACCACAAGAAACAGAGCTGCCAGTGCAGATGTTTAATGTGTACTCTTCTCCGCAGATCTGTGCTAACTAGGGATGCACAACCCAGTTTACATCAAAGAATCGATATGAACTTTCATCCACAAGTCAAACTACATACTAGGCCAGAAAGCATGGGGGAATGGGGACCAGAAGCAAGTATCTTGGGATTGGACACAGCTTTGTGTTACTCCACTGCTAACATTACTTACTACTTACATCATACTGTACAAGCCATTTCAAGGAGTGCTTTTAATGCTGAAATATTACAGAACAAGAGTGACATGGGGGATATAATTCAACCATGTACTAGAACAACTTTGTTCCACAGCCAGAGATACAAGACAACACCAGGGGTCTGCTCATACATGCAAGTTACCAGCAACACCTTCCTCAGCCAGGCTAAGGCACAAATTCCTGTGATGTGCTCCCCAGTTCAGCCTCTTATTTAAAAATAATCATAGAATTAAGCATTGCTCACACCAGTTGCAGAACAAATTCCTGTATTTCAATTTAAATTCACTCACTGAGATGTACGACTGCTTCTTTTGGTTGTACACTCTGTCTATGAGTTCATGTGATACCTGTAGCTTGTAAAGCAACACTTTCTAAACCACTGTGACATTCATTTGTTTGATGAATTCAAACAACCTCTGTTCATTTATTCATAAAAATCTCATTTTGGTGCTCCAAACATCTGGTCACAGAAATACGATTACTCACAAAAAGCACATCAAGAAGTCAGGAAGAGCCCAGACTGATTTCTAGTTTAGAAAATCAGTTGGCAAAGGAGGTTTTTTTCTTTTCAGCTGTCCAAATGAGGTGCTCTCACATTTTCTACATATCCAGAATCATATGCCATAAGACAAATCAGCCTTCCTGGGAGTATTAGCTAACACATTGGATTTTACAGATAGGTATAGCTGAGATCAACACTTGTTGCCTTTTGCTCAGTTTGGACTTTGAGACCAAAGAACAGATATCCTAAAACATCCCAGTTAGATCCACTGAATGCTCATATATGAGAGCCTTTATGCCCATTGAAGTGAATCTTCTGAAGCATATGAAAATCTACATATTAATTAAGGTCTGTTGTCTCCAAGCAAGTTTTTTTTAGAAATCCTTGCATTTTTGGCCTGTGTAATCACTCCTTCTTGCAGAGCACTAAGGATACTTAATTCAAATTCCAGTGCCTGCTGGTGCTGGGGAACCAGCACTTCTTCAGCTATCTTTTCAACCTTTTGTTAATTTCGCATTCTGCATCAAGTGTTAGGGGCTGATCCTTCACCGTCACACACTGCTCACTGCCACCTATACACACGGAGAGTAGATGTAAAATAGTTCTGAAGCACAGAAAATGTCCTCTGCCATCATGCCCATCCTCTTCACACCAGCACTGGATGCAAACCACCATGCAAATAATTAACACGCTTGCCTCCCTTTGGGTTGACTGATAAAATGGAATCAGACAAATGAATTTTTGGTCCCCACTGATCTTTGAGTGCACTGTGTTATGACAGGGTGTGAGGTGACATGTCAGATAATGTATCGTGTCACACTCCCCAAGTATTTGATGCCATTTAACGTAATGCATCCTGGCATGCCGTGATAGGATGACACAAAATGAAAAAGAAGCCAAACTGGAAATACCAATTACCCACTCTTAACCCTGAGGCAGTAGGGGGAAAATATGCCTGCGTCTGGGTGACCCTTGCTCTGCTTATTGCCTAAGCTTCCTAAATCAGGGAGTTTGTTTCGGGTACTCTTCAGTCCGGGGTCATTACTAATCATTCAGATGGCCAAAGTGTCCATAACTCTCTACTTCATCAGAAATCCAGGAGAAGCAGCAGAGAAATCAACTGAAAAAAAATGTAAATCGCTGTTCCCAGAGTGTCAAGTTGAGCTGATGTTTTGTGTCTAATGAGCTGCAAAGCCACACGGTGTAAGGAATCAAGAAAAGTCAGGAGAGAGCAGGGAGAACGGAGACTAGCAGGGAGGCTGAGCTGAAGATCAGGCTTGCATCCAGATGCTGTACACACAGACAGGGCTGAGGCTTGTGAGCGGTCTAGCAGAGTGGAAACAAGCAGCATACAGGACTAATATACCCTGTTCTGCTGCAGGTCAGCCCCCTGGGAGAAGGTTACTCTCCCAGCCTACAGGAAGCTTACTGTCACCTTTCTCTCCATCTGAAGTCACTGCTCCTCTGATCTACTGACCAACCTGCTTGGCTATTGCTGCCTAAACCGGTCCACTCAAATGATCCAGGTCAAAGCACAGCCTGTTTAATCCCTCAAGCACTGAACGAGGGTTCAGTTTCACGTGAGGGTATGTTGGCAGACTAGAGGGAAAGCTAACCATCTGGCAGAGAGGCAGGGATGATCCCACCTGCAACAGAACAACACGTGGCCAAGCATGGACAAAAGTGCCCAAAATACTCCTGGCTAGTGGTACAAATAGGGTGATGCAGAGCGATGGTTTCATGAAAGCTGAGCTTGATACCATAGACAAAGCAGAAGTCAGCAAGGTTTCAGCAGTTTTACTTCTCAAAATCACCTTCCGACTTCGTATCTTCTTGCATCCCCACCACATATTTCTAAAAGCAGCAATTTTCACCTACATGTCCAGGTCCCAGATTCCAAATGCATCATACCAGGAATGAGTTCAGATAAAGGATACTGCTTCTGCTTGATCCAAATCTACTTTACACTGTTTCCTGTCTCATGTCTGTACGAGGCTCTGCTCTCCAAATACTCCTCTGACAATTTCAATGGCCAGTCCCTTCTCCTCACAACATTCCTTTTTTCCACAAAACTAGTTTCTGGGAAACAATATCTGTGCAGTCCCATGGTCTGCGTCTTCAAGCATGTGTCAGTGTGAATATCTATGTACAGTTGCATATGCCTTTGGCTCATCACTTTCTTAAAACCCATTATGATGGGTTGGCTGAAGACACTTGATTCTTCAGATTTTTTTAACGGGAATAAAGGAGGTCAAACATTTTGGTGTGATGCAAAACACTTCTCATACAAATCCTGCCCACAACGTGTACTTTGTTGAAACCTCTAAAGGAAAATTTGTATTTGTAAGCTTATTCATAACACTCTTTTTGAAAAATGAAAAAAAAACCCACAAAGTGCCACTATTCAACAAAAAATTATACCTCCACAAATAACGTCATAAAGATATGAAGCATGCATTCAGAATATCTGTCAGAGGTTGCCTTGGTTTGTTCCCACGCAGCCTTGCAGCACTCTGGAAACAAGATGTTTAATGGTATATTTTCATTAATTACTTCCATGGTTGAAGAAACATTGTCCTAGCTATAGAAAAATATTTTAGCGACATTGTGAGAAAAATGGAGAAATACTCCAGAGTGCTTTCTGTTAGAAGTGGTAGAAGTGACAATGAGTACATCTTGTTATATCAGTCAATATCTGGCAACTACGAATACAATACGGTGGACCATAACTGCACTGGACTTACATATGGACTAACAAATTCCTCAGTATTCCCAGCCAAGCAAAACTGGGAGATTCCTTATGGCAAAGCTGAAGGAAACACAGATTTACAAGAAGATGAATTTATTTTGTTGGGCTGTATGCTGTACTTATTATCTACTTTGTTTGAACTTTTTTAAACTTAAGTTAGCCGTTTGTAAAAAAGAAAAAGCCTAGCCAGTCTCCAACAGAGTGGCAAAACTGAACAAATTGCAAAATCACACCGTGTAATTGCCAGAAGAAAAGTGCTAAAATGATGCAATCAAATTCCAACTGGATGGAATACTGAAAAAAAAAATTACAAAAAAAAATCAGACATCTGAAGCTGTTGCACCAAATCAATGTGGCAACTGCAGGATTTACAATAAAATCTCTGTGTCAAGTCCTGAACAAATGACTGTGAGCAGGAGTCTGGACATGAAACACTCTCAGTTCAGACAGAGACACAGACTAAACCCCATGATTGACACAGCTCAAAGCTGCAGGGTTCTTCAGACCTAGTGATGACAGCAGTGTTTTGGAAATATAACATATTCAACACCTGTTCAATCCTTGAGACAGTCCTACACAAAAGCAAAGTATATTTAGGACTGCAAAGGAAGCTAACTGAGAAATGAGTTTCCTAGAGGCGAGAGATCAGGCAGCCTTGGGGTAATCAGCAAGATCCACCTTCACCCAAAGCAAAGCATATAGAATTGTTCCAGTAAGCCACATCTGCACTGAGTAATAAATAACCTTATTCAACACTGCCCCATTTAACATCTCATCCTGTAGCCCATCTCTGAAAAACGCCAGCACTGCCCTAGCAATCATCAGAGCAGCATGCTTTTCTGTTAAAGTATATAGGTATATGTTGGAAATGCGCATATATTGACATATACATGCACAAACAGTTCTCTATAAACAGGTGAAACAAGTCTCAGCTACTTCTCAATCTACGCTTAATGTATTTATGATTATTTGTAGTTCATTTTTCCTTTTGATTGCAGACTTGCCTGTGTTGTGATTCTCCTACAGTTTAAGTAGAACATCCTTGCGTTCAATACTTAAATTTCACACTTTATAGGCTACAGAAAATACTGTTAAGTCTTTAAGGACAGCCACTATAAGAACAAGAACAGTCATAAAGATTCCACATGAACTTTTCAATTGCCTTAATTTCTTATTTTATTGCAGTAAAACTTTGCATGTTTGAGTCATTCTGTTGTCAACAGTTTGGTAACTGCAGGTAAACAAAATGCTTAAACAGTTTGGATAGCGATCAAAATCTCAGTCCTGCCAATGACTAGACTATTTCTGTTGTTAGAGAAGTGTTGCTGCATTATGAAACTAAAACTCTATCACTCAAAGGCCAAGCGTAACAACAAAGAAAAGGCATTTGTTAGTTTGTTAAGGAACCTGTGAGCATTATAATAACCTGACAATTACTGCTTATGAGCATATTTTCCCTTGAAAACTCTTTCCTCCATCATTCAGCACTTGATCTGTTGACACAGAAAAGACTCATCAGCATCCAGTTCAAAAAACTACACTCAACTCCGTAGTAACATGGCTCACGTAAGTCAGACTGAACTTTACTCACAGGGTAATTGTGTGCGTTTAGTGGGAAGGAGGTGCCAAATATGGTTTCAATGTCTGTGGCCAGAATGGCTCTTACCAGAGCAAAACACCTGCATTCACGCTAGCACTGCTGCTGGGGCTCCAGCAGAAGGGAATGTACAAGTTAGAGTAGAAGAGCCATAGTCTCATCAAGGGCCTTTTCCAGTCTGTAGTTCAGTGTCACTAATCCAATAGCTGCTTCCAAGTTTTCTGTTGCTAGAGCATTCTAGAAAGGCTTGGATTTCTTTTACACCAATTAATATTCCTCTTGGTTTCTATCAGGAGCACCATGTAGAAAATGTCACCCATGCACCAGACACTATAGCTGAAAGGGTCTAAGACACTTCGTTTGAAAAATCTAATCCCAAAGTTTAGATTTCTTTCTAACTTGGCTCTTTAAATAAATAAGATTTAGGATAAATATTTTCTGTCAGACAGTCCTTCACCAATAGCTTGAACATGTCAATCTGCAGCAATTGAATGTGGCAAAGGAACAGCAACGTCAGAGATGCTGCGTTCCTACAGTTTTTCTGCATATAGGTAGGTGAGCAAGACTTATTAATGACAGCAAGGTCAATGTGCAGTAATTTATTTCAGATACCACGAATCGACAGAAATGGTGCCTCTTGTGCCCTCCAATAGATAAATACATAATAAAATAGATTTCTGAAGTTCTGCTTCTCATAATGCTTCCTCCCCTCCATCAGGCAGTAGACAATACTGAGAAAGATCAAGAGGCAAACTCTCTTTTATGTTAACCCAAAGCAGACCATCTTCCTTTTATACTGAATTTTATAAATAGAGGAAATACAAGATCGAGATTGTAAGGACTTCATTCACAATGGCAACCAGCTGTTAAGACATGACTTTACATGACATTGCAATTATCATTCACGCCTGACTGAAGGAAATAGTGCATCCCCTGGAATAAGCTATTACTTAATATTCAGTCAAGTATCAGGTCCTGACCTATAAGCCACCCCATCACCATCACGAGGCTTATATGAGCATAAATTTAAAGTAGTTCTAAACAAAGTCTTGAGCACTGTAGCCATCAGACTCGGTAATTCCTATATGGAATCCTATCACTTATAAACGAACCACAACCTATGATTGGAAGTATTTTTATTTCAGAACTGTAAGTAACGTAAAGTAAAGTATCTAATGATCACTGCAAGAACAAATAATACAATCTAACTTAAGACAGAGTAGACACAAAATATTATTATTCAAGGCAAGATTTCTATAGGCAACTCCACCTGAATAATTAGCAGCACCATCTCTGGCCCTTAAGGTTTCAACAGACAGGTATATACAGGGATACATATATCACCTTCTGACCCTGTTTTGCACGACTAATGACTTGGTCAAGAAACACACTGGTGGAAATTGAGGGGGTCTGGGAAAAATAATGAAACACCAAGTCAAGAAGAACCTTCAGTACTTTGATAAGATTCCCTAATTATAGTCTTCTAAGAGGATGATCTTCCTTATACTCTCAAGGGTTTTAAGGAAACTAGCTTACTTCAGCACTCATTATGCAGACTTCTTTAATGACAGGTTTTGTTGTTGGATAGTTGTTTTTACTTTCACAGCAACATTGGGAGCCAGTCTGGGAAACGAAGCTGTAATATTCCAGGAATGAATGCAAAAAGTAAGGAGTCCTCCTTTCATCCCCTGCAAAGCAGCTCACAAATTATATCACAGAGGATTAAACCCTGGAGTCCTGGGGACCTGTGATCAGCCTTGGCAGGCACTTTCCCAGCTGAGACGTGCCATCTCTTTCAGCTCACCTGTGACCTTCTGTATACAGGGATTTTTGGCAGCATTTTGGGAAGTCAGCAAAAGTATTCTGCTTCTTGGCTCTGACATAAAATGCAATCAGAGTATGCCAGGAAAAGCCCAGGAAAAATAGCTGAGAGGAACCATGACCCAGCGGAGCATAAACCTGAAGGATCAGCCATGCAGTTTCCCTCACTTTCACTAAGGCACCTGCAGAGGAAAGATTTGTGAGAGAGAAAGTGACTGGAAGTGTTCCTATACAATGGCCCTTCTGATGCACTAAGGGGGAAAAAACAGGTAAGAGTTGAGCCTGCCTCTGGAGCACACAGAGTTCAGGTGTTAACAGAGGAAAAAAATCCAACATAAAAAAATCTTTGTTTTAAAACAATCCTTTTAGCATGAGCTAAACACTAGTGTGGCACTTTGTTTTATTTATTGTTTGGACAATGGTATGACATAGAGGTTTCCAAGAACAAGGTCCTTTGCGTTAAGTTCCTCACACAAGCATTGGAAGAGATACTACCTACCAAAAAGCCTTTCTAAATAGACATAGCAAATCTGGGAAGAAAGCAAACAGCATAATTTTTCGCATGAGGAACTGAAGAGAAATTAAAAAACATGCCCAAAGACACTGCAGAAATCACTAGCAAGGCACTGATGTGACCCCAGCTCCTTGGTCACAGTCACTAGTAGATGACTACTGATACAGTAATCACGTGTTAACCCTTCCTGACTACAACTCACTCTCTTACTCAGCCCTCTAATGCCTGTAAAAATGGAAGATAAACAAGCCAAAGTTAATTCCAGAGCACTTAAAAAAAAATCTGCCTTTTTTTATGTAATTATGAACATTGTAAAAAAATGTTGAGAAAAGCTGCCACTTAGTTCTAACAAAACCTACTTAAGCATGTTCACAGATACCTTCTTAATTCCTGCTCCAAAGATCCCTGATTTCCTTTGACTATGGACCTTCTAAATGCTCACCAAATATTCCTGCTTACTCCAAACACTTCCGCCCCTTACCAAAAATCTGAGGGTTCTGTCTACCTTTTCCAGATGACTAGTACCAGTGCAGTGACTGGACTGGCTGAGCAAAGCAAGCAGAACTACGCCCTTGAAATACACTTTCCAAAAGGCAATAAGAGATCGTGATGAGGACAGCCAAGCATTGGAACAGGCTGCTCAGAGAGGTTGTGCTCTCTCCATCCTTGAAGGTTTTGAAAACCCAGTGGGATAAAGCTCTGAACAACATGCTTCAATCTCAAAGCTAACCCTTCTTTGAGTAGAAGGTTGGGCAAGAAATTCCATTAGGTCCTTTCCAACTTGGATTTATCCCATGATCTCATGGTCTTACTGTGTGAGACATTCTCAGTTCTATGGAAAGTGGATTCTTATCAGCTCTATGGAAAGTGGATTCTTATTTTAAAGATACACCAAATTCTGCAATATGGTTCAGTTTATGTCTTACTAGAAGAAACAGAAATAAAGACAACTCTTCTGTCTACATAAATTTAATATTAAACACAAAAAAAGTCATTTGTGCTATTGATACCAGCAGTGATGTTTCCAACAGCAGTCAGATAGGCTAACCACTTTCTAACATTGACTTCAGGTGTATAATTCTCCATAGGAAATTTGATAGCACTGTGATAAATGGGTTGTTCAAACCTGATCTCCTGGTCCATCCTGGATCTTGTGCTCCCCTTTCTGTTTACATGCTGTATCAACTCACACCATCCAGCAGAGCCACCTGAAGCATCACAAAGTTCTAAGCATGCAGGTGTGCATGGAAGTCTCAGATGAAATATGTTGGATTTGCTGCGCGAACTTGAAAAACTGCATAACACATGGGCAGTAGAGGCTCAGCTGCATCTTTTCAGATAGCAGTCAGGGCTAGGCAAGGCGATAGGCTACAAACCCATAGCAGAAGATAACACTGGTGTCTTGCCTTACATACAATGTTTAAGTCATTTAGGGCAGAGAGTTTGGCCTCTCTATATGGTTTATAAAACACTCATCATAAAGGGTCTTGAATTCTGACTAGGTTCATTCATTAAAATTCAACACGTCCCAAGAGCACTTAACTGTTCCTAATCAGCAAGATTAGTTTTCTTGCTTGTTACGGGAAATGTACATGTTATATTTGTTCAGACGCAGCATATTATTTGCCTCTGAAAACTTTAAACCAGCTGTGACCATCTTCTCAAAATGATGTGCACCAGTTGTATGGCGTGTTTGATTGATGAAATGTTTGCTAGATGATGTGCTATGCGCTGTGCCACAAGAGTTTATTGCATAGAGTCTGCTTGGGTTCATTACTCACACCGTAGGCTGACAACTTCAAAGTTGACTCATATCTATCCACACGACTCTGATTTCAGTTTGCTGAAATGTGAAACTATCATACTTTCCACTAGCACAGCTTAGCCTGATGCTGCTGTATAATTGTTCTGCAGCACATGAAAAGAGAGAACATGGGCTACCACTGTGATAACTTGACGTTATACCACTTCACAGAAGCCAGTAGCCCTATCAGGTACTAATATCACCCAAGGGTTGGTGCACACAGCTGAGAAACAGTGGCTTCATTAGTTATCAGTGATAGCTGAATCATGGAGACTGTCCATATGATTGCTTATCTCCAGATATGTGGAAATATAATGTAACTTTAATGTTCTTTATCAAAGTTTAAGATAAGAGGCTTGACCTCATCATCGGGTCAAGAGCATGTGCTCGGAGGGTTATGGACAGCTACAGCAGCCCAGCTCCTACTCTTCAGTGGGTTCAGTTGTTATGTTTCTATCGCATGTTTGAGCCCTATGTACACTTGATTTAAGCTGCTTGATCCCACTGCCCGAGGTCTCTGCGCAACACGTGGATCTAGCTCTCCATAACTTCCAGTGTACCTATGCAAAAATACAAACACCGGCTTTGTTTTTATAGGGACAGCAAAGGAACCTGTAAACATAAAGATATTTCCAGAAAAACCTGGGGCATCCCAAGCAAATCATGTTGTGCAACTGCTAAAAGCTAATGACGATCTACAGTCAAGGGTCTGCAAAAAGTGTAACAGCAATTAGAGCCGCCGCTCTTTCTGTTCCCCTCAGCATCAGAAAACATCAGATATGCAGCAACAGTTATGTAATAGGAAGCAATAATTTCCGGCAATTTCCACATCAGCATATTATATAATGAACACATTGATGTGGAACTGACCAACGACCAAGCCGCAGAAGGATGTAACATTGGCAAGTAGATTTATAACTCTTAAAAAAAAAAAAAAAAAAAA
>JAVJGI010000040.1:14714778-14788447 GCA_035590275.1 Ibycter americanus | reverse complement strand
AAGGATGTAAATTTGGCAATTATATTTATAAATATTAAAAAAAAAAAAAAAAAAAAAAAAGAAAGAAAGCGGAATTAAAAACATGTTAGTTCCAATACCATGGTTTTTCAACTAGAAATCTTCCAGGCACTCTGCAAACATTGTGCAATATATTTCCACAAAGCTCCAGGGAGGACACTGAATGGGTACAAGTGTCCCTATTTCATATCTGTATAAAATAAGGGGAGGATGAGTAGCTGCAAGGTACTGGAATGGGACTGCAGAAATTTGGATTCCTGTGCCAGTCCCACCAGAAATACACAACATGACATTAAGAAAGCTACTTCAGGCCAAAATTCAAAGGTATTCTAAAAATTTGGTTACCCAGTTGGATCTTAAAATGCTCCATATCTGGAGCTTATTGATTTTATGGGAATTTAGTGTAAAATCTTTTCAGGAATCTTTGGAGAAAAAAAAATTTCCGGCATCTCCTGAATCTGGCACTGGGGATTAGCCACAGAGACTATACGCATGCTTTGTGTTATACATATGCCAGTCTCAGACCTTGATAAGCTTAAGCTTAGATCTCTCTTTGTAAACTGGACTTGCTAATATTGCCTTCTCATTCACTTCTCTGTTTAGGATTCTGGAGCAAGTACAGTCAATAACCTACATGTTTATTCCGTGCCTAAAACAAACTCACAGAAGAGTTACAGTGCTATGAATAATTATTAATAATGTAATAACAAGAGGCAATATTAAAAAGGCAACTTTCTAGTTTTTAAAGGAGAAAACTCAACTGAACTATGCTTATTCTCCAGCTCAGGTCATCACAACTTGGTCAAGGTGATAGAAGGCCTGATTCAAAGAAGGGTTGAGGTTCATATATATCCCCTTACCTCTCTGGGACAGTAACATTTCCCAGGACAGACCATAGGAAGCCACGATCTTTCTAACCTCAGTCTTGCATAAGGTACAGTTTACTTTGATTGATAAACATGTCCAAGAGTCCTGGTCCTTCTAGGAAAATCAATGGAAGCTTTGTGGTAATGCCAGCAAGAAACTACCTGTGGCCAAAGTAAAATACCATTAGCTCTGTGGGCTTTTTCCAGCAGTGATGGCTACAGGCAGGACCTGATGAACAGAAATATCAGCATATTAGTATTTATTCTGAAATGACAGCATTGGGTTTGACAAGTGACAGACTGGACGCAACAAGTCTTTGCTTCTGGCAGGCACTTTCTTTCCAGAGTCCCGAAGGTTATGCAGACTAGGCGACAACTATTTTTATATTCAGTCTGCAAAGTCAGGACTCCAGGGAAATTGTTTTGTTTTGCTTTAAAGTCTTTGGAACATTAAATTTTACAGACATAGATTCACATCTGCTTCCACACTTCTAAGACATTTACAGGTGATCTGACCTCTTTTCAGCCTCATTAGACTTACCAAATAATTGCAAGCAAACAATCAGACCCCTCTGAAGGAGAAAAGTGTCCAGACTGTGCAAGTAGGATGCATTCTTAATTGGCATATCCATGCTCCACTGAGTATTGCTTGGCTCATTGCCGCTATGTGATTTAAAGCAGCAGTCTGCACTTCCCCCTGTGTCTGATAGTAACGTGACAAGGGATTTTAAAATGTATGCGTCTGGGAAACATAATAAAGTAAAAATACTGGGGAGAAAGCAAGGGAGCGGCTGTATATTTATGGTAGATTCTGTATAAGCTGTGCAAAATCACAGTCCTACCAAAGTTTGAAGTTGGGGAGAACGTATTGCAAAGGGGGATTTGGATAAAAGTACATGGGTAAGCAGTAACAGAGCCTGTGGGTGCTTAGACCCATTGAAAATCTTAGAATCATAGAACAATTTGGGTTGGATGGGACCCTTAAAGGTCATTTAGTCCTACCCTCCTGCCATGGACATCTTCACTAGATTAGGTTGCTCAAAGCCCTTTCCAACCTGACCTTGAACACTTCCAGGGAAATCAAGCCTAAGAATCTCAAATAGGGAACTTAAAATGGAGGAGTACAAAAAATGAGACTCCTTGAAGACAAACACAGATAGTTTGTTGCTTGAGACTTGATACAGGCACAAGGATTTGCACAAAGAGGTGAAATCCAGGGCTCTGTAAGTGTTCCCAATTTAAACCATTGAAGTTTCTACACTCATGTTTCACTCCCATGCCATGCACAGCTCAGGAGGTAATAGAAAAGGCAGCACTGTGCCAGTTCTTGATTTCTTCTGCTTTCCAAAGCATCCACCACATCCTTGGAAGGAACAAGAAGAAATCTGAAGTAGAGGAGACACCTGAGCAGTCAGGAAGCACTGGGTGAAAGGAAGTCTTGGCAGTGCCTCTCCTTCCACTTTAGCTCATGGCCGTATTGACCAGGGGAAGACTCTGCTCAAGTTATTTCAATTCTCCAAACCTTTTCCTTCTCCTGGGGAGAATTTTCCATCAGTGCATTAAGCAGGCTCTGGCGGCAGTGCCTAAACAAAATGGTTAGTGTGTTACAGCGCTGAATTATCTTCCCATGGGTGTAAGGATTCATTTATAAAGGGTCTTTACAGTAGGTCCACACTTTAGAAGGGGTTTAAATAGAAAAGACCAGAATGTTCTATGTGAAAACCGAAGGTACAGGGAATATCCTGCAAAAGTCTTGTTACATTCCTGTGCTACGTTAATCCTAAGTGTTTTGAGGTCTTTAGAAAATGAAGAAAGCTCAGCTATTTAAGGATCAAATGCATCTTTAACTTTCCTTCCATGTAGCTTATGGAGAGTGTTGATTACCTACAAAACTGGTGCAAAAAACCTGCATCAGTGGTCGTATAATTCCTACTCCCAGACACACCATAGTGGTTGAAGGAGAAGTTCAGTTTCCACAGTCAAGTCACATCAAGGTCTCTTTGCTGAAAACACAAACAATGCTGCTAATGTAGCTCCACAGGACTGGTGCGCCCTAGGATGAAAATTTACTGATTTCAGTAATCAGTGTGATTACTGAAAAGTGAGCAAAACGCCACCATCTCATTCTACTTTCCATTTCTACTTTCCAAGGGAAAATTTGACCACTACCTGGAAGGGGTTGGTGCAGGCTGGAAATGAGAGATATCCATCCACATCCGTGCAGTTCTAACCACTTGTGTCAGCTTGCTCAGGAGACATGATCAGTGAGATCGCAGGATCATCTCTGCACTTACGGACACCAGCATCAACCAGGCGCAGTGCTCCAGGAAGACCAGCAGTCCAGTGTTGCAAGAGCAAACAGAAACCTGAACGATTTGGGATCATTGTAACAAAGCTCGGGAATGTCTAGAGTGTACTTCCCCACGTTTCTAAAAATTTCCTTTGGCTCTCATCAGCACAAAGAAGGGTAACAGCAAAACTCTGGGCAGCCCACACCCAGCACTTTGTTTCAACAACTTCTAGCCTGGAGCAGTAAGAGGTAAAAAAAAGGGCTTTTTCTGTTCCACATGGATGGGGAGATGTGGAACATTTAATGTGGTGCAAGATCTTGTGTCCCATCTTGGACAGCAGTCAGAAGCTTGAGTCTGAGAAGAAGGTAGGATAACCAAGCTGGTCCATGGATGTGGACTCACACACCACCTGCAGACCACACGGTCCTCTGCATTCTAATGGCAACTGCATTGCAAATCCAAACCTGTCCTGTGTGCCTAGAGCACTGTGAGTCGTTCATGAGCCAACTCCACCTTTTTTACTGGTATTATTTCTAATTCTTCAGGGGATTTGGAGCAGAATTAATCATGTCTTTTATTTTCTTTTTTTCAAAGAAAAAGATCCAAGTATCACTAAAGTCAAAAGGAGTTTTCAGCCCTTGACAGGATCTGGACAGCAAGCAAGAGAAAAAGGCTTTATTTCAGGGGAGACCCAGCAGATACTCACTGACAGTGATCAATGTGTCCCGAAGCAGAGAAGAAGGAAGATCAAGAACACTAATCTCATTTGGCATGCAGACAGCATCTCCAGTTCCCTGCATGTCCAGCTCAGTGGCAGAGCGATGAGTAAAGGTCGCCCTGGTGACCCCAGTCTGGGTAATGTCCCCATATGGTGCACTGACACATAGACCTGTACAATGAGCTGTCAGAGGAAAAAGGACTGGACACTTCTTCACATTCAAATTGCACTGTCAAAAACTTCAGACAGAAACATGTATTTTCAGTCTTAAATCACACTGCTCAGCACAGACTGAAAAAAGTTGGTGCTTGGAAGGACTTTCTGGGGTCTTCTTTTAATAAAACAACAAGGAACTCTGCACCAGCTCCCTCATTTAAAAAAAAAAAAAAATATCATAGCTGATACAGTAAGATTAATTGGATGAGATTATGCAGAAGCATAGCATCATTTATAAAGATTACTCTTAATAACTACAGAGTTATTTCAGGAATAAGATCCTTAATAGGGGTTGCTGAAATCATCTTGGAGAAGTCAATAACAATACAAATATCAATTTTTCAGTCATGTAGCATAGTCAACAAAACACTGCAGACACTAAAAGCTCGCTCTCTGGCTGCTGGAGAAGGCTCCAATGATTCCCTCAGTGGAAGCCATTCATGATCTTTCAATCTGGTAGGCCAGGCTTAAGAGACAACCCAAAGATTTTGCAGCCTGTGTGCAGCCAGTCCGAGTACCAGAGTGCGAGGCTTTCTGCGCCAAACTTTGCATTCCCCATCCAGTCCCTTACACCTCAGACAGGACAAATCCCACAGAGCTCAACCTTGGCAAACTGGACCCACTCTTGGCCCCATCACCATGCTCTTACTCCAGTTCCTGTGTCATTTCTACCACCCCATTACCTGAGTATCTTTGATACCTGTGAAACACTTCTGCAAAAGGGGAGTTGGACACATGCATAGTGCCCTCTGTCCTCGCTCCTTTTGAAATATTTATACTGTTACTAGTCCCTGACACTGAAAGCAGTGGCTGAGCTCAGGTGCTGGGGGAAGAATTGCACTGAAAGCCGGGCAGATGCTTGACACAGACCTTCTGCCCATCTCCTTGGCTAGATGCGGGAGGAGTACGTCTCCCTCGGATGGCATTGTCCCTTCTTCTGATGCTCCAGGCATGAAGACAGTCCTTGCTGCCTCACCTCACAACATGCTCTGTGGTAGGTCACACTGCTGTTCATGGGACATCCTGTCCCAGAAGGTATGTGCATGGTGGATGGGGCTTTGGGATTTCACAGTGAGACAGTGCTGGCAGGGAGAGGAGTAATGGGGGATTCAGGGCACTTGGAAAACCCAGAATCCTTCTTCTGGATGTACCAAAAGGATCATGAAAATCCTTCTGGGTGAGCAGGATCTGAAGATATACCTAGTGCCCATTTCTGCTGGGGAACCTAGACCTGTCTTGAAGCCCTGCTTGGCAGACATGGGCATGGCAGGAGCAGAGTCTCCACCTCCCACAGGCTGGAGCAGAGCTGAGCGCCTGGTGGCACCAGGACACTTCTGCTGAGGGAGGCGAACTCGTAGAACATTGCACCCAGGAAGGGCTAAGGATGAGCAGCAGCTACCAGCCTCCCATACACAGGTACCTAAAATATCCTCTAAAATATGACTAACCTGCTTCAAACCCAACTGCTGGCACACAAGGAAGAACAGGGTATCTTCTGTGCCTTTCTAAACCACTGGCAAAGGCTCTCTGTGAACTGGCCCGCAGCACCCTCCTTGGAAGAGCAGGCTGGAGCCTCTTGCCCTACATGTTCACTCTTCATTATGATTAACTCCTCCGTCACAGAGAAGGACACAAGCATCCATCTCTGCTCGGCCAACTGGAATCACTGGCCAGCACACCCCGTGCCATTTATCACTGGCACTTACGTGGGAGAGGATGACAGCAGGTGCCATTTGTGTCAGTGTCACTGTGTGAGCCGACTGATTAATTAAAGCCACGCAGCCCCCAGGCTGCTGGGAGGGCAAGGAGGAGCAGGAGGGATCGTTTGTTAGCTCTCCCTTAGTGCTCGCTCTCTCCTTCAAAGGCCCTTTGAGTAGAAACACACAAATCCCACGGCCGCTTTGGGCCATGGAGATGGGAAGGGTGATGTCCCCGGGAAATGGCTTTTGGGGGTCACTGCTGCTGGAAGTCCATACCCAAGAAGGGGGCATGAGGGCTCCACAGACTCACCCCATCTCCTGCAACCTTGTTTCTAAATATGCTGCTTTAAAAGCAGTGACAAAAAGAGAAAAATAATCCCAGCAAACACTGAGATAATTAAACAATTGCCCCACAGCCTCCAAACCGGGAATCTCTATTATTCACGGAGCAGAGCTGATGGGTGCAATACCATTTCTTTTTGTTCTCACATTACAGTTGCATCCATCCAGTTTCACCAGCCCTCACATGACCCTCAGTTCAACCAGTTCCAGTAAGTTTGGACAGATACTGATGTAAGTGAGACCAACACCAGACCCTGTCATGCAAGTCCCCAAGCTGTTATAGAAGAGCTGTAATGACAGATCCCAAAGTGTTTCTTGCCCATTTTCAGCTAGGCTGGGTTTTGTAACTGCATGAACCTCAGTGACATGATATGCCACATCAGGGTTGCCCAAGGGAAATTTGGGTATGAGGCAGGTCTGACTCACAGGGGATGAGCTTACACATTGCACTGGAGCACCCATTTGGGATTGCCATCCATCCCTGGCACAGAGACATCAACCTACTTCCTACAGCACTGCTGTTGCACCTTCACCCACAGCCAGGCAGTTTTCCTCACTGCTCCGGGATGAAAAACTCTTCCTGATCCTGATCACTGGCCAAAACCCTTTCCCATACTTTGACACTGGGAAGTAAAAGATGCATTTCACTGTGGAGAGACATCAGCCAGGACCCTGCTACTTTTCAACACTTGCTTACGTCTTGCTGGAGCAAAGGGCACTGCTTTCTCTATTATGTATGTGCAATCAAAATAAAGAGAATTCCTGAACTTTTAGCACCCTAGAGGTATTGCCTGTTTCCCAGACTCAAAATAGCCAGTTGGCACAGTTTAGAGGTGGCTTGCACTCAGATTTTTAGCCTGCCAAGTATCGTTATTTCAGCGAACAGCACTGCAGCGCTCACTCCTTAGCAGCTGTGCACACCCCCTGCCCTAGTCTTACATCATGCAAAGCTAGAAGGAGCCTCAAGGTTTGAGGTGAAGTTGTTGAAGACAGATCTTTCAGTGGATTGACCAAGAGGAAGATACAGTTTTTCATGTTATCAAATACACTTGCTGGCCTCTAATCAGTTTTCTAGGGCATTGCAACTGAGAGCTCAGGGAAGAGTTAGGAAAGAAGCAGCCGAGTGGGTAAATTCCCTCTGATCTCCAGCAGTGATGTCAGGGACACCATGGTCACGGTCAGGATGAAAGGCCAACATGTGAGCACACCGAAGAGCATTTATCTGGGTGTATTCCCCTATACCTGCATCTCTCAACCCTGTGAGTTTAAAAGATAAGGTGGCTTCCAGCCTGGCTACCCTGCAGGGAAAAGGATAGTATGGGGTTAATGCACCAAAGCTGCCCCATCAGTCAGGGGGTTGGGCAGAGCTCACCCCTAAACCAGGATGGGCATTAGCCACGCTCCCTGAAGTCTTGTGCAGCCTCATGTGCCAGATGTGACACAGCGATCATCAGCCCCAGCTCAGTTAGGACCCCCGTCATTGCTAGGAGCGATACCAGGGAGTTCACCCCAGAGCACCATGTCCCACCTGTTGACTCTTTGTCCAACTGAGGAGACAAGGGTCAAACAGCCGCAGAGGCTGAGGCACTGCAGGTGCAGGTCAGGGGACACCCCATAACGCATCCAAACCCTGCAAGGCACTATAATCGAAGCTGGGGGAAAAAATCGTTTAGCAGCCATCCGAACAGGGCAGCAGGAGAGATGACTTGCTGCACCTCCTCCACTGTCCCCTCTGTCCCTGTGCAGTGGGCAGGTCCCTGGGCACTTGGGAAGGAGGCAAAGACCTCCAGGCTGCTCCGTGCAGCACCAGCCTTGTACATGGGCTGACAGAGGGGCTGACAGCAGCAAAAGCACAGATGGGGTCTGGATAATCCGGACAGGGCAGTGGGCTTTCCAATCAAACACAGGGTTAAAATCATGCACAAATGCAGAGTGCTGTCCTCTCCCTTCCTGCCACCTCCCTCCTGTCTAGAGGACAGATCCTCTCCAATGTCTTCTTGGCCCCAGCAGTGGGATGAACACCCTTCTCTTCCACTGCCTTGCGAAGCTCAGGCCATCTTCCACGCACCTGCTGCCTCCTTGGGAGCTGATGAAGTCAGCCCCGACTGTGCCTCCCCATCCTGCAGCCTTTGCTGCCATCTACAGCCCCACGACTCCCTGGGGGGATGGGATGGGGATGGAGACGGGCATGGGGGGCACACCCCACAGGAACCCACACGAGGACCATGGCGATTGCTGGCCTCCGCTTGTCCCCCCCGCAGAGCTCCCCACAGCTGGCTGAATAACTCCCCACAGCTGGCTGAATAATGTATGGGCAGTAATTTAGTTCAGGCAATTCGCCCTTTTTTGTCTGCAGGTTTAATCATTGGGAGATAAATCGCCCGCATCCCTAGCTTCCCGGACAAGGAATCGTTAGGGGCCAGACCTGCAATTTATTATATTTTGGCAGACAGAAGGTTTAACCATTCTGGGGTGGGGTGAAAAAGGAAGGAACTCTCACAAAGACTATGAATTAATGCTGCTAAATACTCACCTCTAATCCCATGCACTCGTAGGCGGAATGTTTGCTGTTGGTTAAGGAACAAGCTAAAACAGAGGCAGTGGGAAGTTGCATGAGACCCTGCATGGTCGAGACCAGGCAGCCCCTGTAATACTCCAGAGTACTTCATGTTGCAAACGAATGCATTCCCACATCGCTCTCCCTTCCCTCGGTACCCAGCAGCATCTTGTCACAGCACCACCCCAATATAAAAATAACAACAAGCGTTAACTCCTATGGAAAGGACTTTCCCAGAAGGTTTCCATGGCATGGTGACAGCAAATATTGCCCTACCTGGATACAAAAAGGCAAGAGTCTCTTTAGACAACTCCTCAGAATTAAACTGGAGGCTGGACTTCAGCTCTGCAGCAACAGCACCTACGCAGAGATGAGCCTGGTGCCAGTGTGCTGGGAGAAAGGTGCTCCCATCTCTTTGGATATGCACAGGCATAAATGGTAAACTTAGAAAATTAACCTTAATGTAAGATTAATTTTTACATAATAAATGATAATCATTTTAAAATCAAATGCATGCACAATAATAGTACACACTATAAAAGTATCAGGATGAGATCAGCAAAGCTACTGGTATGTTCAGACAGTAAATAAGAAGTCAGGCAAATTTCTGTCTTCAGGGAAAACCGTCCCATCTTTTTTAAACATTTTTCCTTTCCTCTTTCCTACCCTCCCCTCCTCTCCTTTCCCCTTTCCTTTCCCCATTTCCTCCCTTTCCTCTTCCCTTCCCTTTTTCTGGACTATCATTGCTTATTTAATTTGGACGTCAAGACAAATTGGGGGTGAAAAGAAACTATATCTCTACATCTCTATGCCAAGATTCCCAGCATACCCTTCAGGATTCAAACACAGCTCAAGACTGGCACATCTCACACACCTGATCACCTCATAGGACTGCACAAACCTGGCAATAAAGAAAAAAAAAAAAAAAGCACAGTTAGTCACATAGGCAGGAAATCTCTTCACATGAAGTTCCTTGCCCACTCAAAGGGCCTTTAGATCCCAACCTCATGAACAGTTCTTTCAGTGATTTCACAATGTGAGGATTTTGGAGAACTTATCATGAAAGGGCTGCAAAGATGCCGAGGAAATACATTTAGCAAGTAGGTTAAACAAAGCAAACAGCTGGGAAAATTATATCTGCCAGGTACATGCCACCATAGCTAACCCAAAGTGATGCTGTAGAAATATAAAGCCAAACAGGCACAGGCGTGTTAGAGAGGGAGGAGTTTCCATGTTACTGATACCTACAGCACAACATGAACCCCATCTGCCCCAGGCTCATTGTCCTAAAGCCCCACAGTCATCAGAGTTTTACCACGTCAACAGAAGCATCAACAGCTTTTGTTTATTTCTGATCCATTTCCAGAAATAGGGTGAGTAGGTATGTACCATCATGCAGTATTGAGTTAAGGCAAAGGCCAATAATCCGAAGGAAAATGAAGCCAGGATGAGGGAAAAAAAAAAAGGTTACCTCTGAGGGACAAAACTCAGCAGTGTGTAAGTCTTGGACTACACAGAAAAGCCAACAATATTTAGCCCAGCGGTGCACTCGGTGACATTCAACTTTATGCACAGGCTTCTCCCCCAGCACAAAGCAAACGGACCCAGACAGCAAACACTGTCCCGCCACAAAACGCTGCCTCATTCGTCGTGTTACTGCTGGTGACTTGCCGGAGGATACCTCACATTTGCAAGTTCCTTCTTGATTGCCTAGACTTTATCCCAACATAACTGCGTCTCTGCTGCGTCCTAGTAAACATCAACTGCTGTCACAGGTGTCCTCACCGGGATATCACTTTTACAAAGGTTTTTGCTTAAAACAATGCAGAAGGCAGTAACAGTGGGGGAGCCGCAGCCTCCCCTGGGAAAATCAGCCCATGAGCTCATTGCACCTCTAGGAATCTCTTCTAAAGAGCTTTTTCTGAGAGAAACGAACATTTTCACATCCAGCCTAAGCTTTTTCTTGGACTATTTGCACCACTTGTTACTACTCTACTACTAGGTTGACTGATTGGCTCTGTGCCGGGTCTTGCACTTGGGTCACAACAACCCCAGGCAGCGCTACAGGCTGGGGGCAGAGCGGCTGGGAAGCTGCCTGGGGGAGAAGGACCTGGGGGTGCTGGTGACAGCTGGCTGGGCATGAGCCAGCAGTGTGCCCAGGTGGCCAAGGGCACCTGGCTTGTATCTGAAACAGCGTGACCAGCAGGACCAGGGCAGTGATTGTACCCCTGTACTCGGCACTGCTGAGGCCACACCTCGAATACTGTGTTCAGTTTTGGGTCCCTCACTTCAAGAGGGATGTAGAGGTGCTGGCATGTGCCCAGAGATGGGCAACGGAGCTGGGGAAGGGTCTGGAGCACAAGTCTGATGAGGAGCAGCTGAGGGAACTGGGGCTGTTTAGTCTGGAGAAAAGAAGGATGAGGGGGGACCTTATTGCTCTCTGCAACTCCCTGAAAGGAGGTTGTAGCCAGGTGGGTGTCAGTCTCTTCTCCCAGGTAACAAGAAATAGGACAAGAGGAAATGGCCTCAAGTTGTGCCAGGGAATGTTTAGATTGGATATTAGGAAAAATTTCTTCACAGAAAATGTTGTTGAGCACTAGAAGAGGTTGCCCAGGGAGGTGGTTGAGCCACCATCCCTGGAGGTATTTAAAAGCCGCGTAGATGTGGCACTTAGGGACATAGTGGTGGACTTGGCAGTGCTAGGTTGATGGTTGGATTCCATGATCTTAAAGGTTTTTTCCAACCTAAACGATTCTATTATTCTGTGATTCTAGTCCAGACTGGTCCCTGAATTAAAACACTCTCTTGCCTTACTCCTCCAAACTTGAGTCTACACTTCCAGAAAATGCTTTCCATACGCTCCACTTCAGAAAAGGGCCTGTTTCACCAGCACAAAACTGAACAATCTCCACTAGATCTCCAGCCAAGATTGAAAAAGGCTTCTGCAGCCATCAGATCTTGGGAGATATCCACCATTAGCAGCCAAACCCAAGTGAGAACAATTTGGATCTGAGCTCAAACCTTCTTCTGATTTGGCGCAAGCTGGACTCCTGACCCAGGCATTTGCTCAGGTCTGCCTTTTCTCCACTGAGAAAAAAAAGAGGGGAGGGGAATTTCTTGCCAGGCCTTCCCAGCCTCTCTTTCTGGCAGACAGGAAGGTATTCGTCCCCATCTGATCCAAGAAACTCCATCTTATTCATTTTGGTCTCACAGGTGCCAGCAGGAGTTTTTCACCTTTGCAAAGGAGGAGTCTCTAGTTTCTTAGTGAGAGAAGACTCACCAAGTCTCACTAAGTTTCTTCGTGGAGAGAGGGCAAATGCGCATTTTCTGTGAATGCCGTTGCAAAGTGTGTGTGTTTCAAAGGACACACCATACTCCCAAGTGCTGGTTGCGTGAAATAACTCCAGTGCCCTTCCCCATGCCTGCCTCAGAGCCTGGCCACCACCAACACAAACCACTGCACCACACCACTGAGCATTGCCACCACCAAGGTGGACTGGGGAGACCCACATCAGCCAAATGAGGCTGAGGCATGGCCAAGGAAGTTGGAGAATTCAAAGTAAAGGAAAACAAATAGGAGACTTAGTTCTGAATTACTTCTTGGCAGCACAGAATCAAAAACAAGGAACACCAGCATTTAGAAAGAACAAGACAGAGTTCAAAATAGAGTCCATGCAACTGTAGCTGCTTCACCCTGGAAGCGACCTGTGACTGGGGTTTGGTCTGTCAATCCCTGAGTCTCTGAAGCCAATGGTCTGAACCTTGAACCTTCTCTGGAGAAAGCCTGGTGATACAACTGCTGTCAAATGACTGGGTTTACTGCCTTACCAGTTAGGTGTCTGAAAACCAGTGTTAGGTCCAGAATTGAAAACCTTGTGGATGTCTTCCCTCAAGCTCAAAGAAACAAAACCAACAGCAAAGCATGAACACAGAACTGCAGCTACACCCAGCACATCACCAATCTCGAGATACAAGCTAGGCTTGCCACAAGACCAAGGCAAAAACACTCTAGCCTGCTCCCCCAACAATCCTATCAGCTTCGGAGCACACCAAAGCCTGTTACTCCATACTCATTGCTCTGGTGGCCACAGCCTCTCCTTCCTGGGACACACAGGCACTCCTCTGCAGCACCCAGTCATGCAAGTGTGCAGGTTTCTCTTCACGTCTTGCAAAGAACCAAGTCTGTGCTGATACCTCTCCCTTGCAAAACTCCAAAATGGCTTGTCACAAGCTAACCCTTGTTCCTCGTGTCCCAGTCACAGGAGGTCAACATTCAGTCCTACTGTTTTGTGACAATGTGAGTGAGTTCAATAACTCCACTGCAGGCTTCTCTTGTTTTTAAGGCTGTAACAGTCATTAACAACACAAGGTGGATGACTCTGTTGGCTTGGAAGGATTACACTATTGAACGTAGCTATCACTGTGCCATGGAAATATCTTGTGCTGACACTGGGGGCCCAGAAAGGCAATTCTTAGCATGGGGCAGTTGTGCTAAGCTCCGATTGAGGTCAGATCTAAGTGCCAAGAGAACAAAGGAGGACCAACAGGTTGTGGCTTTGGGCTGAAGCTGGCAGTCAACACCCACTTTTACTAGACAGCTAGTTGTTCTTGTCCCAAATCTATCTTAAAAATGGACGATTTGTCCATGCACGTACCAAAAGCCCAGTGTTGGGAGTGCTTCTCCAAGGGAAGTTAACAGCAACCCTTTTGAATAGATATGCAGGTCTTATTTTGATTGCTCCTAAGTAGCTGGGAAGAAAATAAAACACATGAAAAATCTACCCCATGTCCTGTTTTCCTATCAAATCATGACGAACAGTGACTTGCCAACAAAAAGTGAGCCTACAAATTCAGGAACTGGGATGAGGGTTTGAAAAGGAGGCTGCAATAAGCAGTTTCACTACCATATCACTTCCAGTTACCTGTTGAAGTAGAGGCAAGCTTTCATGTCTGTTTCAGAGATGAAGGGTCTGATGCAGAGGTTTTACACCAAGACAGAGCCATCAGTTCTCAGTTCCTCTGTCTTTTAAACCACTAACCCAAAACAAGAAGAAAAATCTCAAATCCTTCCATTGTTCTGAATACTAAAGACTTGGTCTTTTTTGTTATAGCATGTTTGGGCATCATATCAACATCATTCTGGAACAAAGACATAGTCCCTATCTGGACTGTGAATGAAGACTTCCCAGGAACACAGAAACACGTCATAAAATCTAAGTATATTCTTAAGCAAGCCCTTGAACATATGTGCCAATTCTGAATGACTGCAATGCCCAACAGTCCTGCCTTCTGCCCCAAATCAGTATGCATGGTTAGAAACCTTACATCCATACGGGCAAATAAACCCTGGTGAGGGAAGAGGTTTGAGCACTGAACCATGACTGCCCTCACCATGGACATGCTGGTGGGCTGCCTGACATGGTTTGACCTGTGCCAACCATCTTCCTCTGAGGCAACATTTGCGCATGGTTCAGGGAACAGTATTTTTGCAGAACTGTTTGGATATGCCTTCTCTGCCTGGCAGAAGGCAAGAAGAAAGAGCTACATGATGACATTTGGGACTTGGCCTTGCTTATCGATGCAGAAGCACTCACTGTCTCCTGATCTGGCTTAATTACAGCCCAGGTAGCGCCCAGCCTTTATCTCCCTGCCTACCTGTGCACTCTCACCCTCTTCCAACGATTACTTCACACGGACACTGCCCACATCCAACGGTAGGAGTACAAACCCAGGTGCGGTGTTTTTTTTAAACACACTAGAAAGAACTGGGAATAGTGTGCAAAAGAAACATCCCACAGCACCCACCTGTCCAATTGAAAATATAAATAATTGCTGAATATACATTTAATGAATGCTCTTTCTGGGACTGTCAAGCTTTCCTGAATAGGTTCACAACGACTGCACAGGTTCTCTCCTTCTGGATACACATGTCCTTCAAAGTCTCATTTAAGCTATAGATGATCAGCCAATTGTCAGGCCATATGAATTACCTCTGGCTTCCACTCATAAAAGTGAAATAAAGACTTCAGGGTCAGTGGGAAAGACAAGAGGAGGACTCTTTGGCCCATTTGGCCATGTGAATATTGGCATTTGACACTTGACTACTCTGTATAGCAGACGCAAAGATAAAAAAGGAAAGCTTTAGGGATACCAGAATATCTTTTTGTTGCATACAGTGAAAGTTTTCTGTCTAAAACCCTAGCTTTCTTAGATCACCAATTAGCATGATCATGATTTTTGCTCAAGTAATTATTTGTCTTTACTGGAGCAACAAAATAAGCATATTTTGAACTAAAGGGGAAAAGATTTCTCTTTTACACTTATTTTCTACCATCTTAACTATGAAGCGGCAGAATTAAGACTTCAAGTCTTGGATTATCAGCAATGCTTGGTATTTATGGAACCATTCAATGTCTTTAATTCAGTAGTAAGGCTGTGGGTAAAATACTGTGATAAATCCTTTGCTGATGTAAATTTTCATCACTTCATTAATTCCATGTTAAAAAAGGATTGGGGTGATTTTTGCTAAGAAGAATGACTGGTCATATACTTAGCTGCTGGAAAGCTGGTAGGTCAATTGTAGGAAATTTGTCATGCCAGATAATAAGATTGGAGAAGTTAGGAAGGCAGAGAAAAGCTTTCTGCACCTGTAGTAACACTCCAGGCTGATCTGTAATTTAATTAATTTATAGTAGCAGAGAATCTACTTTTTTATACCCTCTGGGAATCAGGCAAAAAAAAAATATTTCTTTCAGCCATCAGATCTGAGACTTAAAGAAATAAACCCCCAATATTTTAAAGTGTGTGTGTGTGTGGGTAATCTACCAGTCAGGCAAGAAAAATATTTACACTAATTCTACTTGTATTTTCCAACTCACATCAGGGCGAATCAAAGCATGTGGTGCTTTGGCTCTGTAGAAACATTCTTTCCCAAATATAAAGGCAAAGGTTCCTATTGGAAAAGCTATTTGGGACATAGCCACATCCACTTCAGCATTGCAGAGTCCTGCACAGGAGCCCCACAGCTGCAGGTGGCAGGGCCAAATACCTCAGCCAAGTATTTTAGCTTAGGTACAGGCTTTTGAAGTTGCCCCATGACTTGCTGAGGATGTCAAGTCAGAGCTTCAGATTGTGTGCACTTGTCTGTATAAAACACAAAAAATCCAAAGAAATCTCATTACTGCTGTAGCACCTAAAAATCTTCATCACAAACCAGAAGAGCATTGGGCAAGTTTCCATTACAAAAGACAGCATTAAAATATAAAATAAATCTGCTTCCTTTGGAAGAACTTACACTTACTAAATTGTCGATTTTCACAGAGAAAAAAGACTTTTTCATTCCAAAACAGAAAGATTTTCTGTACAGGTTGTTGATTCTGCACAGTGGGAATTGCTTTTCTTTATAGGAACAGAGTGATGCTTTCAAGGAGCTGTACAATGTCAGGAACAGAAAGAGACAGAGCAGAGTCACCTGGAAAATAGTAAGTTCTACAGAATATTCTGGAAATTATAAATCCTTTTGCACATGCAATGCAGATGCATTTTCGACTGTTGACATCCAGAAAGGTGGAGCAAGTCAACGACAATGACCATTTCGCTGCTGCTCTCACACATAGTCCTGCCATGCCTGCACCCCTAAAAAACATGCAACAAACTACAGCAAAACCAGAGAGGAAGAGTGCTGTTATTAAACAGGAAAGAGGGTGTCGAGGTATTGAGGACTAAATAATTGTTCCTAACAAACAAGCAGATAGCTTACAGGTCCTAAAGCTGTAGGCACCATTCAATATGAAGAGTTTTCTCCTTGCAGAGCAGGAGGCAAATTCAATGTCAAGCAATCATGAAGCCTAATCTCTGCTTTGACCAGATTGTAAATGATTGAATTGGAAACCACTGGCAGGAGGGTGTTTATCTCCATGGCTGTGACTGTTATCACAGGCTAGTTAAGAGTATGCTATTTCTTTTCCACATCTGTTACAGATGTCTATGGCAAATGTTTAGCTCTTGCTGGGAAGCTCTTGCTCGCAGCTTGAGAAGTTTGAGATCCAGCCTCTGCTGGTCTCAGCGACGTGAGGTGCCACACACCCCACGCTCCTTCTGGATCTTCATCCGGAGATTTCCAGCCCAACAGCTCCTGGTTCAGATCTCCAGCAGCCCACAGACCATACAACCCCACCCGGCTGTCTTTGAATCCAGCCTGCCATTTCTGGGTTTGCGCAAACACGTGCGCATGTCCCAGCAGAGGAATGCCAGGGAGGTTAGCATCTCCCTTCACACACACTCAACCACCAAAAAGGACTGACACCAGTTTGCGTCACTGGAGGAAATAAGGAGTGGCTCGGACCACAACAAACGCTTGCAGTCTGGCATCCCGTTGGAGATCTTGTGACTCTCGTCGTCTCCGCAAGGCAAGAACCCCCTCCTTGTATTCGTCTGCCCTGCGCTGTAACGGGGGCCTGAGGCCTTCTTCAAAGGCTTAACATCAGCAACACAAGTGCAAAATAAAAGCAAGAGCTGGCTGCGCTCCAAGGATTCATCTTGCTGATGTCTCAGCTGCGCCAGTTGGAGTTAGTTATGGAGGAAGAGCCACAGAAAATACCACGAGTGATGAAGGGACTGGGAACATCACGTATGGCATAAACAGGAATTGCAGAGTCTTGGCAGGACCTGCTTGATCTTTGCAGTGTGGGAGAAGACATGATGCAGTATGCTCCAGCATAGTCTTCCTCTCGCTCAGCCCAGAAGGCAACGCTCAGAGACTGCTAACGCAGGTAGTGCAAGGGTTAAAAGGGAGGCATTTCTAAAATATCAGATGGAATTTTGTCTTCTGGCAAAATGAGTGGGTTTCTTTCCACCTATTTTCTGTCTGACCTAGACCAGCTCTTCCTGTCTTAGCCCAGTCCCACAGGCAAGGCCAGCACCCCAGGCTTGGGGCTGTCCTCAACCTCCACACCCGCTAAAGCTGCGATAAGTGATGTGAAATCACACTGGAGAAGAGGAGGTCCTGCGAACTACAGGCCCTGCTACAAAGCTGGTTTTGGATCTCAGATCCCACCTTAAGCCCATCCCCAAGAGCTGCCTGCACCTGGGGTACAAAGGCAGCTTCTTGGTGGGCTGCACATTTCACTGTGTTGGGACAGCTCCCTGCCCAGTATCTAGAGCTACTGCAAGTTCAGTCTGAGCCTTTTTTAAAGGGGCAATTGATGTAACTGGGACAGTATATTCTCTAAGATGTATTTACGTGTCTTTGCTGAAAATGCTTCCAGCATAGATAAGCGTTTTTTTAATTTCCTCATGTCCTACTCACTGCAGCACTAACACACTCCAAATAAACAACCAGCCCAAAGGGGGAAGCAAGACACAGCTCTTGGGCAGTTTTTGCAGCCTTCCTTTGCTCCCCCAAACACGTACCCTGCAGATCCTGACAGTGCTCGTGTGCATAGAGTGTCACCAGGAATTACAAGACAACATGAAACAGGAGCATGCTGACCTTCTGGATGCTTTAAACTCTGGTCAGCACCAAAGAGAAAACATATAAGTCAAAAATATGATCTTCTTGGGAGACCTAACATGAAAAAGAGTAAAATGCACCATTTAAGTCCAACAGTTGTTACCAAACCCACACATCTTCCCTTACCTCCCTGCCACTGATTTATGAATCGGATGCCTCACCCTCTGGACAGGCACACACATGTTTCACATTGACACAGGTTTTCTTTCCCACGCATCTCTCCTGTGTAAGGTGACCGTTTGAACTCATTAATTCACCATACAAAGTGAGCATGTTCCCTTAGCTGGTGTCCTGCAGAGCTCAAGTTAAGGGCAGGAGAGTCAAAAAGATCCCCGGTTTGGAGGAAAGACAGGAGGGAAGAAAGCACGTGAAAAGCCTATACTTTAACCCAGTACGCTTTTGCCTTCTCTTCATCCACAGCATATGGTGTACACATTATTTTAATGCAGCAAAACAGCTCATTACTTCATGCAAACCAAGCTGAGCATGTTGGTAACTCTGGTGGGTCCCTAAGTCAACCTGAGCTTGGAGATGTACCTACTGGAGCTGTTCCTTACCAAAGATACCTGGAAGGCTTCTGGCCCTCAGACAACATTTCACTGTCACAAACCCTCCAACAGTTGCAACAGAGGTGGCTCAGATCAACCAGGTGAGAGAGGCTGAAGTAAAGCAGATTTCCCTTGGCCTCACCCTCTACCTGACTCCATTCGAGGGCATCTCCTGTCCCCAACATCTGCCCAACTTTTGGAGGTCCCACGTGGGACACTGGCAGCTTGTGAGAAGTGAGGCTGCTTCACTCTTCCCTTTCACACCTCACATTTTGGTATGAACTTGTCACTGAGGAGAGGTACAATACAGCCTTGTAGGCAAAGCGCGGGGCTCTGGCACGTGATCCCCTGTTGCTCGCTGCTCCGTACGTACATCTCCAAGCCCCATCTGTGCTCCATCACCACGGTGCCTGGGCCGACGTAAAGCACTTTTACTTATACAAAAGGCTAAAGGACACTCACAGCTCATGCATAATGTTCTCTGTTCCTTCTCCCCAGAGAAATCAGTGAAAATCTGGTAAATTTGCACCAACTTCAGACTTACTCTTGGGTATCACTAATATTAGAGGTTGGGAATGAGTCTGGTTTTGGCAAGCAAAGAAATTGAGGGGAGGAAGCAGCAAAAAATAATTGGTAGGTGGGTGGATATCTGTCAGGAAAGAAATACAAGTAATTCCATGGTCAAGAAATAAGTTTTTCCAGGAACTTTTAGGGGAGACAATATGTACATGATAAACCAGAGACAGAGGAAAAAATTAAATATGTATATATATACATATACGCATACACTACACATATATATGTATATACACACACACACACACACACTTCTTTGTTAAAACCCCTGCTGAAAGAAGGGTGCCTGCATCTCCCAGTGAACTTTGGGGTTCTCTATAATATTTCACAAAACAACATCTGTCACCCCAAATTGTGATGGAGATGAATTACATTCTTTAAGACACTCAGTACTCCTGACTCCCTCTGACAGTTCTCTGCAATTGCCTAAAAAGCAGGACCATAACTCGTAGCCGTACGCCATGGATGGAAAAAATCTGCGCCAACTATTACTAGAATGCAGTGACATTATTTCCAAGGGATTTTGAGATGCATCCAGAGCGAGGGAGACCTGACTCATTTCTTGTATTTCACTTTTGGCAGGAAGAAATGGGGAAAAGGGGTTAGACTGAAGCTGCCAAGTAGCAAAAGAAAATGACAAACCTGCCATGCAGAAGTTTGACACAGCAGGTCACTCACTATGGGGCATGTGGGGAAACCATTTGGGTTCCTTCCCCACCACTTCAAAATGCCAAAAACCTCAGTCGATGTAAATTATCATTCCCCCTTTGACTTCAGTGGCATCGTGTCAGTTTGCAGCAGCTGAGGATGTGACACAACAGTTTTCACCCCCTGTGAATGTCGACAAAGTTAGGCAAAAATTCAATAAAATGAATTTGAAAATTGACTGATTTTGAACTATGTTCTATTTTGGGAATTTATTTTAAAACTATATAACAATTTGAGGTCTAACATCCTGCTGGGATAATGCCGTTGATGGCACTGGTATTTACATGAGCCTCTAAAATACGCTTTTTAATCTTTTCTGTCCTGACCTTGTACTTAAGGTATTACAAGGGTGGGTGATAAACAAGCAACTAAATTCTTATGGCCAACAAGAAAGGGATCATCATTGCCACACTGAGATCCAGTATTATCTCAAGCAATTAAAACTGTAAAGGGAAAAAAGTCAGCTGCTGCAAAACCACTGGCTGTGAAAGCGGTGTGTGTCCTTGCGTCCATATGGCTGCGGCATGCCGAGAGGGGAAATGCCTGTAGCCACTGACACCAGCCCACAAGGGGCCAATTCTCCCAGCACAGCACTGAATTAGCAGGAAAGAAGTGTGTCCTGCACAGCTCAGTACTATTACCTTCACAAAGGGAAAATCCTTACCTGCAGAGACGGGTTAATCCTGTAGGACTCATGTGGGAGACCCCCCTGAGCCCAGCGTGGGCTGGAGGAGCTACCGTCCCGTCCTTCCCAGGTCCCACGGTTAATTTTTCTTCTAAAGTGGAGACGCTCTTGCTGTGATGCTCCTAGAGAGGTTCTTTCTTCACTGAGGCAGACACCCTTATAAACAAGAAGTTGAACCCAACCCATCTACCTGAACCTTGCCATTAAATCACGTCCAGGAGCTGAGTGACAATGACCTTATGCCATTTCTTTAGCTGCCTGCAAGTGAACATATTCTTCCAAATACCCACAATTTTGAATCCTCCCACTGGAAGCAAAGCTAACGGTAAATATAGCAAACGCCCTGGGACAGTGACAGGCTAGGACACAGGCACGGGCCAAAAAACACACATCATCCTTCTCCTACTGTCCCACCAGCCTGGTCTCCTTCCTGCAGCCTCACAGCACCAGGGCAATTCGTGTTGTAGCAACAAAGTGAACTGGAGGTGCAGAGAGGTTTAGTGTAATAGGCAACATAACACTTAAAAGTCCAAGAGAAATAAAACCTGGGAGTCCTGCCTTCCCACTGCCAATGTGAAAGGCATTTCTCTTGTAAAGACTCTTCATTTATACTTCCGCAGCATCCTCATATGGCTATGAAGCAATTGTGAGAAAACAATAAAAACCAATGCACAAAATTCATCATCAGTTGTGTTTTCATATGTTAGGAACATCAATGGTCTTTCCCTAACCTAGGAAAGGGTGCTAAGCCCTACCTTTCTGACTATGCACTCGAAGCAAACGTGCGTATGTGTGTGTATGGATATATATCTATATACACACACATGCACATACACACCCACAGATATATACACAGACACTACTTATGCAGAAGGAAATCTCTAATACTTTGTCTTACCAAACATCCCCAGTGCCTTTTATTACAACACTGCAAGTTTCCTAATGTTTTATGTCCTCAGATCCTAAAGGGAACTATTAAAGGGCCGACGTGTGAGCCAGCATCCATTTGTGGATGAAGAATGCTAACGGCCAGCGCTGCCGCAGTGGGGGGGCGGCAGGTCCTGAACGACCTCCAGACAACCAGGAGGTAGTTCAAAACACTGCTGCAGGGATGTTAATCCCATCTCAGCCTGCAGTAAAAGCTCCCTGTGCCATTTTACAATGCTGCAAACGTTCTCCCTCCTTAGAGCAGCAATTTCTTCTCCTCTCGGTTTTCTTGTACTGCATTTAATGTCAGTGCCAAGGCTCCTTCTCCAAAATGTCTCAGACACAGCCACAATACTTGCCAGATGTCTGAGGGAGCCACTGAATTAATACATTGAATACACAGAAAAAGTCCTGTCTTTTTAAAATATCATTTAATTTCCTCAGAGCCCAAGAAACAACTGTCAGCTACATGATATCTCAGCTGGACAAAACCCAGAAAGCAGGCACAAAACTGCACGTGAGTTTTCTGTGCGAACCGTAACACTGAGGAGCAGCAAGATGAAGGATCCAGTGGTCCAAAGGGGCTGCTCGATCCGCTGGGTTTCATTTCACAGTTACATACGATTACCTCCACTCCAGAGTCTGAATCCTCAGCCAGTAGATCCTTGTTTAATTCATGGCAAGATCTTGGCAGGCAGTCTGACATTTTCAGAAGATAACTGCAGTTAATAGCACAGATCTACTTAATCACTTTAGTCAGGACAGAATGACCCAGTGTCGTCTTCTGATGTGATTTGTGAAATGATGGCATCAAATAGGATAAAGTAACTAGCTGCTACAGCATCGATAGCATGATGTTCCTGCAGTGCTCAAACACAAGGTTTTGGGGAGAGGCAAAAGGAGAGTTAATGAAGCTGCAGAGACAGGGGGTCACATCTTCCTCAGCGACCTTAGCCTGGCACATTAGCATCCCAAGAAACAGCACTTGGAACACATTTTTTCCCACAAGGCAGAATTTGGGCTTGGAAACTTGCATAGTCCCTCTAAGGGAGGACTTAGAGGCAAAAATAAATAACTAAGAGGGGAGATGCAGTCATTATTTCTAGTCCCTTAGCTACTGCCCCCTCTTTTCAGAGAGGCCACCACACCCGTTGGGCTCAGCACACCATCGCCCCATTGACAGTTATAAACAGCGTTGGCTCCTTACTGCAGCCCCTCCATGGTCACCTTCAGGCACGCTCCTTCAAACAAGTCACCTCATCAGTTCCTCCATAGGTTCCGCGATCCTCCTTCCAAGGGATGCATAAGTCCTATTCCCAAATATCTGCTAAACCTGTGGTTTGCAGCCTGTAAGGTATGGACCAACCAGTGATGGGCTGCAAGGAACTGGAGATGGGTCTGTGAAATGCTTTAAGAAAAAACAAACAAACCAATGCTCACTTACCAAGAGGTCTTTGACAGTGTCTATGGAGAACACTGGTGACGGGTCAATTGTCAGACAAAGCTCATGATTAATTTTTTGTCATTGTTGTTTCTCATTTAAGAAGTTTGTAATTACAGCTTTGTACGAGAGTACAGTTCTGGTGATTTCACTGGTGCAAAACAAGCTGGTCTGCAGATTTTTCTCAAAAAAGCTCTATGGTCCAACCACTTAGGATCATCGGTATACTGACTTCAGGCTGTCCAGTCCCTGCTGCTTCCAAAGTGAAAAAAAAAAAAAGAAAATGCAAAATGTGAGGATATATTTGCACCAGAGTTCTGTGCCCTCCTCGGCCTTGCAGAGAACTTCCAACTCAAGCGCCCGTGCCATGAGTAGATACACTATATACCTGTGCTGATTCAAGCGTGCCCCTTCAGAAAAAGGCAGCAATAAAAACCAGGATTGATCTGTTGATCAACTTGACTTATCTAAGAAATAAACGTGGCCACCCACGTTCACCCTGTAGCCACAGGGAGAGAGAGATACCTGCAGAAAGATGCTGACCTTGTCTGTCTAATGATGCCAGGACAGGGTGAATGAAGCCGGGCACACACCTGCCTCTTTTCGCTATCAGAATAGCTGAGACTCCTGCTTTGGCACCATTCAAGGTAGCCCAAGACGAAAAGACTTGCCAGAAATTAAGATGCTTGGCGGAGCTCCTTGCCCTCTAGACCCTTTTATCTTTACCTTTTAAACAACTAACTCCTTCTAGCATGTACTGCAGGGTGCCAGCACATGGATCCTTGCCTGATGCAGAGCGTGAGGGGTACAGCGTGTGCTCCTGCCTCGGCCAGGCTGCCTCCTCCCGCCACGCTGCTCCACCGCCCGCCGACGCCAGGGGGAAAAGGCTCATTAATTTCAACACAAGTTGCGTCAGCCCTTTTGTTGGCAACAGCCAAGCAGTGAGACACAGGGACTAGGAATGCATCCCATCCCTCCAGCACATCATTTTGCAGAGCATTCCCTCACACATGGCTTTTTTAAAAAAAGCCAAAAAAACCCCACCAAAACACAAAAAACCCAACTTACAATTCTTACTGGATTTTCCAGAAAGAATCAACTTACTATTTTTAAGCAGGCACATGAATTCAAAAGCCACAATCACCAGGAAATTACCTAAATGAGTTCTGAATAACGAGGGTCAAGTCAACCACCTACTATTAGTGAAATGAAAGACAGAGGGGGAAAATGGTTTTCATCCCAGTCAAAATAACACCCTAAAACCAGGAATGACCTTTTTGTGTTCTTGTTGCTGAATCTTCAGGTTTTGTATCATGGAAAACCACGTGACAAGGTCCCTGCACAAGGCGCCAGGCATTTCCAGGCAAACCGTAGACCACAGTATCATTAATTTAATCTTCCACTACTCAACTCTTCTCCTGACTGAAAAATCAATGCTAATAAGGAGCTTTGGGAAAAGACTGTGTTGGTGCCTCATCTTGTAGGGACTAATTTTAACCTGCTATCAAATGACTAAGTGGCTCTAAAGAACCTATAAACCCAACAAAGAGATTTTTAAATGTCTCTTTCCCAAACGGTGCTCTCTGCTGATGAAGACATCTAAATGCATGAGGACGGGTTTATGTGCTACCTCAGCTTGTCTGTCAGGAACGCTGGGGATGGAGGCCAAAGCCTTGTACTTCAGCAGCATCAGCCCCTACGCTTGCGTGCAGGGAAGCACCAGGCAATGAATCCGACAAAGAGCAATTTTAAGTAGTCGGAGACACTAATAGGATCTGAATCAGCTGTAGCTGAAGGAAAAGAGCACGGTGCTAGTCGCTCGTTCAGATAAATTGCCTGCTAGAGCAATAACCGAAGCCTGAAGAACAAGTGTGATCTTAAGCAATGGTTAAGATGGGATAAAAACAACACCCTAAATAGCCTCAGCTTCACTCTTGAGCATCCCCCTCAGCACTCACTTGAGGTGTCTGCCTTTACCTTCAAGGTCTTTGAAAAGGCAGCCCAGGAGGCCACAAGGGATCTGGGAGATCATTCCTTACCTCTGGGAGTTGTGAGATTCAACTGTTCTGAGTCACACAGCTTTTTCCCACTTTTTGGCAAACTTCCCATCAAAATTTGCTACACAGCCACATTGCCCTACTTTAAATCATGCCACAATGCCTATTTCACCCAGGGACCACTAAGTCATGGCCACTAGACAACAGCTGGGTGAATTAGGATATTGTCTTTTCTGAAAAACTTCATTTTATGACCAGTCAGTTCTTCCAGTTCATTTGTCTCTCCTATTCCATGTTGCATCCCAACATGTAACCACTAATCATTTTGATCTGACCACCAGAGCAGTAACTCTCCTCTTTCTTGCTACAGCTGCTAGCACTACGAGGGCTCAATCTTTAAATCAAAGATCCTGAGGTACCTTGATCTGTACTTAAATACAAATAAATACACAGATACTGTTAGCAGATTTTCAGAAAGATGTTTTTCTTTCTGAAAATCCACCTACCAACACTGGAAAGCACCTATGAATTTTTTCAGCAAATGCAAGGTCTTCTTCAGAGTGAACAAATTATTTACCAAATATTCACTGAACTTTCAAAGTCAGGTTAAATTTGCTTTCCCTTCTATTCAGTGGCTTTGACCATGGAAGGAGATATAGGAAAGGATGGATTGAATATTAAGTATTTACTCAGCCTGTGAAGAAGCTGTCTCCCTCTTGTAAGAGAGTCCCTCAGCTGCCAATTTCATAATTCCCTCCTGAGCACAATGATACATTTATAATAATGCCTGCTATTAATACAAATGAGGGAAGAAAAAAAAAAAAAGCACCAGGCTGTGGAATACAGCAGATTATTTATCTCAGCTAAACATCACTGTCTTACCACTGTGATAGGAGTGAGAAGGAAACTAAACTCCACTACATCAACCCAGCTTTTAACACTGAGATCCATCCTGATAATATCATGGCAGATAGTTTATCAGCAGGATCTCATCCATCACTAACTCCAAACAAGGAGTCTGTGATGAGGTTATCATCCCACCAGAGCCCTATTTCATTTCCCCAGTGCCTTGATTTCATCCAAGTAACAGCATGCCTGGTGAAGAGACCAGCCTGGACCCCACAAGGCTAATCCCAGTGGGACCAAGGTGTCTTAGGAAAGCTCTGTGCTTTGAGGAGTTGCCAGCTGCAGTTTTTCTCTTGCATGTGAACCACCATCACTTCATACCTTGATGCTTCAGCGAGGCTGCTCTCAGCTGTTATGTAGTGCCACAGCCTACGGCTTACAGGAAAAACAGACATGGCCGTGGGGTTTTTTTGGTACCATGTATTAGCACAAGCATGACATTCGGCTATTGAGTTCCCAGAAAAGTAGCTGCTGGATGCGTGCATGCAGGTAAATCCCACATCCCCAGGCATGCTGGATGCGTGCAGCCCACTGTGCACCTCCATGAAACTGAACCCCGTGTCTGACCCTGCTTCACCTCTACACCAAATGTGCCTAAGTCACCCACCAGGGCCACATCTGCCTCCACACTGGCATGACTTACCTGCCTCAGATAGCACAAGTTCCCCAGCACGCTGTGCTCAGGCTCTCCAAATCCCACATGCCCAAATACCTCTGTGCCTGGCTCACCGGTGGTCCTCTTGTCTGTTCCCTGCAGGGCCACGCTTGCAACTCTGCCCTCGAGATCTGCTCTTAGTGCATGAAAGGGATGAGGAGGGGGCTGGACCAGCTGAGGTCTTTGACCCCAGCACCTGAGGTGGCCCTGAGCCAGCAGCACGTGGCTGTCCCCCCTGCCCCGTCCCCCATCGGGACGTGTCGGGTCTGTGCAGCACACTTCGGGATTGCCATCAACCGAGTCATCAGGGTGGAAAATGATCCCCAAATGTGGTGTCAGAGCCTGTGGCTGTGCTTTTTTGCTCCTGCTACAGTACGTTACATGAAATGGAAAAACTATATATAGGAAAACTTTGTTGCTTTCCGGTAATTTCCCCAAACTCTGGCCGTTCTTTATTTGGTCATTCTACAGATCACTGCTCTCACCCATCCTTAGATCATCACACAGCAGGGAAATAGGACGAAGCTGAAAGATAACAAAACCTTGGCAAGACTCCAACCATGATTAGACATTTCAATGAGTAATGAGCATGACCAGAGTTACAGCAGTAAATATTTAAAGTTATTTTTGAAATGAAATCTCAGGAAAGATGTAAACTCTCATGATTTGAGGCATTAGCTAACCTCTAATTACAGAGGGAAGGGGAGGAATGGAAACTTTTCTGAGATAAGGGATAACCTAACTGCTTGTTGCAGGGTTTCTTGGAACACCCTTGGTCCACCCTGTTCTGGTCATTGTCAAAATCCTGGGCTAGAAGGCTCGCAGGTCTGAGTGAGCTTAACAGCTCCTAAATTCCTAGAAAAGCAATTGTAACTTATACTTTGCTTGCTACAAAAATTTGATTTTCTACATAAATTATAGAAATATATTATTATATAAAATCAGATGTTTCGCTACAGGCAAAACATTACCACAGCTACCTTCCCACCCCCCCACTCCCAGGAGCTGCAATTAACAGTTTGTCTGTTACAAACATCTGTTTTTATTTCTGTAATATATACATTATATATATGTATATATACACACAAATCAAATGTTGCAAATTATTTGTTAAAGTGCTTTTCTAGCATATGAGAAATCTGGAATGAGAAAACAGCTTTCCACCACGGAGACCCAAGCTCGCTTTTACTGACAAGCTGTATGAAGAAAATAAGACCATAGTACTTTTTGATATACAATATGATCTATTCGATTCACTGAAACTTTAATTATTATGTGCAGCCTGCTTTACTTCTCTTTCCTCCATAAAGCGTTGGATCTATTCCTTGTTTCTTTCTTTGTTAGGAAACTTTTTTTCACCACCCGTTTTGTAGTGGCCAAAGCAATAGCTCTCCAACCTTGACTGTGTCCTTTAATACAAATGTCTCACAACATATGTAGCTATATGTACCTAGGTTACCACCCCTTCTGCTTTCAGTCTGCTGAGGCAGGAATGTGTGGAGTGGGTTTTTTTGTGGAAGCGGCTGGGTTTGGGCAAGTCATACAGAAAGGAAGGTCAAAAAATGCTTCGTACAGTGGGAAGGTTGATGGTGGTCCTCAGATCCACAACCTCAACACAATGACATCGCACCTCCTGCCCAAACATGTTTTCTTTTGCTGTAGCAGGTCACCAAAGGAATTCAGTGGTCAACCCCAAACTTCTGTCCCCAACACCCAGTGATCATTTGGATGTTATGGACTTGGGCCCACCAACCCCCTGGAGAACGTGTAAATTGAGGAGTGCTGCAGGGAAGCGGCGCACAGGCCAAGAGTCAGGACAGATGTGCTGGGGCAGCTGGTGCTGGTCCAGTGACACCCAGCAGCGTGTTGGGCTAGCGAGAGCCACCCACGTGCTGCAGGCTGTGCCAGACTTACCCTATAGCCCTATTCTCACCAAGGGTGAGCCTGTTCTTTCTGCAAGGAGGAGATACAGACCTACCTCAGCCATCTAGGTCAGCCAGCACACATACAGGTGAGCCTCAGCAGAGGTGCCCAGTCAACATGCCTGTTTGAGCTCTTTTTGGGGCCCTGCTGAGCCATGGCCAAACGGGAGGAAAACAAGAGTGGATGGATTTCTCTGGGATCTGCCAAGCCCATGGAGTCAATCAAAGCACGGAAAGCACAAGCACTCCAACCCAGACTGGTCAGTGCCATGACCAACACATGAGGAGATGCAATGGCACCACCGGCAAACATTGACGATGCCACCACGAAGTACCACTATCTCCAAAGCAGCTGGGGCTGTGCACACCCACCCACAAGCCAGCATGCTGGCAGCAATGGTCTGTCTTTGGTACAGACCACACAATGCGATCTGCAGTCCTTGCAGTGCCTGCGCTAGGACAGCTTGCCTGACAAATTTCACTAGTGGTTGTATGCAGACGTCAAACGAAAAGAGTAGTAGTAGGTTGATTCCCGCAGGATGTGGCAGGTTTAGCAACACCAGTCCTGGGCAGTCTGTTTGGCATTGCTCTTCACTGTGCAAACTCCTCTACGAAAAATTCAAATTATTTTCGTGCATTTTCCTGGAACACTCATCCTCAGTGAGATGGTGCCTAATGATCAGCAGAGCTGATAGACACTGATGGGATGTGAAGCAGCATTTGCTCTGAGTCCCGATAGGTGATGATCTTCCAGTAATGCTACTAAAGAGTTACCAGTCCTTTCTCCTGGGCTGGGATCCAAAGGCTGTGCTTGAAACCTGAGGTTCAGCAACCACTGATGCTGTTTGCATGCTGAGGAATGGGTATTTCTGGCAACAGGCTGCTGGTTAGAAGAAGTGACAGGGCTGCTGAGTGGCTGAATGACTCCTGAAGAAGAAAAGGAAGATTCTGCCTCCAGATGCAATTCGATTAGCATCCCCAGAAACTACAGTGCCCATTTGTCTGCTTTCCCCGTTTACAGCTCAACTCGTGCTTGTCAGCATACACGTTATCTTTGCACAAAGATCACCTTAAAAAGGGCATCCCAAATCTCATCAGTGACTCAGTCACATGGACATCATTTGGGCTCCAGAGCCCCACACCTCGATGCTCACACGTTGGTTGCTTGATCAAAGCACCACGCTGCACCTGAAGCAGCGCTCAGGGTGCCTGCTACCCACCGCCGCTCCTCCGGCATGTCCCCAAAAACCAGCCCAGCGCCAGGCTCGGGGCAGCCCTCCTCCATCTCCAGCGCCTTTCTGAGGAGGAAGCAGCGCAGACTGACCAAATTCCGATCCCCTTACACAGCCCCTCGGAGCCGCTCCCCGGGCAGCTCGGCGCAGCCCTTGGCCGCTTGCTCAGAACCAAAAATGTGTTGAAGATGCAGAGCGCCAAACTCTTCCTCTATAAGAGAAATCAAGTGTGGGATATTCCTAGCTTCGGGCTAGTCAGATCCCAGAAATTTCTCTGCTTTGGATGTAGTCTCAAGCTGTGTCTGCTGTTATTGACGTTATTTAAAACAAACAAACAAACAAACAAAAAACCAAAAAAAATAAAAGAAAGAAAAACAAAACAATTTTGGGAAAGAACGCAGCCAGAGCCCTGCCCGGGGCGGGGGCGGGGGGGAACACGACACACAGACGGGACACAACACACAGCAGACCGAAGAAATCATTGCAGTGCACAATATCAGCTCCTCCCTTACCTGCAACAAAGGTTTTATTGTAAACTTACAGCGTTTACAGTAGTGATATAGTAGGCTATTTAAGAGATGTATACATCCGCAGACGCACTCTTCACAGCAATAGCTGTAAATGCTGATCTAGGTTCGGACCACAAAAATTTCCCATGGTCTGATCTCTGGCTCCCCCAGACTCCAGAATAAATCTATCCCCAGTGCAGATGGGGTGGGCTCAGTCTCCCTTCGGATCTGTCTTTTAAGAATTTCCAGATCCAAGCCCCAGATGAGCCATCTCTGCGCTGGGGGGCTGCTTGGGGCTGCAGACCCGAAGAGTAAATTTTAGTCCAAAGCGTGGGAAGGGGCTGTGAGTTTGCCAAGCATGGAGCAGACATTTGGGCTGGATGAAAGCAGCCGATGCCACCCCTGCAAACAGCATCATCCCCAAAAGCCTCGCTGATGAGAGACAGCTATCTCTGCCAGAGGTGAAGGGGAACAGACTCTGAAGATGATGGTGCCTTCAAGGCTGAAGGTCCTTCAGCAAAGAACTGACTGAAACGCTACTGCTCTGCTCTACCTGCTCCGCTCCCCAAGCAAGAGCTTCCCGCGCCGCAAGGACCTAGACAGAGCCTTCCATAACCAAACCTACCCTGTAAAACTAATTAAAACATTTAATTAGCTTTTGATTAACAGTGTATTTCAAAATTCTTCACAGACTTGCAGATCGGCAGAGGCACAACTTCGGGGTCTGGGGCTGTTCATTTTTTAAACGAGTTCCCTCCTTGAGAGCAGACACGCAATTACACCGCGGTATCAATTGTTCCTCATTTGCAAAGCCAGGGCATGAAGCAAGTTGCGTTAATGTGTCGAAATGAGGGGAGAAATAAAGAGAGCAATGGATCACTGAGTCTTTGAAGGGAAAAGTAATATTGCAGTAATTTATAGAAGGGAGAGTTTGTGGGTGGGACGGTCGCTCTCAAAGAACAGTGGCATTCAGCCAGTAAATATGCCTCATTTGAGAAGAGCATCACTGCCATCTTCAGGACAGCCACCGGTTTCTCTTCCCTGCCATGAGGCAGCTTTCCCGGGAGCACTTTTGGTTTATGCAATACAAAAGCAAGAGTTTTCTGCAACTCCAGCCAAAGTTATATTTTTAGTTATTGTTGACTCTCTTCAGATGATGGTTTGGTCCAGCTCCTCCCAGCTTCTGAATTTTGACACCTCAAACTGCCTGCACAGGAATATTTCATAAGCATAATTTCCAGTACAAACTTCAGTTTAAGACAGAAAAGACCTGGCGGCCAGTCTGGCCCATTTCAGCGCAGCAACATTTCCTAACAGACACCTCTTGCCCTTTATTCAGTCTAGTTAGGATGTCTCCAAGGAGCCATCCTCTTCCACTTCTCTTGCAAGATGCTTACATTAGCGTAAGAGATGTTAGGAAACTCCACATGACATCAGCCAACTTTCCTTTCCACAGCATTAAATCATCACTCTAGCCAGAATGCAGTCAGTCAGCTGGTAAACACAGAATGAACCTCTCACACGGGTCTCAAAGTGGCATTTCACTCTCAGGCACTATAAGCCATTTCTGAATGTAGAGTATATCACCTTAAAAACAACAGTAAGGATGCTGAAGATGATAAAGGCAGTTGCTTAAAAGCTAGGAACTAGCACAGTTAAGACTTCCACATTACTTCAGCTCAGGTCTTTCAAGTAAATGCACTCCCACACTGCTGTTAATTACAACAGTGCTGAGCAGGGGCCACATAGATGGTTACGGGGACATCAGCTTTATACTGCAACATCTCCCTCCACCCTGCAATCGGACACATCTCACGTGCCCCTTCACATGATGGGTCTGTTTCCAGCTGCATGGGATGAACTGGATGCGTGCACATGCTCCTTTCCCAAGCCTGGACACTGGCCCGTCATTTGGCCAGTGTTCGAGCATCACTTTGACACAACGGGCACATGCGAAATCACGCAATGCAGGAAGATGGGGAGCCAGGACAAAAAAAGCAGCTCGGTTTCTTCCTTGCCTGCATCCAAGGAAAAGATGGGCCACAGATCAGGCCAGATACATGCTCTTGCCAGGCCAGCTCTGACTTGGGGTTGTCACAGACTCCCATGACTATAGAGGCCACCTCTTCTCTGCCTCAGAGTTCATAGTGTACATGGTTACCAGCAAGGAACAAAGCCATAAAGGACATACAGATATCAACTGCAGCAGAAGCTTTCCGTGCTTCTGCAGATGGGGACATCACTGATATGCCCTGAATAGCAAGGAAGAGAACATGCAGAGACCCCTCCAGAGACCTTGGGATCAAAAGCCATTTGCCATCACTGAGGAGGAACCCCACAGTAGGAGCCAGGAGAGGACAGAGCTCTCCAATGTCCCACTTCATCATCATGCTCACCAGGTGCTTGCAACTCCTTGCTTCCTTTATCAGACACCTCTGACACCTGCAGCAACATATTGGCTTCTAGATACGGCTCAAGCGTGAGCCCAGAACACAGTCCGCCCGCTCCCCCGCAGGGCAGGAGCCTGCAGGGGGTACCAAACAGCTGTAGTTCACAGCAGACTGCTATGGGGGAGAAGACAAGTACACCTGAGTTTCTCCAACTCTTTTTGCACAAACTGAGGTCCCAGGAGCCGACCTAGGACCCTTCCTCAATCGTTCCTAATCACAGCAGCACAGGGAAGATAACAGACAGCACCAACACATCTCCATGTATATTAGACGAATGCTTTTCAAAAGGAAAAGGAAGGGTCTTGCATGAAGCTGTAACTGTGGAACACAGACATGACTGAGCAGGGCAGCCACAGAAAGGCTGCAAATAAGCGCTGGCCTTGGGAGCTCCAAGGCCGTTTGCACACAGGGACAACCTCTGTAAGCATGTTCGTAACACACCAAGTCCACGTAACTTGCTACCAGCCTACCATGCACTCAGGCATTTGCTGGTGAAATAATTACAGCACTTGGAAAGCTTTATTCCTACAGACTTGTTAGTAGGGCCTGTAATGATAGGACAAGGGGGAATGGTTTTAAACTAGAAGAAGGGAGATGTAGATTAGAAATTAGGAAGAAATTCTTCACTGTGAGGGTGATGAGGCACTGGTGCAGGTTGCCCAGAAAAGCTGTGGATGCCCCATCCCTGGCAGTGTTCAAGGCCAGGCTGGACGGGGCTCTGAGCAACCTGGTCTAGTGGAAGGTGTCCCCCGTGGCAGGGGGGTTGGAACCAGATGATCTTTGAGGTCCCTTCTAACCCAAACCATTCTATGATTCTATTCTACCATTTGCCCAAGTCTTGCAACTTGTAACATCCCCACAGTAACTAGGTGACTTCACCTCTGCCCCACACAACTCCACAAACACCCGCTTCACAGTACTACAACTGTGACAAAATGGGACCAGAACATTGCTCAGATTCAAGAAACAGTCATATTACACCTGGCTCGATTTGCTCACCAGGTACAGCCCTTCCTGTGCCGTAACTCCGGCAGAAGCAATAAGCCCATCCAGGCACCCTTATATCATCACCGTAATAAAACAGGAGACCAGCCCAAAAGGATCATTAGCATCAAAGCAGGGGGAAGCTAAGTACTGCTGCAGATCCAGGGCACCGAGTTGGTGCAATCATCCAGTTTTTAAATATCCCATGTGATAGCAATTAATTACAAAATTCGTATGCTAATTGATAGCATGAACTTTATACTGGGATTGCTTCAGTCCTTGCTTCACTGTCCCCAGATGAAGAGCTGCTACTACTGATCAGCCAGCAGACATGATACTGGTCTTGGGAAAAGGAGTAAAAAAAACTTCCCTTAGGCCAGTAAAAAGATGAGGAGAGAGAGCAAGAGCAAACAGCCTGGCAGTTCAGAGCTAGCTCTCTATTCTGATAAAAGAAGCTGCTTCACAAAGAAGCATTTCTCAGAATTCCGAGAAATAAGTAACCCCCCCAAGCCAAGAAGGGCATCCCCAAACAGGACTTGTTAGCAGAGGTACCTGCAACACCCAGTAAACATCACAGCGAGTTTCCACACAGATACACTTTTGAAATGCCACAATTAACCCTAAGCCCATGACAACTGCATAAACTACTCCTTGTCAATAATTTACATTTATTTCACAGGTCTAAGTCTTTTCAGGGACGGAAAAACAACAGTAAGTTCAGAAAACCCAAAGAAGAGGAGGATGAGCGTCCTTCTAGCAAAGCAACAGCCTGAAGAGTCACTACATCCCGGGCTGCAGGAGCCATGCTGGCATTGGCTTTATGAGCCAGGAGAAAGGAGCCAGAGGACAGCGCATCCAGAGTGAGATGTTTGCCCAGGAATGCTCCAAGCCCACCTGCAACAAGCCATTTCAGGATCTCCCTCTCCAGATCTGCTCCAGCCATGACAGAACTACTGGGAAATAGGCACCATTCCTACCAAAGTGAAGTCCTGATGTGGGTTATAACTAGACGATACAGACAGGAAAGGATACTTTTTTAGGAGAAACATTTCCATGATTTGTGTACTTTTTATGTGACATTTTTAGAACCAAATCAGTATCACATAAGCCAGCTGGTACTAAAGAACTGCAGGAAAAAAATTTCAGGGCTTGTGAGGCAGCACATGCTATTTATTAGCTGTGTGATCAGGGGGGAAACTGAAGCCACTTTACTGTTTGTGAATGGTGACAGGCATCACACAAGCCCCTGTAGACCCATTTCTTCCAGAAACCCATCTGTGCCCAGAACTTCAGGCCCGTAAGAATGCAGCGATAGCATTTATACTCGACAGAGCAGCATGAGGAGAACGCCTTCCACTCACAACAGCCACAGGGTGGTTACACCAGCTCACCAGCAGAGGATGACAACTAATTTGAGCAGAGCATTTATTTAAACCATCATGTGCCACCCAGCCCAGTACCCCAAGACTCTAGGCTATCACACACACCAGAGTGGTGCCATCCAAAGTGAGCAATTTCCCCCCCAAACTTACATAAAAGCTGTTTAGTGGCCAATACTGAGTGCTGAGCCTGCCAGTTACTCTTCTGTCCGTGACCACAGATAACAGAAGTAGTAAAACAGAGAGAGGGACAAGATTAAAGAGTGGTTTTTCAAGGAACAAGCACCAAAGCGTGCGCAGCAAACACTCAGTGGTTCCAGTTCAAAAATGCGAACAGCTGATGCCTGATGCACTGGAAGGCCTGTTTTCTTCTCCTGGAAAGCTCACGAGTAGGGAAGCATGCAGAGCTGTGGGCCAGCCAACTCAAAGGCACGCCAGCTCTAATCTCCTTTCCCAGCTGCATACACAGAGAAACTGCAGAACACAAATGCCGGAGGAAAAAAAGGAAAGCTCCAATTATTCTCAGACCACAGGAACAACGATGTTTAAAAGCAAAGATATTGGCAGGGCAGTAGAAAGGAAGAGCTGTCCAAAACAGTCAATTGAAGAAATTCTGTGGTGTTTTAGTCAGTAGCCATTGAGGCAAGACAAAGAAGAAGAAATCTGCTCTATGGCTAGTTCTTTCATAATGGCACCCAGGCTGGATTTACTGCTTCAAGTGTTTCTTAACGAGATTGGAAATAAAAACTGTCAAACACCCAAGCTGTGCTTAAAACCTATTCTCTGTAAATTAGGTTTCCTTTAGAAAGCTTTAGTTCCAAAAAATAACACTGCACACTAATATGATTTGCCCCTCTTGTGATTATTATTTGATAACTGTATTCACAGTAACAAGGCTGAGATGAAATTATTTTTTTTTTCTAGAGGCAATGAACTCATGAGGACAGATACCCTTTCAGATACATGCAGAATGGTTGGTTGTACACAGTTTGTAACATTCATACAATTCTGGGAAAGATTTTTTTTAAAAAAAAAACCAAAAACACAAAACAAATAAAGTTTTGTCCTTTCTCAGCTGGATTCAACTGTGATGCTGCCAAGAGGACCAAGGCGCAGTATCACGTCAAAGCAAGAGTATTTTATTCCTGTAGCCAGCATAGCACATGGTTTGCTTTCTCTGTGGCAGGGACCTCTGCTAAGTATCTTTGGCAGGGAGGAAAAAAAATGCATTACCCTGCCTAAGAGGAGGTACAGGTACCAGCAATACACACTTGTACCTCCTTGGAACTCTTCCTCAAGTGTCATCATTTAAAATCTTGCAAATATCTCATTTCCAAAAAACAAAGAAAAAATAAAAAGGAGAATCTTTCCTGATGGTGCAAAAGGGCTGTCTGTGAGAAATCCAGCATGGTCACACTAGGATCTTATACTTGGAAGCTAGCATGCCATGTAAAGTTACAAAAGGTTATTTGCCCAGTAAATAAAGCTGAGGGTGTCCACACTTGCCTGCAGGTTTCAAATCTCCTTTCCAGAATGCTGACAACTCATTTTAGCATAATCACAACAGCACCGCACATACGAGGTGCAGTTTGCCCACTGATGCAAAACGCGCCATTTCCCAGAGATGTTCTTTCTAGTAATTCTCAGTTCTTGTCTTCCTCAATTCCTCCTCTCCCAATGAAGCTTCATTTTCTTTGCCAACCTATCGAAGCTTAACACTTGTTGCATTAAAACGTTAGCCAAACAGGAAACATTATTTAGCATGCTAAGATTATTCAGGTTTTACACACAGTTCAAAATATCTGGATCTGTAGGAGTATACACCAGTACAGAGCGAGGGAAGTTAATCTCTCCACCACTGGTACAGGAAGAGCCAAACCGGTAGCATAATTTGGAACACCATTTCTGGTGACTGCATTGAGACACCAGCATAGGTAGGCAAGATGCAGGTGCTTCAGCGACATCCACTGGGATCTGTATGAATTGCACAAAGTTCTTCCCCCCAAACCCTGCACAAGTAATATTTCTGAGGAGAGTGAAGCAGCAGAGAGTGGAGAGCAAGAACCCTGAAACACACTAGGCCTGAATCAGTGGATTAGACTACTGGTTACTGGTAATGAAACAGCAGAGTTTTCACTATATAAAATTTATAAATTTATTTTTTTGTAAAAATCCAAAGAACACGAAGACATCTCACTCAAAATACTGGTAAATCAAACCACACTTAGAAAATGAAAGCCGATTTTATTATCTTATCCACAGCCAATCATTTGACATGAACATGCATACGTAATTTTGCTACGCACACACCACAGTTTAACGTTAGTTATTAAAGGTTAAACATACAACATACATCCTTACAAAAATGAGTCAAAATGCAAACGTAACTTTTAAACAAAACAGTTTTTACTCATTTAAAAAAACCTTTGTGTTGGGTACCATTTTGTACAAACACAGTTAATTTAAACAAATCTGCTTTTAGTTTCCTCATGGTTGCACATGAAAATAAGCTGCAATAGAAAATGAAGTCATCAAGGGATTTTTAAATAGCAGAAGTAGGCAGTCTTGCCATGCAGAAGAAGCAATATTAAATATTAGTTTTTCAAAAAAAGAAAAAACCACAAGTTTAAAAATATTTAGTTCAAGTCACAAATCTTTCCCCAGTACAGAGAAATCCAAATGCAACGCATAATTAGCTGCCACTTAGGATGGCTATTCTGAAAAGTAGAAATACCTTCCAGAACTGATAATTTTCATTGATTTGGCACAGAAAAGAAGTCTGAGCTTACTTAAGAACAAGAAAGTGATTAAAAAAAGGGTAAACAGGAAGAGAGAAAATAAAAAGCAAGAATGAACGAGATAGTAGTTGCAATCACTAAAAAAAAAAATCTGTGCATCTCAGTCATTGCAGAATACTGTCTGTCTACAGCAGGTGCGGATTCCAGGTAATTGTTATTGCAACATGGATTTAATTTGCTTGGAGGTAGTCTCATCATTCAAATGCTTTGTTGTGTACCTAAACAGAGAAATAAAAATCAAGCTGAGAGGAGCACAAATGTTACTTTACTCTGGCTTAACAAATACGTGATTTATTTGCAGCTCACTCCCGGCCACTGATCACCCCCAACTCCATGGTTACCCAGTACACAGATCAGACATTCTCATCACAAAATGTTATTATCAATCAGAACGATAACCCAACAGCCTTGCACCATGGGGCGTTCAAAATAAACCTCAGCTGGATGATGGCTTTCATGCTTTTAGGACATTTCATAGTAAACTTATGTTTCCGCTTGTGATAAGTAATTATCAGTAAGACTAACGCTGAGGTCTCTGGTCCATAGGAAACATCTTCAAATAACACACAGTCTCAGAAACTTTTCTTCAAAACTTCCAGTGACCAAACTTTTCTAAGATTCCTCAATGGTAATGGGTTTAGAATGGATTTAATCACTTTTCTGCCTAATTTCCTGCTTGCTTTAACTGTGCTGCTAAAACTAAGTAGTATAGACATTCTAGCAACAGATTTTCAAATCACTACAAAAAACTTCGTCATCTCTTATTTTACAAGAAAGTACTGTATGTCCTCAGTGTTGGCGTCTTCGTATGATTAATTTCCCTGATTTTCCTCCTCTAACTGTAATGTAAAAGCAAGTCAAAACTTATTCTGCAATTTAAATTTAATATGTTAAATTAGCATTTTCATTGTTATCCACAACTGCAGGGAAATTTTAGTTGTTCGCTTGAAGAATATACAATGACTTTTTGTTTTGGAAATTACTATCAATGTAGATTTCAGCACTTTTTGGCAATTTATACGTTCCACAACCAAGAGGTCTAAGGTTTTCGAAAAGCCTGAAAAGTTACTGCACTTGGTATTCTGCCCATGTGAAAAAGCTGAACACGATTACAATACTTGCATGAATTTCAAATTATAAACAGCTGATCTCTCTCTGAAATCCATACCACCTTCCATTTGTTTTTAAGACACGTTATCTGTCTCTTGAGAAAACACAAGAACTTCTAACATTCCTCCAGAATCTAAGACTTAATTTCTCATGACATCATCCTGAGTCTGCTTTCATCACACACACAAAGCAGCTCTTCCTAACAATTCCAAATGCAATTTAAAAAAAAGATTTAAATATCCCACCCAAACAAGTAATCAAATTTATGAAGCCAGGACTGTTAAAGTATGCATGCACAAAACGGGTTGGTGTGCTGAAAGGTCAGTATGACAGCACAGGCTGAATTTAAACTACTTATCACAAAATAACACAGAAGGGAGCAAGCACCTGAACTACACTCCCCAGGTACTTTAATAGTGTCAACCATCATGAGGAAAAATGGGGCACCAGTAAAGATCAGTGTTCAGTTGCAGCTGCAATCACAATAAATTAGTCAGAAAATAAATGCTAATATAGCATTTTCCCTCTGGAAGCCTGTGTTTTTACTGATCACCATCTCAAAGACTGATCACATACAGGAGGTTCAGAGATGACTAACAGAATGATTCAGGCATGGAAATACTCACATGAAGTCTCAAATTAAGCCCAGATTTACTTTTTTTCTGTAGCTAATGATCTGAAAAAACTTTGCAAGTGAAACCACTTATAATGCCACATTATTTCACTTCTTACCACATCTTAACACAAGAATGAGGGCAAATGAAATTAAAGCAGTTTCAGCACAGATAAGAAAAACGAAGTACAACTGCACACTTTCAGGCAAGACGAATTAAAGCTTCCGCATTTCAGAGTGAGTGAATGAATAACAATACTCAGTTACAGTTAACTGATACCAAAATGATATGATACTTTTCCAAGTAGGGACAAGATGAAGTCTTTATCTGCCCATCACACTTTAGCACTTTCTGCCACTCCTCTGATGCTGGACACCCACATGAAGAACATGTCACTGACTACAGATGCAGCTTTATGACCGAAAGTAGCAGGTTTTCGGTTTCTATACAGAATTAGTAATTTTTTTTACCTCTCCAACTAATGTGGCAACTTCTTCTCTCGTCTAATCTATGGCAGAAAGATTTAGACTGTTGCCTTAATACTTTGTGAAAGAGGAACAATTTCTAGTTACATACTTAAAAAACCCCAAACACAACTCTCTGCCTCACATGTTTGAAGCTATCTGCGAAACATAAAAATCACATAAAAATATTCTTATATTCTACTACTAATAAACAGAATCATTAAGTCATGGTCAAACCACACACAGTTGAGAATATGGCCAATGCAAACTAATCCAGCCATTTCTTTGGTAAGCTGGCACAAGCCACAGTGCGCACACCACGTGGCTTGTTTGGTTGTTCAGCCAGTAGATGTGATCACAGTTACTTCTAGTATGTACTAAACGTTGTCATCAGTTTTAACTTCAGGTACAATGTCTACTCTGGCACGCTTACCTCTACAGACTCTTAACCTGCATGCCGTTAAAGTATGCAAAAAGTTATTTTAGAACAAACAACTGCAAGTTTATGACCTAGCTTTTAACACACAGTAGCTTCTTGCATCTCTGTCTCCAGACACATGGGGAGAGAAGCCTGCAATAACCACATTCACCTTTTACCTGCAACACAGACCAAATACTTTGCTGCTGAAGGAAACGCCCTGGACAGTTCATGAAAATTCACATTAAAATATTTCAAAAGAAAAAGTAAGAGTACCTGAGAGCATTTAGAAGGCCTTCTACACTGTTAGGAGGCTGGTCTTTAAGAACTTTGATGCATCCTTTCATCTAGGAGTTTAAAAAAAAAAAAGTTTTTTTCATGCTAATACCTTCTAAGTTTATGGAATATTTTATATTCAGTTTGTCAGAGAGAAAAGTTTAAAAAAGGCAGCAGCAGTGTAAACTCATTTTGTTAATATTAGAAAGGAATTAAGCTTTCAGTATTACATTTTCCTATGACAGAACGGCTTAGCTACTTAAAAAATTCGTGTATTTTTGGACAATGCCACTTTGATGTCAAGCTCTACTTTATCAACCTTAGACAAAAAAAGGGACCATAAACAAAAATCTTCATCATAAATCCATTAATGATTACATTCAGCCAGTCAAATATTGACAAACTGTAGCTAATACAACGGGATAATAACTCATTTGAAACAACCATGAAGGAACATACAGTAACAGCATGTATTCCATACACTTAGTATCAAACAACAGCAGAAAGTTAAAGACTTGAAGACTGGTGCATGATGAACCTAACTTTTACCAGATAGTGAGGAACAAGCTAGATGCCATTGTTATTTCCAGTCATTCTGATTTGGATCTTTCAATACAATCACTGTTTACAAGTATTTCAAGACACTACCTGAATTCCATCAGAACAGATTTTTCCTTGATCTAACAATGACCATTTATGTGTCCAAAAGCCTAGTTAGTATTTCTCACTACTTACGTATGTGGTTTGCCATCAGCTACCACTGTCCATTTAGCATGAATACAAAGCGTACATCTGGTACTAGAACGTGGAGGACAAAAAAGGAGCCTCCACACAATCTAAATACTCCAAAGATTATTTAGTAACAATAAACTTACATCAATTTTTGAAGTTTTGGCAAAAGCGCCCACCGGATGCACATGGTCATAGAGTATGATGACACCCACCATTACCCTCAGACAGAAGGATACCGTTTCCTCATTTGTAAACCTGCTTCTATATTCACTGTAAGATAAGAGTACATACTTGTAACGCTCAAAATAACATTAAAGAGAAAAATCCTACTATAAATCCTCAGAGGAAAAAAGACCCTAACAAAACAAAAACCCACCAAAACCCACCAACCCCAAACTTTGGAGTTTTCCTTTTTCCTTTCAATAACCTGCCTACAAGTCAGAGCACTGCTTAGAAAGAGTTATCTGGAGTTTAACAAAGACTCTCAAACCTAACATAGTGCCCTGCTGCTACATGCCATTTCAGGTTTGGGTTTGTGGTTTTGGTTTTTTCCCCCCTCTCAGGGGAAAAAAATAATTAAACCAATATATACTACCTTTGCTTTCAATGCTTCCTACCCTTTTCCCTGCCACCATCTGACATACAACCCAAATTTCTGACTCAGGTAGAGGTAAAAATAAAAAAAAGCCCAAAAAAGACAAGCTTAATGAACAACACTTAACTATTTTCTTGTATGGGAGAGACCATTCCTAAGAAGGTCAAAAATATGTATATTTGGGGCTCTTGTGCTCTAAAACAAGTGTACTGCAGTATTTGGACAGAAACTTACTTAAGTAAGACATATCTCATGCCTGAGTAATTTTACCAGTGGGAAACTACCTAGAACCCAGAAGAAACAGATAAAACCCAAAGTTTAGTTTGACTTTTTGTTCATACTCCCAGTGCCTCTCCAATTTACAGTAGACAAAGGACTGCCTTCATGCCTAAAAGTCTCGTAATTCCCCAGGCAGAGGCACTGTAATTTTGTTACAGCCATCAGCCAAACCAACTTGCAAGGAGGTACCACCCAATGCATTGCCCATAACCCCTCTTTCAGGAGGGCCCTAGGCAATCATGCTCAAATAGCATATTTCCCTGAATTATACATGAGAAAACCATTTATAAAGAGTGCCAAGAGGTTGTCTGGCTTTCATAGCCATTCTATTTTTAAATATTAATCTGTTCAGAAAAGTAGACCGCATGATTGCATGTCTAGGAAAATGAGACAAGATAGTTTCATGTCAAGGTAATACAACTAAGATGGTAAAAAGAAGACAGCATCGTTCCTAATTACCCCAATTATATTTCTTTCACCTTATGTATCACAAGTCATGTCATAAATAGAGATGATTCATACACAATACAAGCACTGTTTATACTCACGGGGTTTCCAGCATGACCCTGCACACACTAGCCATGGTGCTTAAGCAATCTGTAGTATTCTCTATTGGTAAATTTTTATTCTGCAGAAGAAGATAAACAGTTTCCAATTCAATTATTGTGAAATATTATACCATAAAACCTAAATCAAATCAGTGATCTGCTGGCATGGCAATGTGGAGGAATTGAAAACATCAACACAACTATGGTAAGTCAGGTGGCCTTGCACTGGTTTTTAAAGATGTTACAATGCAGACTCATGACTTACAGAGCAAAGCCTATCACACAGGTTTTGCTTGCTTATTTGTAGTTAAATATACCATTGACACTATTGACTTTAGGGAAGTTTTAAATGAATCTTCTAAGCTGCCCTTTAAAGACAGAAATTTCTATAACCAAATACATGCATATGCTGCAATGGTAAAACTTAAAATTGTTGCAAACATCTCAAAGTAATGTAAAATAAGAGGTCGTTTTTCTCAAGGCATTTCAAGTGTAAAGCATAACTTCAGAAAAAATAATAAAAGACAAATGTATCTTTGTATTAAACATGTAATGTATAACTATTAAGAAACAGTGTGCATTCTTTGCATGTAAGACAAAAACAATCACAGTTATCAGAAGACAAGCATAATACTTGTAGTGACTGTATTTTACCACTAATATTTAGTTAGTTAGTTAAGGATAAATAGGTATGTGTCAAAATGTTGGAATACTTTTCCAGTTCAGGTTTCTCCCGTCTTCTGCAATAATCTAAGTATACTTGACTTCACACAGTGAAACAAGTGTCTTGGGAAGGAAAAAAGGAAGCTACATTTCAATTTCGTTCCTATTTCAAGCACAGAAAATCAAGCTGTTTGCCTTTCAATTTTCTGAAGTTTCTGCTCTAAACCATCACGAAAATGCAGGCAACATACATACCTCTCCCACCTCCCTCCTTGAGGAAAACTATCACTACCAATTTGTAAGACTTCAACTTTTGGCAACACATCCACAAGGTGGCTATCTGAACTTACTCTAACCTCTACAGCATCCGAGAAAGATACTTTATGTTCCCTGAGGCTCCAAAACCCAAGTTTGATTTCTAGATGTGAGATTAAGCGTGGTAGAAGAGTTTTGTGTTCCAAAAACTACGTCTGGCTCTGCAGTGCTTTGAAGTACACTATCCAAGCCACGAATATATACTCTTACCTCTGACACAAACTTTGTTGTAGCATCACTTAAGGTTTTCAACATTGGCGTTGCTTCAGCATAAAATAAAGACATTCTGTTTGCCAACTCATTATTTACTTCATTTTCTCCCTCTGCCTATAAAACAGAAGGAAAGAAGAACTCAGTTGCTCTGCACATGAAAAAGACAGTTGGTAGCATAAGCCTGCATTTCATCTCATCCAAGGGTTACCTACTGGGACATTGTTAATCCTCATACGGCTCAGAGTTCTTCTGTAGTAGCTGAAGTCATTCTGTATAGCAGGATTTGTCATCTATATAGATATGGAAGCAGAAGAGTTATAACAAACTCAATAAAAATATAAGGACAAGTTTTCATAAACTATAAGCCTAAGAACAAGAACACATTCAGCCTTCTGAAGTAAAACACCTGTGACATGTGGGAAGTGATATGTAGAGCAAAGGTTTCTGGTTAAATTCTCAGATTTTTCACAACAAGATCTAACAAGAACAAGAAAAGGAGTAATCTCCTATATAGGAGTCTGAAATTAGTAGGTTGAAAAAAATGGCTTTGCTAGTTTGACTTCAAGGATCAGACCAGCAAATTAACATCATTTCAGTTTAGTTCTTTGCACGTTAGCAAGAAAATAGCTGGACTATGGGTGTGCACATACAAAAAGCAGCAGCATTATCCCAAGAGATATGCCAAATTCAGATGAAGAAACACGATTAATATGAACTGAAATATAATAAATGCCTAAAGCTAATAAGGTGTTTCATCTGCCTTCCAGTTTAATCTAACTCTAGGTCATGCAAACAAGCCAAGTATAGTAGATATCTGAGGATCTACTGCATGCTCTATTCTAGAACAGAACACAACTAACATTGCTTCAGTAAATAGACTTGTTCTCTCTTTGCTAGCCTTTGGGCTTACAAAATTACAAGTTCTTACCTTGAGCTCATCAAATCGGAGTGTAAAGTGAAGAATTTCTGCAAACTGCTTAGCAAGAGCCTGCTCTCGCTCCAGGTGCTGCGTTGGTGAATATGGAGTGCTTGTCAGGGCTCCCAACAGACCTCGCAATCCTGCCTCTTAAATGAGAGGAGAGTATTTTGCAATATACAACTGCATCTGCTTCTTGTATCTCTATTGACAGATATTCTGCATGCTAGACTTAAAATATACATCTGCCAAAATAGATGGTAATTAATAATAAAGAGGGGCTTGATGAATTGCTTCTATGTGCCAGTGTTACTGTATTTACTTACAAACTGCTGTTAAGACCAGGTCTAATCAGTACTAACAGCCATGAAAGACCTTGAGAAGTTTTATTCAAGCTCTGTCTGCAACATTTGTGTAGGACATATTTCAATAACCCATGTTAGCAGACTGCAGCTTTTAAGAGAACACAGAATTAGAGGTGCTCAGCTATCAGCAGAATACATGGGGTTTTGGTGGGTTTTTTGTTTGTTTATTTTGGGTTTTTTAAGATAAACTTAAAACCCAATTACCTGCTCATCTTCTTGAGAAAAATACCTCACCTCTTTAACAAAGCAGAACTTACCTGCAAAAAGCTTCCATTTTTTGAGCTCACTTTTTCATGAGCTATGCTAATAACTGTCTAAAAGTGAGGTAACAATGGATAGTTTGTGAAAAAACAAATCAAGTCTTATAGGTTTTATCAGCTTAAGCACAACATCAGTCAAGTTGGTTTTGTAAAAGGCACAAAGTGCCATCCTAAGTATTGTACCTGCATTGAACCATGACCAGGCATTTCCACAGACTGAAACACTTCTGATGTTTGGGGGGAATAAGTCACTTTTAAGTACTCTTGGTATCAGAAACATTAACAGAACTCATTGCCGATGAATTAATCTACTGATTTTCAAAACAATCAGCTAGCTAGTGCTTTCCAGAGTTATTAAAGGGGTAGAGAAAGAGGATGACAAGTACACTCCCATTCTCTCTCTCTCCTCTAAGGTATCCACTGAATTACATTTGTTTACATGCAAGAAGGTAGTATGCAGATAGAAATAAGACCTAATCCAAACTATGAAAGGAATCTATGTAATATCATCTTTTATCAACTAACAAGGGCTTGACCCAGATGTGATCACATCTGAATATACCAAATGTACTAATTAATGAAGACAAGCCCCCCCAAGTGAATACCATGCCACTTACCTAGTCTTTGAGAAAATTCATAGAATTTCTTTAGTTTGCCTACTAGTGGAACAACTGCGCCCCATGCCTTCTCTTGCAGCTTCTCATCATTGGGATGCTGTATTGCCTGAAATTAGAAAAAAAAAAAGAGGAAAAAAGTATGCTTAGGTTAAGAATAACTGATACAGTACTGGGAGAAAAATAATCTATGCAGGACGATTGTTTAAAGAGCTAGTAATTAAAAAGTCTACCTACTGAGAAGTTTTCAGCTGAGACACAAACCTGTACTAACTCATGTCTGTTCCAAAAAGCTCTTAAAAACTTCTGTTGAAAATAAGTATCCTTAATAGGAAAACAACTTGCAGACAGTATAAAGAAATGGTAAAAATAAAGCTACTCAAGTAAGAAAACTTACATAAATTTACATTAATTAAAATTAACAGCTTTATTGGGGTACCTCCAAGCAAAAAAGTTCAGTGATCAAAGCCCCATTCTAATGTTGGTATCTATCAACAATTTTTGAATTTGCAAAGGGGAAAAAGAAAAATCAAACATATTTGCTGTAAAATTCAGGCTAAATATTACACTAGGAACATTTTAGCATAATCAACAACATAAAGTACTACTAAGACATGGTGTGTACCAGAGCTTTGAGGTATATATGCATAGACCTTGTCTTTATAGTAAGCCTCCCAAACACATAAAGCCTTAAATTCAACCTCTCCATGTTTTCCAGATAGAAACCAGACTATTTAGAAACTGAAAATTACTAAGGAAACAGAAATAAAAATGCTCATAACTCTCCTGCTGCACCTTCATGGTCAAGTCCTTAATTTAAAAATCTGTTTCAGTCAATCCTGGGCTGTGACTTGCAGCACACTTCTCTCTGGTCCCTATAGTTTCCTTTGTCAATATCTACCTCCTCTCAGGAATGCCTCTCTCCTCTCTCCACAGGTGCTGCAGGCTTCCTTGCTGAGACACACATTCCTGCCCGATCCTACAGCCTCTCTCTGAACATGCTCCTTCCTTGAAGAGCAAGTAAGTCATCACCCCTCCTAAGGGTTTTGTGTGACACAGTTACCCTTCTTAAACCTACCTTACAAATTCAGAGAGAAAAACCCATGGTGCTTTAATGAAAGCTGAATAGCTATGAGTATCTCAAATTCATCCAGAGTGAGCAGAAACTCCTCCTATGTAATAGTATTTCTTAAGAGTATGTTACAGTGAGTAACTCCTCACTTAAGGAACAAAGCAGCCCCCATTGCTGCATCTAAGGAGGAAGGAAAGGGAGTTGAGAGAGTATTTATTCCACCCTTTCTTAAACGTAAAGGAAAAATGGAGTGACATGCTGTACAGAAACTTTGCTTCTGTTCCAAACATCTACTTTAATAAATAAAAACCAATTAAAAGGGACTGAAAATGAGATGCCTTTTGTGTTAGGATTACCACACATCAGACTTCTCCAATTAGCGTACAAAAAGATGTCAACACTACTCAATATTGTCGACACTACCCACTGTAGTCATGCCATGCCCCTTTCCAAATTCACCACTAACTCAAGAGCTTACATGGCAATATAAAGAAAGAGCAATAGCGACAGTTCCATAAAAAGTTTGAGAAGCATCATTTGCTATTACATATGTGCATTAATATTGTTGAAACAAGCAACATCTGTTTCACTGTTAAAAAGGGACATTCCAGAGCAGAAATTCAAGACAGCAATTTTAATAGACAACATGCTCTGCCAAAACAGCTCCTGCAAGCAAAGTTAAAATCCAGCAGTATTTGGTTAGGATCAGACAATGAACAACCACAGGTCGTGCACAATCATAACACTCTAGCTCACCTCTCGTATTTCATGGCCAGCTCCTCTATATGACTGCAAGTCTTCCAGTATTCCTTCTGCATCCTTTAACACTACATTCACCTGATTATAAATTTCCTTTTCAGATTCTGTAGGTTGGGCATCTAAACAGCAGAACATATTAAATATATATATATATATTTTTTTTTTTTAACAACAATACGGAATTCAATAGGCATACCATCACCTACGGGACAAATTCTTCATGCAGCAGCTCATCAAGAATTTCCATTCTCTGAGCTACAACAATTTATGAGGAACTCCAAGAGTAATTGTATTTTAGTAGTCTTTTAGCTTCATTTAGCATCCCAAAAATCCACCTGGAATCTATCCTTCCTGACTTATTTAAAATTGAGTTAGGAAAAGAAATCCTGACAAGTCATCTTTATGACTATCATATCAATGTCACCTTAGGGTGCAGTACGGGCCTAGTGGAAGAGACCTCATGTAGGCACTCAAAAGACACCCTTCACTGCAGGTATTACAGGAGGTGTTCGTGACTTCCATTATCTAGAAACACTGCATCTGATTATTTTCCATCTTCCCTGCCTCTCCTTTTACTGGTTGGGAAAGGAGCCATATCTTTTACTTCTAAATATATTTAATTCTCAAAACATATTCTTTATTGCACTAATTGCAAAATCAGCTGAGAACAAGAACTATTGTAAACTGGGTTGGTTTGTTTTCTTTTTCTCCCTCCTCTTTCAGGATATATGCTGTCTCCCAGTTTTTCTATAATAAGCTAAAGACTTCCCAAAAACATATCTGATCACCACTTCAAAAAGCTACATGTACATGTTTAGAGAAATGTGATTCAGTAAGAAGTATGTTTTGAGAAGAAACAACAAAAAGCTTTAACCTTTAAAGGTAATCACCTAGTACAGATATCTCAGACCTGGTTTACCTGATAGGGGATCAATTTTTCTTTTAGAATTCTCAAGGAAGCTGTTAGATTGATTTTAAAAAAACTGGTTGGTTACTGAAGCTGTTACTGAAGCTCTTACAAAAAAAACCCCCACTTCTCTGTTTACCTGGACAAAATATGTTATGAAATAAATACCGTGATATTTTAATTCAGGAGTTCCAATGCCAAAAGTCAGGGTATTAATAATAGATAATTTTTTATAGGGACAAACAGAAGCTATCTACGGACAAGATATCCTCATGATTTTGTACAGTTTAAAGAGTATGGAAAATGTTTTTTAAAAAGTGCTTTTTCCATGATCCATATGTATAACTCCCACAAACAGTAACGGAAGTTACGTACGTACTTACAATAAAAAAAAAAAAAAAATCAAAATCACAGTATCCCAGTGTCACACACTGGACAAAAGCATTAGAAAACAAAGTTTGCATTAGGAGAAAATAAGTTTCATATGCATTGCCTGTCTGGATTTTGCTGTAATTTTTGCATAATACTTTTATATTTTTATGGTTTAATGCATAGAGCAGGCATTATTAGCAAAATATGCCTATATATAGACCTTGCAACAGTTTAACCGTGGTATTTTGAGAACCATCAAGAATTAGCACAGGTAAAAATAGCTGGTCACTCCTTTAAAAAAAAAAAAAGCGTAAGAGCACCACATTGATTAGGCATCGAGTAAAAGTGGCCAGTGCTTTTCAGATCATCACAAAGGTCACATTTTAATTTTGAAAGCTGCTGAAGACTGCTGTAAGAAATGAAGACAAAAAAAATGAGGGAAAAGAGCAGACAGGTAAGCACCAGTTGACTGGCAGCAGTTCATGCACAAACATGAAATGCTATAGTGAAATACAGACTAAAACGTGAAGCTCTGTAGCATTCCAGATTGTGTTGTTAAATAATGCAATCAAGACTTGCCACTTGGATCGTCTCACACTGAGTACATCTCTTGCCTATTTATTTTTTCATGCTGTTTTTTCTTTACCCTCTCTAGTAAGGAGAGTTCATTTTTCAACATAGGGGGCACCCCGGAAGGGCTCACAAGAACTCCTCCTCCTCATTTTGAAACCCATCAACAAGCAGAACAGATGTAGTACTATGAGCTTCCAAGTTTAGAAATGAAAATCACCTTCCGGATACAAATTAAGTGGTCTTCACTGAACAGCTGACTATACAAGTCAACACCTTCAACTGTGTTTCACTTACAATGTAAATCAGCCAGCTTCCGTATTTCATTTCCCTAAAATGTTCCAGGAAACCTAAAACAATGGTTTATACTTAATTTGCTGGAGTGGTGTTGGTTTTTTTTTTGTTTTTCTTGATTGTTTTGATTATACCAAACTTCTAAATATATACATTTTAAAATCCAGCTGGCACTGGATTATTTCATCTGTTAAGTATTTCATTTTGATGCACCTAGTCCTCTCCAATAGAAGAAATCTGTAGACCTGATTTGTCCCAACTTAAGTTCCTCTCCCGTTTGTAATTCTTCTGCACCTAGAAAAGAGCTCAAATTTAAAAAGTAAACCTAAACTTTTTTATACTTACTTCACAATACATTTAGGATGTTAATAGGATAGATTTAGAAGATACAATATAGAAAATCTTCAAGCCCTAGTACTGGCTGGCTCAGACCAATTGGTTTATTTGCTTCTCAGGTGCTCATTAAGGCACCGTATTCTGAAAGCCCATCATAGGCTAAGTGTTGTTGTGATCTTGAACAGATGGAGGTAGCACTCCCACCTACCAGTATGTACCTGAGGACTCAAGCTACAGGACTTTCACTTGAGAATCTCTAATTGTGGAACTCATTTTCCTCGATGTGGAGTGCACACAGCAGGAAAAGCAGTTATACTTCTGGAGTTAGTCTCGACAACTAAGAAAAAGCAACCAGCAATGCCAGGCATCCAAACAGCAGGATGAAGGAGGCAAGGAGGCATACAATTTCAGGGATTTCTCCTCTCCCCTTCCATGGATGTAAATTCCTGCTATGACTTTATGACAAGGCTTTGCCTTTACCCAGCAACATTTTCCAGAGGAAGAACAAATACAGTAAGCAGAGCACTGCTCACTGAAATGTTCTGAGGTTTGATACTGTTGCCAAGGGAACTAACCCCTGTTTATTCAAGGCAACTTTCCCATTTTTAATTCAATAGTAAGGAAAGCAAAGACTGAGATCTGTCAAGTAAATGGGGAGTTCACCTTTAATTTAAAATTTAATCAGAATGTTGCTGCACTAGATGCAATTTATATTTAGAGTTCAGAAAGCTCACATGATAATGTATTAAAGACAAAAGAGTAGACTTGAAACAATATACAAACATTGTTATGTAAACTAAATGTATGACAACATCGCATGCGGGGAACACACACATTTAGTGACTATTTAAAAAAATATTTGGCTAGCCTACAGAACTAGTAGGGAGAGGAACTTGGGGTTAAAAGTTTATACTGCACAGCAAACACTATTTAAACTGAGATTTTTCCCAGGGAAGAACACATCAAGTCATCTGAAACTGGCTGGGACAAAACTCACAAGCAAGGGAAAGAAAAATCCCAGACTGCTGCAGATGAAATGATTTATTCATCTCTATCATCATTGCTATGGAGAATGCTATCTTTGCGGCTCCTCTGAAACCTAGCCAAGCTCTTTGGAGGTAATGCAGAACACTTTCGGCTCTAGCTTGAGATCGCCATCTGCAACCAAAAGTACTCTGTGTATTAGTTACTATTGGTAAATTTGGAAAGGATTTGCACTGTGACAGTAATGACGCCAACATACAAGTTGAGCTGTAAATTTCCCACATTGTAGGTGGCTGGTTTATGTTAACAATATCGTCCTTACAAAGCCATGCATTTTCCTCTGCTCATGTTAAAAGCAGCACTGCAGAGACTTCGGTAGAATACTTAAGACAACTATTTGTTTCAAATACGTAAGGTGAATGACCAAAGGAAACATAAGCTTAACCAGTGTTGGCAAGGAAAAGCCAACGGCCCATTACATCAGGTTTTTTTGCATGTATTCTGATAGTCACACAAATCACTGAAATCTAGCACCAAGATAAGTATCTAGGAAAAAAGAGTATCTTGGAAACCAGTCTAAAACCTTTCTAAATGTGGAGTTTGTATCCCTATAAAGCTTTATGGACATTAGATTTTTAGCTCTTTATGGTATTGTGCAAGAAATGTTTAACTAGTCTGCTCACTCTGAAAATACATATGGATTTAAGAATCAAAACTACTTCAAACTATTTATTATTGGCCCAGGCATAACACTGAATTGGAAAATTTGTTTTTAACACAGAGCTTACTTGCTCTTCCACATAAAAACACAACGTTAAATATCACAAGATTAAGTGCCAAGTCTTGAAGAAAGATCTTGACTGTGTCAAAGCCAAGATCCTGTCAAGGCAAACTATCTGAAACAGAGTAGAAAGAAGCATGGATACACAGTATAGCAGCAGAAACAAATGCAGGATAGGGTCCAAAATGAATAAAGAACAGTCTAACAATTCAGCCATAATATAAGTCACTTAATTTGACTGCATATGTAAACACTTCATGTCAGCAACCTGCTTACTCTCATGCCAAATCTTGTTCATGCTCAAAACATGCACTTTAAAACAAAACTGATAGCTAAAGAATCAGGATTTTTTTAAAAATAGCAGCAATTTTTATTGCAATTGATTTTTGAATTATGCCTCTTGTATCCAGCTAACTTGAATTAATTTAGTCCGATGAAATGGTCAGTATTTGCAGATTAAGCTGGAGCTACACAACTCTAATGTTCTCCCATATCAGTTCTCCCTGCTTCACTAAGTTGTACCTATTCTGGTATGTGAGATCTGAAGTGGTTTTAAACAACAGATTTGATTTCTGATTTTTGAGCACAACCCTTGATTATCTTCCCTTTATGAATAATTTGCATGGCTATCATCTTCCAATATCAATACATTCAGAAGAGACAATTGATAAAATCAACAGCACAGAATAAGGATTTAGAGAAGTTATAACTTTGAACATCACTGAAGCAAAAACCTATTTCCCCAAGCATACACTTTCATATTAGAACTAATATAACCAACTGCTCCTGTTTTATCAAACACAATTGAAAAATAATTTGGGAAGAAAAGATGATATAATGAATCTCAAATTATCCATATCACAATCCTTCATCAATTCTTTTATTATGCTATTCCACTATATTTTATTACATGGTCAAAATGCACTTGAACATTAGTTTTCTTATTTTATGCTTGCTGATGTACAGCTGGGTAAAGCAATAGCATATCCCAAAAGAAAGTAATTAAACATGCATAGCAGCAGCCAACACCACTTACCTGCCATTCTTAGGGTGTATCGTATCATGCAACAAAAAATAAAAGCAGAAATACTAACAATATGTGAACCTTCCAGAATGTTTGGCATTGATCAGACAAGCTATACCTCTCTTCTTTTCAAAAGCAATTTAACCTCTATACTCTGTGCCCCCCTTTTAAAGAAGGATGAGTTTAACTGTCAAATTTCAATGCAAAGTCAAATAAGGTTCACATATACACCTTTAATGTGATGGTGTTGGAGAGCTATGAATAACTGTTGTGAGCCAATCTGCACATGCAGCATTATTCGGTGGCACACGAAGTGAAGAGAATCAGGTTTCATATTCAGCCCTTCCTTTAAGGTGCATGTTACATCCTTGCAATTTACAGTAAGTCTTAAAAGTAATTCAAATTCTTTTAAAGGTTTTGATTAAAAGCAGACGGAATTTTGCTTCAAAACAAGAACCCTATCAAATTCCGACAGTAAATTATAATTTGAAAGCCCTCCCTGAAATAAAGATTTTATATTTTAGAAACTGAGGTTATTTTAAAACAGATTATTGCTTTCTACAAAAGCCTGCTAACAATTATCCATAGCTCAAGCATGCAAAGCTGTTAGAAGAATGGCAAAGTGAAAACATACATTTAGTACATGACAAATGCAGTCTACTGCAGGCAAAGAGTAATAGATATATAAAATCATCTTCTCACTTTCAAAATCAAGGAAAAAATTTGGCCCCTGCTCAAGGTCTGTGCATGTCAAAACTTTTAGAAGGTTCCCCATGTTAAGGTACCTGCCAAGACAAGAATGAGAGAAAAGAAAATTTTCTTTTTATAAGAAGGAACAGCCCAAATATAGTTGAATGAAGCAGTGGGGGAAAGAAGACCAGAGAATTCCATCAGGCATGAATCCGTCCTTCAGGCTGCCGCCCTGATGGGTGGAGGGAGACCCCCACCTCGAGGACATACAGCTGGGTGATCCCAGAGATGCAATGCAGCTTTCCTGTAAGAAGTGACTACGTCACCAACATCTTCACAGCTGCCCCTTTGAGAAAGAGGCAGAATTCCAACCGAAGGCCTTGCCAGTGACTAATTCTGTCCCGGTACACCCTAGCACCAGTGTCCTGAGCAGGAGTACCACACGCTGAAGGCCAAGTACCATATTTTGCAAGTATTGGCATTGTAGCTATGCTACAGATTTTTACCTGATGGGACAAGAAAAGGAAAGAGCTTTAATTTTGTCAGCCCTTGTCATTTTGTCAGAAAGCCATTATAGAAAAACTCATCAAAATAACATTTCAGTGTGCAGAAAGTCTAACACAGGTATGCCACAGATCTTTTACACAAGGTGCCCAAAACATCTGTGAAGCTCAGACAATTCTACTTTGGAATTTTGGATGTAAAAAATGCACATCAACTGCCCCATGAATTACCAAACCAGGATCAGGAATGACTTAGTACTCACTTTCGTATAAAATAGGATTACAGCGAACAACTGCTCAGCACAGATTACTATGGCATACTGACAGAATTTTTCATTTTATGATTACTTGATTTGCAGGCAGATGGATGGACATCACTGACCACAGAGACCCAAAATGACTAAGCACAAGGAAAGAAAACGTACACAGTAGCATGATGGTGGCTTGGCTACTACTGGAGGGGAAAAAAAAAAAGAAAGAGGAAAGGAAAAAACACATGCAACTCTCTTTCAAATTGCGGACTTGCAACTGAGTCCCCTAGCCTTCACTGCAGCAGGTATAAGCAACCCTACTGTTACCATTTTAAATGCACCAGCTGTGAAGGGCTGACAGACTTACTTTCAAAATCCAAGAAAAAATGTGCTGCATTGTGGTCTATGTCCCTGGTTAGCACCTTAATGAGATTACCCATGCCAGCAAACCTAAAAATAAAAATGGCAAAATAATTTAGTTCCAATAACCATTTCCTATTTTACGTACACGCCTGGGGATCACTGGAGCAGGGCTCCCATCAGGTTTTGCACACTGGATTCATCACCTTCTAGTGGGAAACAGAAAAGGTGCACTATACAGCGTATTTCCACTCCCCTTCTCAGGGAGGAGCAATTGTTGAAAAACATTAAGAATTACAGCCTTGACAAAAATAAAGATCTGCATTACTGGCACTTCTTCATCTCTGTTTAATACATTTAAAGATTATGTTACCTATGACGACTGAGCAATTGTTTTGCATAACTGCAGCAGTCCACAGCCAACCAAGCCATTATTGCTTAGAACAAAAGCAATCTCAAATGGAATTGGTGTCATCATAAGCCTGATTTTTAACTCTCTCCATAATCCAAAGCAAATTTTGGAAAGCCTCTTAGTAGTAGTCATCTGTGGCCAGTGAACAATGTTTCCCATCAAATCACAAAGTGACGAGTTAAATGCAAGTTAGACTTTTTCAAAAACAGGAGATAATCAAGTTTCAACAGTTCTTCTTATGCTTGCTGTCATATCCCAGCTAAAAGGCATTAAGTGGAAGAAAATTAAACAGTCATTAGATTACTCTAGGTCAGATAAACTAACGAAACAGTTTCAAACATAACCGTAAGTTTCAGAAATCAGTACCTTTAGTAGGACAATCAAAACTGCATTTCATAACAAGGCAGCCTTTTCAAGGACCCTCCCATGTTTTACAGAGGCTGAAAATATACTTCAGAACCATTGCCCTGAAAGACCAGGAATTCACTGGAGTGCTGCTGCAAGACAAACTCAAGACACTATCCAAAAATCTGATTCAAAATCTTTCAAGAATAAGGCATCAGCAGTCTGACATTCGGATTCAAGCATAAGATCTAAAAAAAATAAAAAAATAATCAAGTTTCAAATTAGTGTAACTATAGCAGCCTACTAGTATATGACCTTTTTCTGATTTCTATTTTTACTGAAGACTGATGTTTACCTGGAGGGAAGTAGCGTGATGGTAAGAATCATTAATTTATTAGGAATCAAGAAAACTAAAGCAGTGTGAAGTCAAAACAAACTGTCTGGAAAAAACAAGTTTTCAGACTTGTGTTGACAGATTTCTTGAGTTCCGTAAGAAAAATGCAACTCGTGTGTGAGGGAAAAGCAAATTAAGAACTGCACGCAATTTATGTTTTAGGACCCACAAGATTCACCAATAACTCTCACAATTAACAAAAGGTAGAGAAGGAGGGGGAATTAATCCCAGATTGCTGGAAATTACTGTCTCTGAGCCAACAACTTCTACAGAATGACCGAACAACAGTTAAATATCTAGTGTTAGGAAACCAACTTTGAGTGTGATCAACTGATCACAGTAGATTCTGCACACAGAACTTTATTGCTAGGTATACACTTGCTTTTTTTTGCACACTCAACTTTCTCCTTGAACCTCAAGAAAATGCAAGTCCTGCTTCCTAAATGTTTGAACTTAGTTCTCTGAAAAGTCAGATCAGATTTCCAAGCCTGTCAGAAACACCCATTATTTAAGGAAGTTTTAAATTAGGGTGTCCAGTTTAGACACTAATCTTAAGAACTAATCCATTAAAACATGTTTCTTCAAAGAGGCAGCTTTTCCAGAGCTTCTTTTTCCATAGCTCCTTTTTCCATAGCTCAGTGAACTCTTCAAATGCTACATGTGCACCAATGCTGTATAAACAAGCAACATAAAGCAGAGAAATTACTTTTCCATATCTTGCAAGCATGTTCTGTTAACACAGGACCGAATAAGGCGCTTTGTCCGCTCCCCAACAATGAGGACATTCATAATCTGGGAAAAGCTGAAATACAGAGGCATTCTTAAACAAATATTTTCAACAGGGGCAATAAAAAGCCAAAAGTACAAGCTGCCTGATGGTGACCGAGTCTGTAATTTCAGATTTAAAATCCAAACATCAATCTCAGAGCAGTGTATTACGTATTTCAATTCCAACGTTAACAAGCAAGTAGCAAATACATAGCAGTGAATAGTGTTAACCACCCAAACAGAATACTTAACTATACCTACAATTAATGCCATGCCTCAGCTCTTCAGCTGCACCACTCCCTCCTCCACCAAAATATTTTCAATACCTCAAGTAAATGCCTCTATGGAGATTTTGATAATAACCAGTTTCCTAAGAGTTTACAGGGTCATGGATGTGGTTTAAATATTGGAGAACATGACTTCTGAAGGTCAGAGTAGGGGCATGCTTATAGGGTTGAAATATTTTGAAGAGAAGTTTACAGAAGAGCACTTAGCCACGGCAGAACAGATTGTTTAACTGAATCCCTATCACCTCCTAAAATGAGTAAAGGATCACGGACTCAGTTTTGCAATACAAATACCTTCATTCAGACCTTCATCCCTCAGAAAAATTTGCCAGTAAGAACATATGGATTCTTTTCTGGGAGTGAGCTCAACAAACAGAGAAGCACAATAAAAGGTTTGGCACTACAGTGAAACAGTAGATATGAAACAAATTCAAGCAGAAGATGCAACTGACCTCATGGTAACAGTTCAGTGAACAGCCTCTCTGAGAAAAGGATAGAAACTGAAGATTATGAGAACGGATTAATTCAACTACAACAGCAACAAGATGATACGTGATATAGCAATACATTTCAATTTACATGAATACAAAGCTGCATGAACACTTGTTCGTAATAGAAGTTTGTACCAGACCTCTTCCCTCGTACATTCAGCATACTGAAAAAAACTTCATAAACTGTAGCCACATCATCGTTTTGCATACAAGATACACAATCACATTTGCTTTCTTAGCAGCAGAACATTCACAGATTTTATGGAGTGAATTGAAATCCAGTTGAAGCAGGACAAACAGTATTTTTGAAACTTGTATCAAGACGAATTCTAACAGTTATTCAAGGATCTCAAGTACTCCTTAATACTGGAAGATTTGCTGTGTTTTAAGAACTGTGAAAATGACCACTCCCCCAGGTTCTAATCCAAAAAACATTTTAAGCTTGAAAACTCAATTTAGACAAATGTTGAGAAGATAACTGATCTAGCATTTCTTGGGAGGACTCTTTCTCGCTCCATAGCATTCAAGGTAATGAATGCAAGATCCAACAATCAGAATTTACTCTTCCAGTGAGGCTAAGCACTAGCTTTGAGTCTGAAACTGCCTTCTAGGAATGAGATGCTAGTGTCAGTGTAGAACTTCCCAGATGCAAGGAAGCAACTGTAGGTCAACATGCCATGGCTCAGGTTAAATGGCTCTACACTTCTGTGCATTATTTTCCTTCAAAAGGTACAGCTAAGCAGCAAGAAGAGCTAACCTGTTGCACTTGGGTGGAATGCTATAGAGGGCAAAATGAAAACCGACTTCTCTGAGAGGATGCTATGTCAGCAGAATATCTGAATCAGTCTACAGTAAGGCAACCTAGCTCAGAGATGCCTCATGCTCCTGACAGAGGTTTACTACAGATTCTTGTTTTGTCCAAGATAGCTCATCATCTGTATTTCTGCTGGGCCCAAAACACATGAAAGAAGGTCCACTATTAGGTCTAATACCAAAGATTATGACAATCTGCATGTAGTAAAAAAACAGTCTATGAAACTAGCCCTTAGTTATCTTCAGGGATCTCTTCTGCTATTTGATGCCCTGTAAAAGAATCACCAGCATGGAAGGTTTTGGTAGTTCTAGGAAGACTTATCTTGGTAATTAACCACCACAGTTGCATGCCCAGTCAGTACTGATTTACCAAACACTCTTCCAATCTCCTTAGAAGTCCACAGCTTCAGCTGAAGTAAATAGAATTACTGCTTTAAAGAGTCAGATGTTGTTTCAGTTAACTAGCCCTGGCACTGAGATATCATTGTCTAGTCAAGCACATCTTCTTGCATTAACTGCACCCTTATTGAGCACTTTGCCACATCAATCAGCCCTGATTCAAGAAAGATTTGAGCCTGTATGAAGACCAAAGCCAACAGCAAGCACTACTTACTGACTGAGTTTTATATCCTGCAGCTGGGCTTTGTCTCAGAGCCAAATAGTTGACTCAGAACTCTGGAGGTGACTTTCATGGCTGCTAACACACCTTTCGATCCACAATTGTTCCAGCGCAACTGAAATAAAATCCACATTGAAGCTGTAAACCTTATTGACAGTAATTTTGCATACTGCAGCCACCAACATCAAAATATTCATGTGCCCAGTCTTTAGTACAGTTTAGGTCACTTTGTACTTCTACAGCTGCAGACTGTCAACCTCTGTCCAATTTTATTTGGTATTCTCATTCAGAATACAGTACACTACAAAACTTGCAAACTGTTTTTTTTCCCCAGGGGTCTTACTGATTTTAAGATTTCATCATGAAATTTCCAACTCATTAGGTAAACTGACAGTGTAAGATTCAGTAAAAGCGCACTTTAGACCACTGAGGTTTTCTCTTGCTATGAATCCAACATCACAGAATCAGAGCAGAAAAAACCCACTAGTCTCTGTCCAAAAACTGACTGTCCCTGTGAAGCTGCCCAGAGTCCCTCCTGGCATGCTCTGTACTCCAGCACAATACTCAAGCCATGTGGAGCAGGTTATGGGAAATCAGAGCGCAAGCCAAGAACATGGTTTAAACTTGACCTACTTGCAGAGGAAGACATACGGAATGCCACATTTGATTACAATGATTTGGCCCATTACAGCCTTATGGGGTTGTATGATGTTGCGTGTAGTGTCATGATCAGACAAGCGGAAAGCAAAGGCATATTTTCAAAACAAGTCTTGCACGCATGCCCTTCATGCTGAAAACATCTCTGACACATTTCAATTTTTTTTTTCCCCCTAAGCTAAGCCCAGGGGAAATTTAATAGAAATACATGATGCAATTAAATTCAGCCAAGCACTAAAGAAATCTTCTCCTCTCCCACCTGAAAGAAAAACTGTACGTTAATAAGCATTTTGCTTGTAATTGGTGAGCAGCTGGAAAACTTAACTCTAGTTAAAGGTAAAATACTACAAAGATATTAGTAAGTGGCAATTTTAATTTTGCTTTGTTCTATAAGAAGAACAGCATGCTTCCAAACTAGTTAAAAAACCCCACTTAAATAAACAGATGGGAAAAGCATGTTTGCAACCATTGAAGAATGTCTGCTTCAAGAAAACATCAGCTCACCTTTTGGAAAAGTATACAATTCCCAAGACAACCTTTAACGAAGCTTAGCACTGAACAGGAATATCCAGAGTATGAAAACTGTACTCCATGAAAACCTCATATCCATAGTCTGGAGGAGAAAGTTAAGCTCAACACTATACGGAAAGCACATCCAATGAAAGAGAAAACATTTTCTTCCAGGGACTGAGTTTTAGATTTTCAGTTGGTCATATACATGTGGCATAAATGTTTCATTCAGATGATAAAGTCTTTTCATTTGATAAATTCATTTGATAAAATAGCAAGTGAAAAACACAGCATTGAAAGTGTAACACCATAGTAAACCACTACAGTGTTGTAACAGCATTGCTACATAAACAAAAACCTAGATGAATGTCTCTCTAAACTGTTTTTCTAGAAGGATAATCCCATCAGCCTGGCAACTGTTTCAAGGCTTACTGAACATTTTCTGCCTATAGTATCAAGCCATGAAAGGGGCGGGGGGTGGGGTGGAAGACAGTGACTCTGTGGCTGCCCACATCATCTGAATCCAAGGCGGCCCTTAGCAACACACGGTATCACCGAGCAGACAGCCTATCGCATCAAGTGTTGTTTTCTCTCCTGATAGAGCAGTTAAGCTTCACAAGCAGTGAGAATGTATCTGCCCTCTACCTTAAAAGCCAGAGTGCTGTGGAGATGGAAACATGCTTGTAAACTACACTGCGGTAATCACTCTTTTCAGGGAGTTGTTAACATTTTCCTTGGATCCAAACATGTTTTTCCTAGGCTAATGCACATTTATTTCTCCTCTGAATAGTGTTTGAGAAGCACAGATGACTTCTGACACATTCTAATTCCTACTACTGATACTGGTGGCATTTAAAGTAATAAAGATCTGTCATTAAACAAAATCCCAAAATAATAACATACACTGTGCAGACCAGAAATAACAAAGGCAGGGACTGGGAGAATGAAGAACCACCTGCTACAGGAGATCAGGTTGAGACCATCTAAGAAACCTGCAGGTGCACAAGTCCATGGGACCTGATGAGATGTATCTGTAGGTCCTGAGGGAACTGGCAGATGAAGTGGCTAAGCCACTATCCATCATATTTGAGAAGTCATGGCAGTCCATTGAAGTTACCACTGACTAGAAAAGGGGAAACATAACCCCCATTTTTCAAAAGGGAAACAAGGAAGACCTGGGGGAACTACAGGCTGGTGAGTCTCACCTCTGTGCCCAGCAAGACCATGGAGCAGATACTCCTGGAAACTATGCTAGGGCACATGGCAAACGAGGTGATTAGAGAGGCCATGTACTCTGTCACAGAGGGCAAATCATGCCTGACAAATTTGGTGGGCTTCTATGACAGGGTTAGTGTTGGTAGATAATGGAAGAGCAACTGTTGTCATCTACCTGGACTTCTACAAAGCATTTTGGCACTTGACATTTGGCACTGTCCCACACAACATCCTCGTCTCTAAACTGGAGACATGGATTCGATCAGTGGACTACTCAGTGGATAAGGAATTGGCTGGTCGGTCTCACTCATAAAGTTGCAGTCAACGGCCTGATGTTCAAGCGGAGACTAGTGACAAGTGGCGTTCCTCAGGGGTCAGTATTGGGACCAATGCAGTTTAACATCTTTGCCAGCAACTGGGACAGTGGGATTGAGTGCACCCTCAGCAAGTTTGCCAACAACACCAAGCTGTGTGGTGCAGTCAACACGCTGGAGGGAAGGGATGGCGTCCATAGGGACCTTGACAGGCTTGAGACATGTGCCTGTGCAAACCTCATGAAGTTCAACAAGGCCAAGAGCAAGGTCCTGCATGTGGGTCAGGGCAACTCAAACCACAAATACAGGCGGGGCAGAGAATGGATTGAGAGCAGCCCTGAGGAGCAGAAAAGGACTTGGGGGTGTTGGTGGACAAGAAGTTTGATGTGGCCCGACAATGTGCACTTGCAGCCCAGAAAGCCAACCATGTCCTGGGCTGCATCAAAAGCAGCATGGCCAGCAGGTCGAGGGAGGTGATTCTGCCCCTTTGCTTGGCTCTCACGAGACTCCAGGTGGAGTACTGCATTCACCTCTGGGTCCCCCAACATAAGGCAGCCATGGACCTGTTGGAGAGTCCAGAGGAGGACCGTGAAGACGATCAGAGGGCTGGAGCACCTCTCCTAGGAAGAAAGGCTGAGAGAGTTGGGGTTGTTCAGCCTGGAGAAAAGGCAGCTCCAGGGAGACCTTACAGCAGCCTTACAGTACCTAGAGAGGCCTACAAGAAAGCTGGAAAGGGACTTTTTACAAGGGCATGTAGGGATAGGACAAGGGGGAGTGGTTTTACATGAAAAGAGGGAAGATTATATTAGATATTAGGAAGAAATTAATTACTATGAGGGTGGCGAGGCCCTGGACCAGGTTGCCCAGAGAAGTTGTGAATGCTCCATCCTTGGAAGTTTCACCGTCAGGTTGGATGAGGTTTTGAGCAACCTGGTCTAGTGGAAGATGTCCCTGCCCATGGCAGGGGGTTGGAACTAGGTGGTCTTTAAGGTCCCTTCCAACCCAAACCATTCTATGGTTCTAGTGAAGTAAAAGTAAAAAAATTGTTACCTGCTCACAGTCTGAAAGAGTGTGACACATGAAAATTATGAGCTTTAGATTTAGGAAGGAGAATCTTGGTGCTATTAGCTTAAAACAAATTAAGAGTTTGGATAAGCTGGTCTCATTTTCAGGACTCATCATAGCTATGGTAACATTAAAGGTATCAGTTTAAATACTGACATTAACTGCTGAATCAAACACATATACAAAGTACCACACCAGTCACCAGTTGTGCATAAAACACCATTTCATTAATTATTGGACAAGTTATTCTAGGAAACGTAGCATTTCATCAGTTTTTACATACATTTTTACAACATACTTCAGTCTAAACCTATGCAAAGATCTGTGCACTGCTTTCCACTCCTGACACCTAGTGGTTATTCTTCCACAAACCACTAATTGCAAATCAACAGTATTAAGAAGAACAAATGCAAGCCAAAAAAAACCAACAAAAAGCCCACCGCTGAATTCCTGGGGCTTCAACCATCACCATGTTATCTGAATAGTGGAGAAACAATTTATACACCCAGACAGAAAGTGTTTTTGTACAGGAAAGTATTCAGGCTACTTAAAAGCTGTTTAAAGCTGCCTCTGATGTCAGTTCTTCTGCTAAAGTGACTTTGATACAATAAACTGTTTTAGTTGAAACTGAAGTTACTTTTTTTGAGATCACACATCATCAATAAAGTCTCCTTTCTGAACAAAACCGAATTCAAAACTTGTCATATCAGGAAAATGGAGGCTTGCCAGGGAAAATAGGCTAGTGAAAAAAGGCTCACATTCCTCAAAACCAGTATTGTAAACTACGGTCAGGTCAGTGTTTATTCAGTCCATTTTTGCACTTAGAGGAAATCAAGGGAAAGGCACTGAAGAATCCACAGTTTCTTTAGAAGAGGCAGTCTTAAAGCCTTGTTAACTCGGGAATATTTTAGTGGCACAGCTGACACTGAATAACTTATTTGACAGGAGCTACAATAAAATAACCAAGCATGCCCACACAAGACTGGAATAAAACCCAATTTGTCTGCAAGGATTACTCTTATTTTTAAAACAGAACTTGTATTGAAAAGGGGAAAGACTACGCTCCAAAAATCTGCTCTGATTTACCCTTCAATGAGAACTGCACAATTCTTCCAAGAGCGAATCTGGAGCTAAAAAATAATTAGATATACTTTCCAATTTCAAAATGATACAAGCTCAACATGATTTCTAACTTAACTCTGCATAATTCTCTTTTAAATTCAATTACATTGCAACCATCAGGGAAAAAAAAATATTTTTTTTTAGTTCACTGACATTTATATTTGAATGCAATTTACACTTTGCTTTCTCCTTCAAAGTTTGGAATCTTGAAAGGCCTTTGCAGTGCTGTAACTCCTCCAACAGAGGTCAGTACCTTACAATTTCATATTCCAGAGAAAGGGAAGCTTATCACAAATGTGTTCATATTATCTTGGAACCTTACAATTCTTGAGAGCCAGCAATTTTCTTCCAGCTCAAATACTGCATTTAGTCCATGACATTGTAACATGATCATGGAAACAGTGGTTGATCTTGAAGTCTGTCTTTTTTCAAAGTAAGCTGAGAACTTTCCATTTTTATCAGGTACATAAAGATGCAAAAAAACATTTAACAAGTTACAGATTGCTTTTTTTTTTATTATTTTGCAGAAAAGCTTCTTACTGTACAAAAGCTGGTATGTCTATTAAAACTGTGCTACACAACCACATCACTGTAAGTTTCATATTTCAAGAATGTCACCCTGTAATTTAACAAATGTCAAGCTAGTCTCCAAAAAACCCAAACCTAACAATAATTTGTATAAGTCCTTCTCCTGTCAACTTTTCATCTCAGTCTAAATAAATTATAAAAAACACCCCAAAACACCAAAAAAACACCCGAAGCCTTGAAGTTCTATGTAACTGCTAGGAAAAAAATATCTTTTCAATCCCTAACTTCACTATAGTGTCTAGTCCAATGGATCTGCCACATTTTACTTGGTATTTCACTTTTGAAAAAGCATTCCTCTTCAAGCCTAGTCTTATTTGGAAATGCGTTTTCTTTCAAAATGATGGATTTCTCATCTATAAGAATCAGATTTCCATACATTTCAGTACCCAAGCTGAATGAAGTTGCACTGAGGCTCTGGCAAACAACCTTGGTAACACTGCCATCTAATGTACCAGGACAAGGAGTACAACCATCTACATCGCTCTTTAATGCTCAAATTCAATGCTTTCTTTTAGTTTGGCTCTGAACTGTTGCACCCCTTCGGTGCCTCGGCTGGCAAACCCTACACTAACAAGATTATGACAAATTACCTAGTCATCAAGTTAATGGATATAAATATTCATTGACATATTCTATCTCAAGGGATTTTTTTTGAATGTCACAGCACTAGACCACAAACCTTGTGTGTCCATCTGCAAATTCAGTTCAGTGACACACCAGCTCTGAACTACCAAAGAGGAAAGGAAGTCCTATAGCCTTCCAAATCATATAGCTGGAAGGGTTGATTTCCGTATTTCAGGTTTGCTTTCTGATTATTTTGTGGATGTTTTTTTGAGATACCAAAGTATGTTTGTGCAACATAGAAGGCTAACGAAACACATCAAGTTACTGATGGTTCAACAGAAGATGACTAGCAGAGTAATATTCCTTCCCATCCCATTTGTTTTCAGAAACAGTACCAAAACACACAGGCATTAGGCAGTGCAGTGGGATAAAACCGGTCTCTATAGTTGTTTGGTTTTTAAAGTTTCGTAAGAGATTTCTTTCAAGATCAAGGTTCTACAGCCATCTTCGTTATTTCCAGTTAGTTCTGCAGACAGCCTCTGGACGCTTTTCTTGTTAGAAAACAAGTGTAACAAACAAAAAAAAACCCAGACAACATCGGTCCAAATTCCTCTAGCTGTGCTAAATCTTATAATCTTTTATCTTATTTTTCCATCCCTCCCAACATACCTCATATTTTCTTTTAATCTTAAAATCAAACTAAAGATGTCCCATAAGTGTAAGATATCACAAGACAATTTATTTTCACCCACCTATTGCAAATATGGAAGAACATTTGGTATTCTCTGGTGATATACAACCTGCAATCTGTTAAGATCAGTAGCAAGTATGCAGAGTATCATGCACAGCTGACTTCCTGCACCAGTCCATCTGTGAACTCTACAAGTCCATTTCATCCCACAAGGAGTTTGCAGCAGTTCTTGGGGAAAGCCAGGTACATATGCAGAACAGAAAGCCATTAAAAAATACTTGATACATTTAATAATCGTATCTGGCTCAGAAAAATACTTGACATGAAAATACTTACATACTAGCAGAATCACCAATACATTGTTCTCCCTGTTCCCACTCTTCCCTAGGCATCTGTTCATATTTGAAAGTTCAAGTTTTATTGGATATTAAGCTTTTTTTTCAAGTGGGTAGTGCTTCTGTCAGTCCCTTCAAACCCTTCACACTGGTGACTCCCAGCTGGTTTAAAATGGCATTTGGCAGCTGCTTTGCCTCAGCACAGCTGGAGAGGTGAAAGTATCAGTAGTCAAGACACCTGAATTTTAAGGCTGCTGAAGTGGACACCACCACCTTGATTCGTAAACATTTCTCCTTCAATACCTGAAATACCGTTGATTCACAGTTTCTTCAAAGAAAAGAGAAGATCCTTCCATATGCTGCAGCTGTTTGCTGGACAGCCTTCCTCCTTCTGCAGGCAGTACCTCTCCCAGCAATGCCCCTTGAGTTTTTCTAGCTTTTCTGGATGACTCTTACCTTCCTGAGCAGAAGCAGCACTGTTCTAGTAGAGGAACAAGCGGGGGATGTGAAAGGATGAGCAAAACCAAGTGCACACATGCAGAGGGAAGGAAAATGGCAATTTCTGGAAACTGTACTTGGCTAGATGGATCCATGGTCTAAGTTCAGTGACTCTTACAATGTATCCTTTGCAAATGCACACGACGCTTTAAATAAAAGTTTGCACTAGTTTTAACTGCAACTTTGCCAATACACTTATCCATGACTTTGGAAGTAAAAGCTACCAAATGAAAAAGGTACTACCACTGCTGGCACTGGGTGTTTTTCCATTAATTTATCGTAGATTTGGAAAATCTCCTGCATGCTTGCCCAGTTCCTAGACTCATTCCATAATCCCAGAGAGGCAAGACAGCAGCCTAGAAGGACTGTTGGTCTGACCCAGCATTGCTATAAGCTCTGCTAAGAATGACAAAAATGTGATATAAATCTCATCAAAACCAGTGATCCTGCGAAGCAAGTATTTTAATACATCAACCAAGGACTAAAATAAAGGACAATTACTTTAGTAATGCATTTATAATGAACATACATATTTAATTCCTGAATGGAGTATTCAAATAGTTTTGGACACAGTACTTGAAAATGTTTTCTACTGTTGTCAACAAAACTGGTGACAAATCAATTTAATCAGCTCCCCAGAATGCAAAGAGCTTTTTGATGATTAATCAGAAAAGGAAGGAAAAAAAACCCCTACTTCACATTTGGCAGCATTACCTTCCCAATCTGACAGAAGATAGTTAGCTAGACTGGCACAGCACAATAAACATGAAGTATAAGCACACACTATGTAGTAGCTCAGGTGACAAGCAGCAGGTTATACAACTAAAAGCTAAAACCTCCACATGAACATATGCGCTACCTCTTCAGTCTTACAAGCCGATTCAGACTACTCGTTTCTGGCATAGGGCATCTAGTTCAGAAAAGAAGTAAAGTTACACAGTAACTTTGGTAAAGAGACTGAGAAAGAAAAACCACAGAAACATTATCTCTTCATTCATATGTTCCAAGAAGATTAAACACAATCTTCCAGGATAAGTTTCTTAAGTGTGACCAAACTATACTCTGCACACGCTAAAATGCCTTTATTGAAAGAATGGGACTCCTTCACATCGCTATAGTGAAGAGTTTTCAGAATCATTACCAGGCTGTGTGGTGAGGTACCGTGCAAGCAAAAAACCAAACATTTGCAACCTGGTTTAGCATCTTTAATCAGAGAGAGGCACAAAATAGGTTGTGGATCAGGACTTCCTAGTTAACAGTACAAATTTCAGAAGTTGTAGAAGCAAAGAGGGGAAAATGAGTTCTTGAAGAGAAGATTGCTAATATTCAGCACAGTCCCGTTTTCTGCTCTGTAACATATTAGAATTTTTGCTGCTTGTATGTCAAGAGAGTTCTCAAGCAGGTTAAGTTTCAATTCTTACCTACAGCCAGCGCTGCACTCTGTTCTTGGCCTCCAGTCTGTTTTAAAAGAAAAAGAGATCATGAAAATTCATTCTTTTGCATTGAAAGTCTTAAATGTAATGCTATGTGACCTTGTAAAAGCAAACACGCATCTGTTCCAGACATAGTATTATTCTTCTGGATCTACTTCATAAACACAGTTCTGGATCTATACGCCACTGTGACTTTTGAAAAATGTTAAAAAAAATAGAATCAAGAACTGCATTTTGTCTCTAGGTGTATAAATCAATAGTGAACACATTTATTTCTCAACAAACATGCTTCTAGGGAAAAAAGGCTGCTGGCATTAGATAATCCATAAAAACACACAGGCCATAATAATTTAATTACTGAAGAGTCAAAGTTGCAATAAAATACCAGCAGTAAACTGTTCCACCCACATTTCACTTTGCTTTAGAAAGAAAGATAATAACACAAGATTTCTGATTCAACCACACAAATTAGCTCTTGAAAAAATTCATGGTTTGGATGCTGACCTTCAGAGAAGGCATTTTCAAGTCACCACTGAAAACCATTTGCTTAAAGAAAACTAGCATTCTTAGAAAGCCTCAGTCTGCTATATACATTCTTAACCATCACCTTAAGACTGGTGAAATAATTATGTTAATAGTACAGTTTAAAGAAGAGATGGGATACTACAGTATCTCATAAAGCTTCATTGGAAATAATAGTGTAACATTAGCTACGGAAGGCTTTGAAGATCTACAGCAGCATAGGCAAGAAGCAGAGCGGAGACCCTAGCGGGAACAACTCTTCAGAGCCCACAGAACCCAACATAAGCAAAAAGACAACTGTCAGACACTGTTACAACTGTAGAAATTTCTTTCTCCATTCTTTCCAGTCTATGCATCTTTCCAGTAGGCTTCCCCCTTGACTAGGATTTCTTTGAGTAGCATCTGCTTTCTTCTTTGCCAGTTGGCTTCAACTTCCCTTTACTCTCTCAGTAGTAAGCAACAGCTAGTACTTCAGGACAACAACTACTTCACAGGACAAAAAGATGGTTAACAGCACTATCTTTGTAAGAGCTGGTGCAACTTCCCTAAAACCGCAGGCTGCTCAATTTGTGCTTTGCGACAAAGCAACAAAACCTAAGCACCAGAAAATGTTGGTTCCTGCATGTCAAGAATGAACATAGCTGGTGCTGTGACTAGAGAAACCAAAACCAAAGTTAGACCCAACACTACTTCAAAAAGCTAATTTCCTGAAAAAAAAGTTAAAGAAAAATTAAGGAGGCAAAACATTTAAGAACACTAAAAAATTCTACCTAAAAATAATTTTAAGGTTTTTTGTTGTTGTTTGTTTTGGTAGTCAGGAGCTCTGATTAAGATTATTTTGGGTAACAGTCCAGCAATCACTGAGCTATAAACAAAAGTAGTCCAAATTCATTAGAATGACCAGACCATAGAAGCAAGTATGAAAGTAATAAAGAAAAAAACCACTATAGCAGCAAGGCTAGGGATTTTGTAAATAATGTTTCATAACAGTGTTAGTTCATTATTAAACAGAAATGTCTACATTTCCAACTGATAAACTTATTAAGCCCTAGAACTACTCAGCTCTTCAAATCTTTCTGGACAGAATACTGCACTTACAGTCACAAACACTTACCACCTGCAAGAAAAGCATGCTGATGCTAAGGTAGCTTGTCCTAAAGGCTTCAATGAATGAGTGGAAGTTCATTATTAACGAAGTCTTCCAAGACTCTTGTAATAATGAAAGCATAAAGGGAGAAGAGGCCTAGCAGAGCCATTAGGCAAAAGGGAAGCAGCCAGGAAAGCTGACAATTATAGGTCAACTGGACTATCATCAGTAATAGGCATAGAGATGTTAGCACAGGAATCCATTAACTGGATTCCTGTCTTTTAGTACCAATGAGCATGCCTTCATGCAAAACAGATCAGACTGAGCACGTTTGATGCTATTAACTTTGTTTATACTGGCAAGCTGATAGATATTTGATTTTTGTACAATGTGACTTCACATCACACAGTACTTTAAATGTAGAGGTTAGCACTATGCAATGTAATAACGCACTGTCTAAATGGATAAGAAATTGACTTGCAGACCTCTAGCAGTCCGTGGGGAATAATCAGGAAACATCCATTAAAAATGGCCATATGCTAAATTAACAGGGTGATGGATTCCTTACACAATTTTTGCACTTTGGATGCACCTTAATTCAGACACAAGAGCATCTAAATGAACAATCGCCTATTGTCAGGTTCAAAGCGCATTACTTGGGCTCTCCCACAGTTAGTGCAGAGGTTCTGTAAAACATCTGAGCTTCCTTCTGACTGATTCTCAAGGTCTGGATCTGCAGATTAATATAGAAAGAATACCAGCAGACACATGATGAGGCATGTATACTATATAATTTAACAGCTAGTGAAAATGGAATAATACAGAACCAAGCACTTTTTTCAATTGCTTGTGATTCTGAAGCAGCCAAGTATTTAACATTGTATTACACAGAGAAGCAGCTCTGGGCAGGAGAACTGCCATTTATTCAATGGGTTAACAGCTCACAGATTTTGTTTAGCCTTTTTTTAAATACCATTTTATGGAGTCAAACAGCAGAAGATTAATGTATCCCATCCTGGAATCTCTATTACACACACCTACCTCTCTTGGCTTGCAGCCTAACTTTACCACAGCAGAAAAAGGCCAAAGCATATGCTAACATCCCAGGCCAACTACAACAGGAATTCAAAGAATTGTCACAACAGTTGAAGAACAAGTGTGGAAAAATGTTTACAGCCATTAGAGAGAGTCGTTGAATCATCTAAGCTGCATCTACTCATTTTCAGAAGAAAACGACGCATCATTCAGTTTGTCAGAGGAAAAGCCTACAGTAGACACAAATCAACCGGTACCCAAATATAAAAGATGTGCTAAGTAAGCTTGGCATCATTGTGGATAATGAGACTTGAATAAATAAAAAAATAACTGGCTAACCACCGAATAAACCCTGTGTTTCAGGCATCTAGATCGTCTTGAACTGATGCTCCTTAACTCAGCAGTACATGAAAACAGATTTCAGAAGAGAAAAGCTAACCATTAATTTCCAGTATGAAACCAATGTCTTCTGTCCAACCCTGTCTGACCTAATTAAGAAGCCTTTACACGCCAGCATAAACTTGTCAGCAGCTGTCAGTCAAGATTAGCTACAGGAATGGTGATTTTGCAGGCTTTCCAACACTCAAGTTCTTCTGCCTATTAAGAACTGAAAACATTGAGTAGTAAGACAGAAAATCTACAACTTTGCAATAAGAATCTAAATTACTTTCTGTGTACTCGATTGGTACCTCAGCTCATCAGGGAACTTCAGAAAGAATTACTTCATAAAGCTTACAACATTTATTAAAGAAAGCTTGCACAGGATTCACATACTCCATGCAAGGTATCAGACATCCAGGCTTTAGTAGTCATCTTTGGATCAGAACCCACTTTGCTGCTTCCACAGGCCAAATGTTTAAATTACTTGTTTGAAGTGCAAGCTTGCACTAGGATTTCCCTTGGTAAGCATCACCAACTTGAACTCTGTGCGAGCCAGAGGTAGACTACAGCACAGATGTTCTCAGTCCATGAATCTTAACTGCCCTCTGCATACTGCTGAACAGCACAGGACCTAGCTCAAACACTACACTGCTCTGGCAATTTTTAGACACTCCTGCTCTCTTGCTTCATTCACAGACTTGAAATTAAGTTCGAGGAAACCACTCCAAGACCTGGTTACTCTTAGAAGCACACATTAAAAACAAGCCCAGTCCAAAACAGAACCACAAGTCAAATACATCCCACATCTTGTGGGTAATAAAAAAAAGAACACTAAGAAATGTTTAGTAATAAAACTTGATTTTTTTACTGTAGTAACAATAACAGACGGCTAAGCTATAAAAAATAAATCATAGGTACGATCATGTTTCAAAGGAAGTTTCAGGGCATCTGCAGATGAACCCATGGTTCAATGCTAAATGGATGGTAACTCCAAGGATAGCACCAGTGATTCTAAAAGAAGATTCTTCTATATCTTTATGATAAACATTAGATTAAGTCTATGCAAAGGTAGTCTATCACTACTGCAAAGCTGCCTCAGTCCTTTTTAAGAAAGCAAGTCTGCTGGTTGCCTGTTATAAAACCACCTTTTTGACTTCTGGCAGTAGAAAGCTTCAGCTCTAACCTTTCTTCTCCATTCATTTTGAAGGTAAATTGTACCTTAAAAGTCTGTGTGTTGTATTAAGCCTTTCCCTATCCTATATAATTTCTCAATGCTGTCTTATAGTATCTCGTATTACTTGCTACACTCAAACCCATGTTTTAGGTTTATAATTTAATAATAGAAATGGTGATGTGACATGAAAGCTTTCTTGGCAGTTCTCAACCTGTGTTAGACACCTGCCAAAAGCACACATTATGCTTTGTCGTTTAGTCACATACTAAAATGCATTTATGCCAATATAACTCATATTCTACTGTATTGGCATACAGCTCTACTATTCTATTGCACATCCAAACACCTAGCGGCACTCTCAGTTCCATGTGCTAAGGTAGGAGTGCAACTAATTACTCAGCATACTCCAAGCGAGGTCCACAAAGCACCGTTTCAGTTTCTCTAAAGCTTAGCCTGAAGACTGGGCTTCAAGAGGAATATAGCAAAGAGCCATCAGGTCTGCTTTGAAGAAAACATTTCAAGGAACTTTAGATGCTGCACTATAGATTAACAAGAGGAAGACAAGGTTATATACAGAAACCCCTTTTACTGACTCAAAAAAAAAAAAAATCCACAGATCATTGGGAAGCTTGTATGGCGTAAGAAAATATTCATACATATAAACTAATACACAGCATGAAAATTTCTACTTCATCCACTTACAGGCATGTTTTCCACAACAAACCATTACTTTGGCTTAGTGGAAACAGTAAAATGGAACTATCATAATCCTCATTTTTGCATCTCAAAGCTTTACATAGAAAAAAAAAGCTGCAAGCTGAAAACCAAATACAAGGGATTTTTTAACCAAATCAGAAAGTTTAAATGCTTCTGAATAAGCTTTTTCCCTTCTCAAAGCAAGTGGGAATTAGTTTTGGGTAACCAGAAGACAAATAAGGACTTCTAGGAAAACAGAGATAGAACTTCTTGGGTTGTTTAATTTGGGGTTGGTTTTGGGTGGGTTTTTTTTGTTTGTGGTGGTTGCTTTTTTGGTGGTGGGTAGAACTGCGATATTTTAGTCCAGGCTACACAACTTCCTCTTTTACTGCAAGGAGGGGGGAGGGGGGGAGAAAAAAAAAAAAAACCCTG
>JAVJGI010000040.1:14694739-14714678 GCA_035590275.1 Ibycter americanus | reverse complement strand
GGGGGGCGGGGGCCAGAAAAAAAAAAAAAAGCCTGCAAGAATTATTGAAGCAAGTCCTGTGTCCAGCAGTCAATTATTCAAACAACTGAATTTGTTATTTCTGGTGGCATATTATCTCTTGTATTTCTTCTGAACCTTTATAAATCTACACCCTGAAGTGATTTAGTACTGGCATATAACATGAACAGAATTCTGAAGAACTCTCTAGCATTAAGGCTTTCACTCCTCAAAAAAGTACTTAAGTATTTCTAAGAGATACTGCATACCTTTACAACACTAAATGATATTGCCGTTTGCTATCTATTGCATGTTGAATTTCCCTATGACTACTTAGCATTCCTATTTTTCTGTAGTTGATGCTTCTTTTGATGTTAGGCTGTTAACACCCAGTTGTGAAGTGCTCCTGAATACCAACCAAGTGATTCAACAGCTTTTTTATCTAAGCTATACAAATGATATAATTTCTTAGGAATATGGCAGAGTTTAAGACTAAGAGTTCTGACTCAATATAGCGTAACAGAAATGAAACCATACCCTGTCCCAGGAAGTCTGCAGCAATACTCATCCACTTGCATAATAAAAACAGAAAGAGAAGAAAAGGTCAAAAGGGCTTTCCCATTCAACATTATTAGTAGTGCACTATCAGCTCTGAGCAACCCCAAGACCCCATAGCCCTATTCAGTAACACTTAAACAGAGGAGTCATTATTTCTTATAATCTAGATTTCTACGCTTAGGGTAAATCACTTTCCTCAGGACTATACTGGGTCATATGAACAGAAAGGAACTTCTACCCTGAAAGAAAACCAGCCAGAGTAATTTACCACTTAAAACACCTTTTTACTGTTTTTAGCGAGTTCTAACCATAAACTGCTTCCTCAACAGTATCAGAAATTGAGAGCTGAAGTCCCAGTTAATGCTCTGATAGGTAAAACTGTAAAAATTTTTTTAAAAAAAGCTGATTATGCTACAGCTACAGAAGTATCACAGACAGCATCTCTGCTGCTCAGAGGCAATTTATTCCAGATTTCAGAACACAGATTAGCTTTTAAATAGCCTGAAAAGCCCTTCCTATGGAAACCAATAGCAGTTATGTTTTGCCATATGCTTCTCAGAGACTCGAGGGCTGAGCAGGTTACAGGGGATACCCAAGCAGTTTGCTTTAACTCCTTCCACCGAAAGTCCCCAGTACAGCCCCACTAAACAAGACTCAGCAGAGGCAGCCCCTCCATACAAGCCAGGAGGTGACTCCATAAAAGCACAAGAGTGACTCTGTGATAGAGCCTTGGGACAAGCAGTAATTTCTGCCTAGAAGGACAGGGGAGGTCTGCTCTGGCCCCAGTAACAGTCACATAGCACTGAGACTCTTGAAAGTGCCTCCAGCTTGCCCAGGAGCGCCTTGAGCTTCACCTACACAGAATGAGATCTGTGATGACTTGCTTCAGATCAAATTAAAAGAAGGGGAAAGAAGGAAGGGGAAAAATGTTTATTGGGTACCATTTAAGTTGGAAACATGCACAAAAATTACAGAATACAGGGTAGCAAACATAAGAGACCTAACATGGGAATGTCTGGGCCCAGCTCCTAGGGACCATTGTGTGTATTCACACAACAGTGTAGTCCAACAGTCAGGGGAAAAAAATCCAAAAGGTCAGGAGACATATAATAAAGTCTTAATTCCTGCATCGTAATTTAATCATACTGGGTCTCAACAGCTGCACACTATTTCTGCTCAGTAAGTTCCAAAATTAAATTCCACAATGAGCTAAAAGGAGGCAAGCTGCATCAGGGGAAGTTCAGATGAGACATGAAGAAAAGGTTCTTCACTGAGAGAGTGGTCAGTCACTGGAACAGGCTCCCCAGGGAAGGGGTTGTGGCACCAAGCCTGTCAAGAGTTCACAGAGCATCTGGACAATGCTCTTAATCATACGGTTTAGTTTTAGGTAGCCCTGCAAGCAGCAGGGAGTTGGACTTGATGATCCTGACGGGTTCCTTCCAACTTGAGATATTCTATGATTCTAAATAATAAAACTGCAGTTACATGGTGAAGCAGTAAGCTGAATATTAACCAGATCTGAAGGACTATATGTTAATAGTCCAAGACCCCACAAAGTTAAAAAAATAATCAACAAAAAAAAACCCACAAAACCTAGAAAGTCCTTTAACAAGCATTTAAGAGTCCTTCTGTAAGTCAGGAAGTAAGTAACATCTGACATTAACCTAATATAACAGACCACATAAAACATAATATGAAGTCCAATCACCTGTCTCAACAAGCACAGCTTTTCAGGTCAAATGTCTTTGTGATGAGAAAAGTTTACATATTTTCCTAGTCTGTTTAAAAGTGACTTTTTGAAAAGTCAAAACAACCCTTAAATTAACATCTTTGAATTGAAGGCTCATTGCACAAACAGAATTAAACAGTTCATGTTGCCCTCAGCAATTATTTACAGGTGGAGAAAAATAGCATCTTTACCTTCATAAACAAATCGGCACGGCTGAAATCTCAAGCAGAAAAGTTTACTGAACAAGCCATTAAACCAGATTCAAAACTTACTTGTTTTTAAACTTACTCTACAACTGTTGCAGTAAGACTACTGTGTGTAAAGGAAGGATATTTTGGAAGAGCTCTACACTGAATTCTGCTCAATTACAGTAAAAAACGCTGTCATTGATCATTTGCAGATTATTACTACCTTCATTCAAGGTTTTCAGTAATTTTACGTCCACTGTGGTAGAAAAGATACCACTTTACATTGCATCAGGACAGGCAGATTATTTACATTCATTGCTAATACATACTATTAGACTTTAAAAAACACAGGACGGCACAAAAGCTTTTAGCCCCTCTATCTACCCCCATGCTATTGCAGCCAGCCACATTAAACAAGACAAAAGATAGCAAATAAATAGAAACCAGCTCTATTTGTCTTAAAAAATTGTCAGCTATTCTTCTTTCTTGCCTTGGATATCAATTAATACAAAATAAATGCATGCTAGTAGAACATCACTAACATGATCAGAATTTCTACCAAAATATTTTACAGTGAGTGCCAAGAACACAAAAAATACTTAACCTCCATATACTAAGAATGATTTCAACAAACCCACTTTCACATGGTTGACAAATCAATTCAAGAAGCCCTGCTGAATTGCAAATAGAATTTATAGGCAAACCTACAGCAATATATTTAGAGCAACACTATCAAAGGAGTTTGTTTTTAACTTGTGGCACAAATGGGAAGTAAAAGTGGTTTCAGTTGTCAGACAGACATTCATTTTTCTTCGTGTATTTACAATATCCTCATTGTGACTGATTATTCTTTTACCCTTGATGGCTCCCACATTACCCTACTGTTGGTATCTGATAGGCTCTGCGGTGAAAGCTTTTCAAGTTGCTCAGAAGCATTTGTAACTTCACCACTTTCTACCCTGGTTATCACAGACTTGCCCAAACAAAAATGAATCCCTCTGAAAGCACACATTAAAAGCTGCATATTTTTTAACACCTATTTCCTTGTTTAGAAGCAGAAACATTTAGCATTGGTCAAAACAAAACAGAACTTTGCTCTATAGTTCTTGCAGTACATCTGACTTTATATAAACTTTCCAGACAGTCAAAGCCATACACAAGTCCATAACACATGTAATATGGCCTTACTCAACACAGTATCTCTTCTGAATGAGGTCCTCACTTCTAAACTTCTGCAAGTACACAAGTATGGGGACAATTAGAAACAAAATTTCCTGCTATTTGTAAGTTTAACACATATTAAGGGATTTACACTAAAAGGCTGAAATAGTTACCAAAGTTTAAAGATTCTCCCCACAAGGAAACAGAACATTTAAAGACATGTCAGCCAGACAAATGCTATTCTTGTAAGAGCCATACTAGCCACAACAAAGAGTTCTCAAAATTAATAAGAAAATGACAGGTATGCATTTGCTTCCACTTTGCAAACATAATACTGAAGGTGTTTTCATATTTATTAAAATTAGCACAAAATGCAAAACCTGTTAATCCACAAACACTGCAGTATTAGTGTTGGAACAGGGACTCTACAACATGTTAATCAGCTTGCTTGAAACATCTTCCCATCATAATTACAGGGGAACAACTGTAAGTTGCATGGAAATATTTTTAAATCCTAAGCATGCAGACAAGTTCAAGCTGCATATGAGAGGTAAAGCCATAAAATAAAAATGAATAATTATCAGAGATTATATGCAAAGCAGGAGAAAATTATCAAGATCTTATCCGAATGACTGATACTCTGGAAAAATAATCCCATACAAGTAAGTTAACAAAATGAAAAAGTAAAGCTAATACAAGAAAAATAGGGCAAACACTGAAGTGTTTTATGTCCCTAGTGTCTGTGATAATGGACAGCTGAAACATTATAACCAAAAGAAATACCACCTGGATAAAATAGGCACACATGTCCTATACAACCACTTGGACTAGTCTGCACCACACCACAGTCCAGCTGACTTAATATTTCTATCTTGGCACCAGTCATGCAAGACCCATACACTCTGCCCCGAGGGATGCGGGGTCTGTGCACCACATTCACTTTTCAGCATATTCCCAAAGCTGGGGGCTTGAGCTGAAACCTGGGTCAGATCTAAATTGTGGCAGAGCTCAGCAGGATCTTAGCTCATGTATTCCCAGGCCAAGGTTAATGCTGGAATCGGTGAAATCAAGTTTGTGCAGCACTACCCCTGAGCTAAAAAGCACTTCTTGGTCCTAAAGGAAATGCTGAATTAAGATAAACACCACAGTTGCAGACGAAGAGCTGCTTTCTAGAATTACCCAGTTTCACTCAGCACAGTGATCCTGTTAAACTTCTCTCTCAGAGAGAGACAGAGGGATGATAGGGTGGGAAGGGAAGCTGAAGTAGGGAAACAGACAGAGGACCCCTCACTACTAGGCTAATGAGCTTTACAGTTTTCTGTACAGAGCAAGCTATGCACTCAAATTTAGTGACAGACATGTATTAGTTGTTCATACCATATGTGATCAGAATAATCCAAGGGGTTAATCTAAAAATTACTATCCGATAGTTACAATGTGGTTCAAAACGTGTGGGTAATACAGTGCTTTGGTACCTCAAATTGTGACACACTATACACCACAGGTTCTTTCTCCTGTATACTGAGGGACATGCATTTTCAAACTGGGTATTTGGGAAGGAGTCTCATATGTTTTAGTTTCAGGAGCTGCTATTTTAAAGCCAGGCAACAAAGCCCTTGCAATTATCACTCACAGATAGATGTACCATACATGTCATCTTTATATAAAAAAATGACTACATGAAGTCAAACACTGTTATCACTATATCATTTCTGACAGATGCACATTGTTGACCACCATCAGCCTTCAAAACTTTCCTACCATTGATCTAGGTTCAGCAGAGCAGCAGAATAACAGCACAAAGTATTTTAATATTCTCTGTGAACCCTTGTTACTAGTAACAGCTACACAACACAACTTCATGAAGTTATCCTCTATTGCTTATAAAATTTTGACAAATTAACTGGCATGTGAAGATCAACAAAGCTTCTGTAAATATTTGGGTTGTAAATGCTTAATGTTTCCTTACTGGCTAGGATGCTGCTTCTTTTCATGTTCATCCTTGGATCCAGCTGCATCACCCCACTCCAGGCTAAGAACCCTTTCCTGACATGAGTTTATTTAGCCCTGTACCACAAATGGTAGCAGTAAACAGAAGCGTAAGGATTCAAGCTTTATAGAGGGTATATAGTAAAGTATAATCACAGAGGAAAACTGGATGCATACTTAGTTTACAACTTTAGGGATGTCTTCCCCCATATCAAAGACTGCTACTTCATTTACAAAATCAAATATTTGAGAGGTGAGCTGTAAATCTGGTACCTACTATCAATGCGCGTATGCTTTAGCTATGTCAAGACACACTCAGATGTCCTAAATTCTCGTATTTCCTTATGATTGCCTTGTAATAGTGTAGTTCAATGACTTAGTAGCAGTTTACCAGCCCAAAAGTGGTCATAGCTCTTCACTGATGATCCTGTTACTATTCTGAACCTACAGGCAATCTACAAATGACTTTAAATACCTGTGAATCACAATACATCCTTAGTTTTATTATCATACATTATTTTCATTGAAAATTAGGCCTCAAACACCATAGAATAATTACAAACACTTTAATGACATCTTTCAAAGCACCTGGACACTCATATTAGCATGCTTAGCCATGTTCAACTTCTAACCCAGATTTTGTTAAAGCTTCCTTTTATTCTGTCTCTCCAGGCTCTGCAGTATCAGATTTGAAATTTTAGTGTTTGCACTACCACAACTCAAATAGTCTTTATATAGAAAGAGGTACAGACAGATTGTGTTATCAGTGGTAAAGGCAAACAGATAATGTTTAACATCCCACTACGGGAAAAAGGCTAGTCTTTTTACTCCTGCTGTCAGAGAAGGAATTCAATCACTTCGTATTCCAATTTAAATAACCACATGTTATCCACTGCTACTGAGCCTTTTATCTGGTAAGCTACAGTTAATTTAAACAACAACAAAAAACCCCACAACAACATTGCACGAACTACTACTTGCTTTCAGTAGATCAAAATACTTTGTACTCCTTGGCCTAAAATATTATGGAAAACAAAGAAACATTCCACAAGCAAAGACACCTAAGGAAGTGTTTACCAGTTGGTAGAATCTTCTTGCAGTCTTAGAGAATTCCCTCAGATTACCGATGCAGCAGCTTGTCTTCAGAATCTGAACAAATAAAAAAATCCCATTAAACATAAACAATACACAGTATTTCAGTTATATAAGCCAATGCCAGAGTAAACCAAAGTTAATCCTGTAGTGTCAAGGAACCTACATAATTCTTTAGGAATGCAAATAAAACATGCTGATTTCAAAAACAGTTGTGATTTTATGGAAGTGACATTACCAGCAAATAGAGGTATCCTTACAAACTCTTCTGTGAGTCAGTAAGGCAATTAGCTATCCATGATCACAAGCATCAGAAATAGAGCATTGCATCTGAGCATTACTGAGAAGTTACACATAGTTACTGCACAAAAAAATAGAGCATTACATCTCTGCATTACTGAGCCAAGTTACACATAGTTGCACCAGAAAAAAAGTAGGTCTGGATTCAAGATTTATTTACAGTGTCATATATATTGCACACAGCTAAAAATGCTTCATTGCTACAGTTTTCATCAGTTAAAAGTCAAATTTGGCCAATGCCAGTTTCTACCTTTCTGAACTTACTCTAGGATTACTTAGACCTGCTTCAAAACAAAGTTTCTTGTTTAGAAAACTAGCATATGTATGGTCAGACAGAACTGCATTTCCTAGGGAAATGTGGCACTGAGATCTAATGCAAGCATTCCAAGGGTGTTTAAATTCATTTAGGGTAGGTTTATAAAGCAAACAGTCTACCTTTTTTGATGCAGTAACTGGATGAACTGGCCAAAACTGCCACCTTTCTGTTGTTGTGGAAGGTTCATAAGCCCCTTCCATTTGGGGTTTTGTAGGCTGCTTCTATTTCAATTCAATTCAAATACTTGAGTGTTGTCACTTAACCTGTCTCCAGTAAAACCACTGTTGCTGTTACTTCAGGTATTGTTTCTAATGTCACGATTCCACCCTGTCAATATGTCGCATCTCAACGTTTCTTTTAAGGAGTGATCTTCTCATTTTGTACAACAGTTCTCTTTCTGCTTTTACAACAAAGTCAAGCACATTCTGCAATGCATCTGTTTTTAGCATAAACTTGTTTCAGAAATATAAAATCCCTGTCATGTCATTGCAGATCCAGCTGAGAGGCATGAAATATTCAGCATTAATTTGTATTTAATCAGCTGTCAGCAGCTCCTCTTACATCAGATAATCCTGATTAACAAGCATTTAACAAAAAATATGCTGCTTTGCAGTGAAATTTCTAATCACAAAGTATTACTGATTTGTCCCAGCTTGGGAAGGGTGGAGGGAAGGGGAACAGCTACACAATATTGAGGCTGGGGAATAATTCTAGTTACAGTGAAAACTATCATATACTACCCATTCCCTCCTGCCCTGTCTGCCAAAGAAAAACTTGCGACCTGCACAGCATAGCTAGGAGAAGGCAGCAAGGACTCCATGTTACCATGCAAAATTTAGTTGACAAATAAAATCAAGGGATCCTATTCAGAGCCACACTGAAGCAAACAGTTGCATCAGAGAGCTCAGAAGTAAAAACAAGAGAGAGTAATGTTAGTCAACAATAATTTTTGCCAGTTTGTGTCAAGGCAGCATCTAAGATAAGCAGGTACCTGGGAAATTAATGTGGCTTTGGTTGTGGGGTTTTTTCCCCCCTGCAAATGTTGTATGAAGCTCTACTACTCTCTCTTGCAGAAAAGGAAATCTAAAAAACATCCAAGATGCCTCATACACTTTGTTAAAGCATAGCCTTTGCTTTAACAACAGTTCCACTACCCTACTTCAGACTCTTTCATTCATGGTCCTTTTGCTAAGCAACTGTATGAAATTAACAATTCAGTTAAAAACTTCTGAATGGGAGCCATAAGATCTTACCCTCATGTGCTGCTTGGTAACTAGCTGAGCAGAGCAGCACTGTCCCTGCCTACAGCCTAGTAACAGCACTTGAAAGTTCTGTTGGCTGAGTGACCAATTATGCAATTGCAACATGCAATTTCCTTCAACACTCTCAACAAAGATACTTCCTTCTGCCCTGCTACATTATAGTAAGAAAAGCTTCCTATTCAGTACCAGAGAATGGATATATTTCCCACCCCCACCCCCCAGCACAACTGATCATTTCATTAAACTGAAAAATTGGGTTACACTTCCACTGGACCAACGCACATATATGTCACCATGTTGCCAAATGGCAATGTTTAAACTTCCTCATAACTACCTGGCATAGCATGCAGGAATTTGTTTTACTGAAAGCAGTACCTATGTCTGCTGGAGGTCGTTCTGCCCCTCCAGTCCCACGCTGCTCTGCACTGCTGCCTCTCCCGGCTGCTCAGCATCTCCCCTGCTGTAATTCCTCCCTGGCAGCCCATTCCTGCCGACTGGCCTTCAGGTGAGAAAGGGAAGCAAGTGCCAGCAACTACAGCTGCATACTACTTCCGCATGGGAAAAGTCAATCTGGCAGAACAGCTGTAGGTACAGTGGACTGGAGGGATCATGGAAGCATCCACATGCAGAGGAACTATGTAACATAGTCTGATGCGACAGGAGGAACTGGAAAGGAAAGGGGCTGCTGCATGGGCACGCTCGCCAGGAGGAACTGGGCAGCACTGCACATCAAAAGGACAGGGGTGTTGAAGTAGGGGCACATACAGAAAGCTGCAGATGTGGTCCCTTTGGAAGATCTTCCCAGCTTTCAAGGCAACAATTCCTTACAAGTGATCTAGATTAATCTGGTTCTGTTGACAAAATCTGAACTTTTTTTCGTTTTAAATAATGGATCTCCTGTAGTATAAATAACAGCTGAGAAAAACTAAATTAGCTGCTATCTTAGTTTTCAGTCAATATTTGTTCAAAAATTAGTTTTCTTTACTTCAATAGACCTTTGTGGAGTAAATTAATACTTTTTCTTTGACCGGCTAATAAAAACAGCAGGTGAACAACAAAAGAGTAAGCTCATTCTCAGGAGATACCCTTGCTTGCCCTCCACACACTGTGTTGGCATAGCTTTGTAGGATGATAAATTCAACAGAAGGAAGCAGACAATAAACCTACTTGTACATATCCATTGTTATATGAGGATATATATATCCATATAACCTATGGATACCTACTAGTATCCACAAAGATAACTAAGTGTCAGAAGGCTTATGGTAGCTTATAAAGAATTCTGTTGCCAGACATGAGGCAGCACATAATTTGAGCAGTCAAAATAATCCCTGCAGAGCTTCTGACAGGCTACTCTTCATAGCAAGGCAGCTACGAAAAAACCAGGCACAAAGCAACACATCCAGTGTCCTACAGAAGTCCAGTAAGTTAGCGAGACTTCACCTACCCATTTAGCCACCATCACTTACTTCATTACTTATTTAAGGAGAAGGTGGAATTTAAACTCTGAGTACAGCACCTGCTTAAATCTTGTTCACCATACAAAATTCAAGCTTAAAAAAACCTGTTAACTGTAAAGATGCAAAGGGTCTTCTGTGAATCGCATGCTGTTCATTTTTCTCTGGCGTACATGTTTCAACAGGCACATTCACAGCCACCGCTTCCCAGGCCTCCAAGTCTTCCACTCATTGGAGCTACAAGGAAGAATACTTCTAAGAAATTTATTAATGGCTATGTTCTCAGAAGAGAATGATAAAGCCAATAATGCAGAATAATAGAACTGTTTGGGCTGGAAGGGACCTTAAAGACCACCTAGTTACAACTCCCCTGCCATGGTCACGGACACCTTCCACTAGACCAGGTTGCTCAAAACCTCATCCAACCTGGCCTGGAACACTTCCAGGGATGGAACATTCACAACTTCTCTTCAGCAACCTGGTTCAGCACTTCACCACCCTCACAGCAAAGAATTTCATCCTAACATGTAATCTACATTTCCCCTCTTTTAGTTTAAAACCACTCCCCCCTTGTCCTTTCACTACATGCCCTTGTAAAAAGTCCCACTCCAGGTCCCCTTTAGATACTGGAAGGCTGCTCTAAGGTATCTCCGGAGCCTTCTCCTCTCCAGGCTGAACAACCCCATCTCTCTCAGCCTGTCTTCCTAGGAGAGGTGCTCCAGCCCCTAATCATCTTCATGGTCTTCCTCTGGACTCACTCCAACAGGTCCATGTCCTTCTTATGATGGGGGACCCAGAGCTGAATGTGATACTCCAGGTGGCGTCTCATGAGAGTGGAGTAGAGGGGCAGAATCACCCCCCTCGACCTGCTGGCCATGCTGCTTTTGATGCAGCCCAGGACATGGTTGGCTTTCTGGGCTGCAAGTGCACATTGTCAGGCCATGTTGAGCTTTTCATCCACCAGAATCCCCAAGTCCTACTCCCCAGCACTGCTCTCAATCCGTTCTCCACCCAGTCTGTATTGATACTGGATGTTGCCCCGACCCACATGCAGGCCCGTGCACTTGGCCTTGTTGAACTTCATGAGGTTCACACAGGCCCACCTCTCAAACCTTTCAAGGTCCCTCTGGGTGGAAATCCTCTCCCTCCAGCATGTCGACTGCACTGCTCAGTTTAGCATTATTGGCAAACTTGCTGAGGGGGTTAACAGGTTTTACTGAGAGATTCAGCTTATTCCATGCAAGACAGTTTGCTGAAATATTGTAGCAAACCAGCTAATTATTGCCAGATACAGCAGTTTCTATATAGAGGCTTCAAGTTACCTTAAATAATTTTCCAGTCTTTGCCACCATCAAAGCCAGACTGCCACTCACAGCCCAGGAAAGCCCTATGTCAGAGCTGGCTTTAAGTCTTCACAAGCAGGTAACAGAGATGACTCAGGGCTGAGATGCAGAGGGAAACAGGTCAAAGCCTTTCCTGAAATTCTGCACAAACCCGCAGCTGCCAAGCCAATAACCTGTACTCCAGTTCTCTGCCTTGCTCCAGTCAGACAACTCTCCTCCCAAGGACACCACCAAGGTGACCAGCTGGAGTGACCTGAGATGCCATTTCATTTCCTCAGTGATTGGTAGCTTACACAGCACTTCCAAAACCCAGATAAATGTAGATTTCACAACTTAACACGCAGGTTATGTCAACTCAAAAGCTTTGTCTAAATTACATCTAGGGGTAACTCCACCTAGCCTATATACCCAACACCACTGTATATATATGAAGCACATTTAAAATCACGTTGCACACATCATCTTTGCCTGTGCTTGACTTTGCTTAGCACAAAACATAGAAAGCACAGAAGTGACAGCAACAGGGATTTAAGGTGATGTATCCTCCCCAACACAGGTCACAATAGACTGCTATCAACAACAGCCCATCAACAGGTTAAGACATATCTGAAAAGCAGAGAATACAAAATGAGTAAAAAATAAATACCATAAAGATAACTAAGTGTCAGAAGGCTTATGGTAGCTTATAAAGAATTCTGTTGCCAGACATGAGGCAGCACATAAATTGAGCAGTCAAAATAATCCCCACAGAGCTTCTGACAGGCTACTCTTCATAGTAAGGCAGCTTAAAAAAACACAGGCAGAAAGCAACACATCCAGTGTCCTACAAAAACAGGAAAACCTATAAATACCAGAATTCACAAATAGCCCCATGGCAAACAAAACCTGTGAGAAATTTATCCCTTACTAAAACAATACAGACTGATTTTTCCCTTTACCAACATATATTGCCAAAACTTTAATTTTCAGTTGAAAGAGGGAATTCTCCTGTGATTTGAGGAATTGGTGGTCACAGAACTATTAGGAAATCCCCAGTAGTTTACTTCTACACAGCTTAAAAACTAAGTTCTTATCCCTTTATTTTCAGGACAGTAATGACAGTAATAAAAGTGAGTGTTTAAGATCAAAATAATGATACTAAAACTCCATAGTTTGAGCTTCAACTGTACCTCATACAGTTAATATTAGTGATGCTATGACAAGTTAAAACTATTTGCTTCCAAAAGACTGTCCAGCTCTGCTTCCATGTAACACCATAGCACTCAAGACATACCCTGATAATTTTCAACATCAAATTATTACTTTCATTCACTAGAACAAGATCAGTTATAGGACTTAACTGTGATATTCCTTACAGGCTTGAGCTCGAAAACTTCAAAATATATTCATGTACTAGAAGCTAATTCTGGGAGTAAATTAAGATTGTCCAGTTAATTAAAAGTTGCAAAGACAGAGGTGGAAAAGACTCACACATAACCTACTCTTGTCCCCACAGCAAACATTTGGCACAGGTTTAAAGTATTATCAGTCCTACACAATGCATTAATTGAAGTGTAATTTACCAAACTGAACACTGACCAGCTTTTCCTCTGTTAATTACTCCAAAGTCACAGAAAGGATTTCCAACTGCGAACAATTACTTCTGTCAATGCCATATCTCAGTTTTCAAACACTGACTTGGTATTTTGAGCTCAGTAATGTCATATGGTTTAGCAACTTCCCTTAAAAATACAGGCTTTCAAAAGAACGAAGTATTACAGAAGGACTGAATCTTAGAATATGACTACCCTTACCAGCTTCTTTCAAAATTATTTATTAATTACAATTGGGAATAGTGTGTGCTCCAGATTCAGGAGAGTTTGCTCACACTTCAGAAGTTTGACTACCATCAGACCATTTCTTATCTTCAAGCCCTCATTCACCCAGCACCTTGGAGCTCAGGAACCTATGCCTACATTTATTGTATAACACAGCAGTAGGAAAAATGTAGCTCTTATGTAGGACAAAAAATGAAACCGCTAATTACCTATTCCATTTAGTCATACAACAAGCATATTCCTTGGTTTCAAAGACAAACGTGGTAGTAGAACTGTCATATTAATCATATTATTGGCATCATAAGACAGACTGTTTAACTATGGGCAGTCAAGAATATATTTGAGGCAAGACTTGAAAAAAACAACCAATATTTTCTTCAGTTCCCTTTTAAAAACAGAGATACTCCTTAGAGAGCAACTCAAGTCCTTAGAGTAACTCAACTCAGAGATGAAGAGGCAGTACACAGATGACATGTTCTCCAGACTAGTTACGGAACACAATTCCACAGCAGGGTGAAAAGGGCAGGTACATACAGTTACAGGCAGACTGAAAGAGGAGCAATCTTTTCCTGCTCCTGGTGCAAGAATGTTGTTGATACAATATAAAGGAGGAGGACAATTAAGCTTAGCTCACATAACCTATAAAAAGTTGGTCAGAAATGTGCAATCTTTGCAAAAGCTCTGATAATTCTGGCAATCAGATGTCAGCAGAAAGTTACTGATATGTATACTTTGACTTGTAAACTTTTAGCCATATAGAGAAACAGGCAGAACTTGGAAGATTTCTTCATTCTGAAGTACAGATGCCATGTATCTTTTGACTCTAGATCTCAGTTAATATATATTTACTCTTTGGATACAGAACACCTGACCAAGGGATTAAATTATATTGTAGAAACCAGGAATTAACCCATGGAATGAACACTGGACCAGTCCTTATTTTCCTACTCTCTACAGAGGCACAATAGAAGAAGGACCCTGTGTGACCATAACCAGCAGACCAGTAGGACTGCTTTTGAAGAGCCCACTTCAACAGTTAAAGTTACAAGCAATTTACATGAACTCTTCAATAAGTTAAGGCTTGTAATGACAGGATAGAAGTTGCATATCCCAACTCCAAGAACAGTTAAATCTTTGTCCAATGGAAATCTTAATTGTAAGCAAAGATCTAACCCAAAGACTTTCCCACTCCACAAAAATTCCTTCTTATCAGGTTCTGTTGTTAGTCTTTCCTGGATCCACCCCTTAAGCCCTTATTCATAAAGTGTCTCAGCTTCAGCTGAGTGAGGCACCAGCCTGGCACGCAAGATGTTGAATTCAAGATTCCTCAAACAGAGGTTAGAGTTTTGTTTCCCTTATGCTACAATCCCTAGGTTATTATGCCACAGACTCTGCCATTTAAAAACTTTGAAGGGGGGGGTGGGGTGCACTGCGCTATGAAGCCCTGGATATGGATAGTTGGTCAATGTATCCTTTTTTTCCTGTTCCCTAATGAGCTGAATTTAGACAAGCTTGTTATCTAGTCCACAGAGGCAGGCATTACTTCCAGCTCTTAGCCATGTTTACAGTACCTAACTTACTCTATCTGATGTGTAAATAGTTTAAGCTTTTAGCTTAAACAGCCTGAATGATCTTTTCAGGATCCAGTATTTCCTTTAAAAAAAAAAAAAAAAGATACTGCAGAGTTTATGTTTGAGACCTTGAGTAGGAAGTCTTACCCTCAAGGCTGTCTGCAGACTATCTCAGCTTTTACATCTGCTTCTCACTAGAGACATATTAAAGGCAACTGGACTCCTATTTCTGCACAGAAAACCTAATAAATGTTAAGCCATTCTTACACTCCCACATCCTCCCATTTATGTCTGTATTGAGAGAGCACAAGATCTTTGTTCAAAGTGTACTTGTAGATGTCATCATCTCCAGAGGCATTTTCCCTACATTTAATGTGCACGCTACAACCTCAGTCAAATTAGGAGTGCAACAATTTTTCTGTATTACTCCGTATTTGGAGTCACAAAGGAAGCATTTAAGAACAAGTCTTATATTTTTCTTGTGAAGTGCAATAAAAACCACCAACATTCACATGTCACCTACATGTTCTAGAGACTGCAACAAGGGAGTCAGTTCATCCTTTCCAAATGAAGCTTTACCCTGGAACAGCAGTCAGGTAGGGAAAACCCCCAAATTTTATTTAGAGACTTGTCACACTGAAAACCTTTTTTGCTACTATGAGGCTAGAAAGACTTGAAGACTAACAGATTCTGAAGTACTGTTTTTCATGAAAAAATGCAGCCACAAAACTGAAGTTAAATACCCACATGAAGCAAAGGCTGAATTACAGAAAACTCACTTTGCAGAGTCATGCTCAGCATAATTCCGGTAGACACAAAGTTGCTCTACCTAAGCAAAACTCCAACAACAGACATGCATACATGGCAGCTTCCCTTCATTCACTTACCATTAAGTTTGCAAGCAGATGCAACAAGAGTACCATCAGTACAAGCACTGCACATACCTGCAGGCATTGAGACAAAGTCCTAGGAGCACAAATTCCAAGAGTAAAAGAACGACAGGGATAAATGGTACAAAGAAGTGTAACCAGACTTGAAATTAAGCTGCCTGGCTTCTGCATATCTCCAAATTCAGATCAGGAACTCCATCTGTAAAGTGCTTTCAAACCATGTGACAAGAGTTGCTCTACAGGTAGGGCACGCTTTAGACTGCTCCATCATGAGAAACCCACAGGGCCCTCACCACAGTGTGCAACCAGAGCACAGGCAGTGCGACATACGAGGTTTACCTTCAACAAATGAAAGGCAGAGACTCCAGAGCTCTTCAGAAACATGGCATCTGGAAAAGTATTACATGAATTGTGTAACAGAAGCCCAGAAGCAACTACCTGAGAGGAGGTTGTAGCAAAGTGGGTGTCTTAACCAAGTAATGAGTGACAGGACAAGAGGAAACGGCCTCAAGTTGCACCAGACAAGGTTTACATCAGATATTAGGAAAAGTTTCTTCATAGAAAGGGTTATCAGGCATTGGAACAGGCTGCCCACGGAAGTGGTTGAGTCACCATCCCTGGAGGTATTTAAAAGATGTGCAGATGTGGCACTTAAGGACATGATTTAGTGGTGGGCTTGGCAGTGCTAGGTTAACAGTTGGAATTCATGATGTTACAGGTCTTTTCCAACCTAAATGATACTGTGATAAACGAAACTGCGTGCACATGCACCATAGATGCATGCCTTCTAGGAAGAAACTGGATCTATCACGTGATGCTGTAATACTCATCTGTCCAAGTTCAGTGCCTACAGGGTGTGTTGGATTTAGTACAGATGCACAGATTAATTGTACGCACATACGTGTCTGGCTGTTGACAGCAAAAGGCTATACACACATACAAATTGAGCACTGAAGAGAAGTTAAATCATCTGCTACAACAGGATTGATTAAAGCATTCTTGGCCCCAGATTCACTCAGTGCAACTACAGAAATCTTTTATATCTCCATTGTGAAGAGTCTCAGAGTAAGTGAGGCCAAACTTTCACAACAGACAGCGTTTAGTTTGAGGCTCATCATGCCTAGCATGGGCTAGGACAAACATCACCCACTATGGAATTATTTGCATTGCCATTCATGAACTTATGTAATTTATCAGGGACATTTCATGCAGCAAAGACACTGCCAAAGAACTGGACGATTTATGGGTGTTCTTATAGCAGAACCTCCTATAGCAGCAACTTTCCAACACAACATAGGTTTGCCAGCAACCCTTGAATACTGGAATACGACAAAAACAAGACAGAGGATGTGACAGGACTTACATAATGATAAATCTCATTAATAAAGATATGCTTGTCACTGTGGCTAAACTAGAAAATTACTCTTGCCTTACATTCCAGTGATCAGCATCACAAAGCATATTAAAACAGGCCAACTTCATAAACAGCAATGCAAAACCCATTTGGCTGATCAAGAAGCTTTCAGTAGCTTCTTCGTCTTTCAGTAAAAATTAATCTGGCTTTCAAAGATTTAGTAACAAGACAAATATTAACTGATTCAATGTCTTATCACCCAAATCTAGAAATGGATGTTGGCCTTCTGGGCCTCCATCTCCCATATTTTGGTGGAAATTCAGTTATTTGCTTAAAAATACAAGTACCAGCAAAAATAGAATTAGAAAATACCCAACAATGACTGAGATCTGCTTGATCTGAAAGAATGAAGGGTTTTCACGTGGACATACTTTCAGTCAAGGTATCATCACAGAGTGGTTTCTAGAGTTCCACGGGCAATTATATCCTTGCTTTTATCTTATAAACATGTTTTATCAGAAGTTATTCAACTATAGAAACTCAGCTTAATGTTGCAGTAAGTACACAAACATGCATTTGATCCCCTTTTTTAACAGACTTCCTATTTGCTTTCAGGTAATTAACACTGTTGTACCTCAGTTTCTTATCTGTAATGAGGCAAAACATGCAACACTAAGCATAGCAGGACTTCGGCCAGGTCTGTAGTCTTTGAATTCTGCTACAGCAAGAGCCAGTAAGGGTAGCATTGGATGAATCTTGAAGGGGATTAGCACAGAAGTGGCTATTTACTGACCCTCAAGGCTTCACTGGGTGAAGCGCACATGCAGAATACTTCTGAAATTTCTGCACTACTTCACATTACGAACAGAAGTTGCTGAAGCAGTACAGACTCCAAAAATCAGATACTGCATTCCTATCTGGCAAAGATACTCATGTTAAAACTCCCATGCATCAACCTGGAAAGAATGGAAGTTATTGTTTTACTGCTGAAAACTTAAGCTTCTTAGGCCTTACAGATAGTAAGAAGCTAACTAATCATTTGAGACAGTCCAGTCTAATCCTAGGCATAATAAACAGTAACTTCATTTCAGTATGTCGATTACAGGTCTGCCCATAAAATCTTCCATTAAGACTATTTTGAATCAAAAAAAAACCCATGCAGATGTTCCAAATTACTGATCAAGCCATCCTTTCACAGAGATTTAAAAAAAAGAAAGAGATGGCCATGTTAAACACAACATGCTTCAGGAGAAAAAAAAGCCCGAACAAAACCATCACACAAGTTTCGTCCAGGTCAACCAACTACAGCACTGTTTATTGTTGGATTGTTACAGAGAAGTGTCATAAGATGTCCTGTAGTTAGAATGTACTTGTTAAAAAAACAATACTGAACTTAACATTAGGACAACTTTCTAAGATGAAAAATGAGTGTAAGAGTACAATTTGCATTCTACCAGATGTACTTAGACTAAAATAAAAAAAACCCTGTCCCATAGGGAAGCCTTAGATTCAAAGACAAATGTGTGGTCTTGGCAATGCAGAGCTAGACTCAAACCATTAACAGGATCCACAAATTCTATCGTATCTCATATACCAAAAGTCTGAAGAATAAACCACCCCTGGAGAGTACAACCAACTTCTTGGTTTGTTGGTCAGCCAGAGTTTTCTCAAACATCACAAACACCATGCTTATGACACAACAGAGAACACATACAATAACAGAGAAATTATTGAGTAGTTCACAAGAATGTGGAAAAAGTTTTCTCAAGATACTAGGCCGGAAAAGGCTAGTTCAGAAAGGTGGTATCTCTCTAACTCTGGGTTCCATGTCACATTCCTAATAGATAGCAGAGGGCATCAGCAGCTGCACTTTCTTTGCCAACTTTGAAACCTGCAAATAAAATGTACCATTCCCACAAGAAGCAGTTTCATAACCTGTAACTTTAGACTTACTGAACTTGCCCTAGATAGTATCACATCCTACTGATACTGGAAAATGGCAGAAAACATGAAGAACATTGATGAGAACTAATTCATGCTAGTTGTTCGAAAGGCAGTTTTTCTCAAGCCTCATTCACTCCCTTTGCACACATACACTGCACTACAAAAGCAATGCACAATAGGAAATTGAAGCAATTTCTTCATTACCATAAACCCCTGTACATGCACTATCAAAGTTTTGATTATCATAAGGAATTACCAAACATTTTACAGACATTTAGCTTCTGCCATTGAGCACTTTGGCCATAACAGGAAAGAGCTGCTTCAGTACTCATGTCAAGGATGACTATTCCAAAAAGGTACACTGGGATAGCGCCAAGCCACTGAAACAGATTTATTTCAGAAAACATACCCATAGCTTTTCTACTAGTCATTAAAAGCTACTACCTAAAAGGCAGTGACTCCCAACCTCCTTCCAACTGCAGCGCTTTCTACTTTTTGTCATAAACCCATATTCCATAAGGCCAAAGGCAGAATACTTGCTTAACTTTGAGATGTCTATGTCATTCGTAAGAGCTGGTGAATGGCAAAAGGGATCATTCCCCAGCACTCAAACTCAAGTAGAATTAAGGCACACCTATGCAAAATGAAAAAGACACATGAACTGAAAAGGACAAGTGTACTTAAGTCCAGACAGGGAAGAAGGAAAAAAAAAAAGAAAAAAAAGGGAGAGAGCAGCCCACTGATGGGTATACCTGATCTATTCTCTTCCGAATGCTTCTGTTGATGAAAAGTTTTTCTGTATGGTCACTGTACTCTCGAGTACACTGGGCTCTCACAAAGCTACTGTCTCACACACACAAAAGAAGAGCAGCTCTAAAATTCCTGGTTGAAATTGAATTAATATTTTATGCTATCAATTTTATGTATATCAAAGTTCAGTTGTATGTCCTAGTAAGTAAATAAAATGCCTA
>JAVJGI010000040.1:14652011-14672515 GCA_035590275.1 Ibycter americanus | reverse complement strand
AGCGCACTGCGCATGCACCTGCTTCGACTCTGAGTGTCTCGGGCAGGGGCGGGGGAGCGAAACACAGGCGGGCGGGCAAGCGAGACGGCGAGTGGGTCAACCTCCTTAAAGGGGCCGCGGCGCAGCCTGGTGCCCGGGGCGGCCCGGGGAGGGGGCAGCCATCTTCCCGCAGCTCCCGGGGTGCGGGGCTGAGGCCCCCCGCCGCCTCCCAGCCTCCGCTAACGACTCAGTATAAGCCACTTAACAGTATGGCTCGTTGCTTGAGCCAGTTGTGTGATTTTGGTATTTTTTTTAAGGCCTGACTCAGGGGCTTTAAATACTAGCAGTTGGCAAAGCTGGGATGGGAAAGAAAATAGGGCCCCTTCTTTGTGAAAAGCGGGGTTCCTGTCTGAAAGACGTGCGTAAATTTCTTACCAGGTGAATCGTGTTGTAAGATCTAAGAAAAAAAAAAAAAAGTGGGAAGTTGGATCCTTCGGCGAGCTCTGCAGTGCCAGAGCCCCAAGCAGGGCGAGCATCCCACCGCCCTAATGGCTGACACCGCACTGCTCTCCATCTGCCCTAAAATGTAACAAACCACAGCAAAATGCATTAAGAAACACAAAAATACATTTTAAGGGCATTTCATGGATTTACTTATGGACTCCCCTTTCTGTGCATGAATCCTATTAATGAAGGTTTCGCCTTTTCCTTGCCTGTATCACAACTGGGATTGCGGTGCCATTACACTGGGACATCGCACGCCCTGGACTGCTGTGGCTGGTGTGGATAGATTCACCAAAGCAGAGGGATAGCACCAGTACCTCGTTTTCAGGCTTGCTTCTTTAGTAAAATTACTTACATACACACAGAAAGAAAGAAAGAAAGAAAAGAATTCTGCTCGTCTTTTTTCTTAAAGTAACCTGGAACCTAGAACCTAGGCAACGCTTTTCAAAATTGCGCCGTGAAGTCCCATCTGGCCTTGGCCTTGGCGCTGAGCGGCTCCCCCGAAGCTGAGGGGCAGCTCTCACCGCACTCGGCCAGGCCGGGCAGGAGCGGTTCAGGGGCCGGGCAGCAGCGTGCAGGTACAGCTGAGACAGATCTTGCAGCTTCACATGGTAGAGCATGATCATTGGCAAAAGTGATTATTCAATCTGAAAGAGGCAAACAAACCACTTGAAAGTCTAACCACTTCTGCTACTTTCTCCTTAGATGCTTAGCGCCAGTTTAGTAACTGCCAAATATTAGTGGATACCAAGTTCCTTCAAACCCACTTTGAGAAAGAATGAAAATGGAAAAGACCTCAGCAATCTATTTATTTGTCAACATATTTATCTTTTTTTTATTATTTTTGTACCTGAATACATGTTGACTTAAACTGCTAAGCTTAGTGCCTCTTCTAAGTTGGTAGGATTCAAGACGTATGGATTTGCTACACTAGTAACTTTGCAGTATTCTAGGTAAAAAGAGTCTTCTTGGATACAAAGAAGTAATTTGTGAGTATAGTTCACCTGCAAAACCTACTTGATGGACTCAAAGGAAATCACTGCACTTTAGTTTTGGTCCATGGGTAACATTCAGGCAAGACCAGGGCTGGTACACCACATACCTGCCTGCTGCCATCACCTAGGTAGGGAAAGGGGAGTGCTCAGCAAGCCATGCAAGCTCCCAGAAGTTTGTGTAGATAGGAGCAAATAGAGGAGATGTCCAAGAAGATACGAAAGAACATTTTCACAGAAGCAGCTGGGGCGGAATGACAGAGGAAGAGAAGTCCCAGTTCTGCTTCTGCTTGATTTGTGTAAGTGGGTAGGCTAAACGAAGTGCTTGACAGTAACTTTTCACTTCTGCTACGGCAAGGGCTTTTTGAAACTAGCAGATACAAATTTTGAGGTGTGGATCGATGCACCCTCCTTCCTGAGATGATGGCAGGTCACTCGCTATCACATCTCCTTCTTCTCTGAAGTCCTTTGAAAGTCTGTGTGCCAGGCAGGAAGCGATCCAGGTCCCACTGAATTGAATTCAAGGGAAGCAGGATCATGCTCTGAGTTCATGCTGGACTTGTTACCGTGGGGGCTTAGTACAAACCTGGGGGCTCTCACCTCTCACACTACAGAACTTCACCCTGTTACATAGAGCTAAGGAAACCATACAACCAGCCTCAGGGATGAATGATTTTTGATGCTCATAACATCATAAACTGCTTGGGGCTTGGCAGGGCAGGGTAAGACAAAATTTCCTACTTCAACCATAAGCAGGTTTATAATACTGTTTACTCTTTAGGGCTCTCCAAAATTGTAAGGTACCCTTGATTTGGATCTCTTATCTTCCAGAAGTACAAGTAAGAAAGTCCAGACCCTGAACATCATTGATGCTTCAACAGCAGCTGCCTACTAGGACATCCACATCCCACATAACAATTGAAGCATGAAAAATTACTGAACACTCTGGAAAATGTTGCATGACTAAAAATCCCACCAATTTTCTATTAGTTCTGCCTTCACTTTTAATTTCTTAATTGCTTCTTCTGAACAGAAAATTATTTTACCAGGTTATTACTGCGATAAAGAACAAAATTAAAGATTATATTTGCCAGCTAGTATCATAAAGTAGAGGAGTAGTAACAGCACATAACTGCTTTTGTGCTGCTAAATGCCCATGGATTGTTTTGTTAGTAGGGCTATTGCTGTCGGGCAGGTATAGCTGACACTTAGGAAAGAAAATAAGTCAGAGTATTTTCACGGAGCAAAGATTATTAAGCTCCAAATGTACTATTGGATGTATATGTACTGTATACATGTGCATATATCCCAGTGACAAAAGATGACTTTATTTTATATATAGATGGCCAGCCAGGTAAGTAAAACCACAGAAGCAAACCTGCCCTTAGGTGCCATACACAGAATACTTTGGCTACTTTGAAGCCTAATGGTAGCCTAGGAGAGAAAGTCCAAAGGAGAAAAGGAAGGCATCGTTATCCTCTCCCATTTGTACTCAGCTGGGACAATAGGGCACACTGTCCACTGATAACAGCCCGGTTTGTCTTGGAGGGGAGGACACCACTAACTTTCCATTACATGGATGAAAATAGAAAGCAAGCATCCTATACCCAAACATTTAATTTTTAGAAAATTTTCGAGGAGATCTCTTATAGCAAAATTTCAAGAATGGAAAAGAGAGGCAGCTTTGCAGAGATCCCTTATTACACTGTTGTGGTTCATAGCACCTTTCAGTTTGGATAAAGCTAACGTGAGGTTTTGCCCCCCCTTCCAGATTTCTCCACTTTCTGAGGTGCACGGCTAGTACTGCAGAAGCAGTCCCATTCACACTACAGTGTCCTTTCAGGCTTTCATTTTTGATAGTACAAATTCTCTGATACAAATGTAGCTCTTCAGAAATATAAAGAGTTGCAAGAAAATATGAGTGATCTACATAAATTTTGAGAAGCACAGACAAAACAAAAAGCCAAGGTCAAATCATTGGATGCTTTCAAGATGCCTGAAGTGCTTCCAGATACTGTAATGCCAAACAATTACAATGTTTTATATTTGCAGGGAGACAGGCACTTGCAATCTCAAAATGCCTTTTCCCCCAAAGAAGGTCACTTTGATACTTAGCTGGCAAGTGGGGAAATCAAGGCACTTCAGAAGTTCATTGTCTGTGCCAGACCTGATGAAAGTCTGTCATCTCCTCATTCTGTGCCCCAGTCACTTCAGGTGACTAATTACATTAGTCATCTCATCTTCTGCCATTACAAAGTCTGAGATTATTTTCAAGTTTGCTCATCTGTTGATGCAATTGCTCCCTGCAAATGATCAGCATGGCCTCTTCGTACAGGGAGCCTGAGCTAATATATGCACCATGCTCTTGACTGATGAACACTTCTTTAAGTCAAATGATGCAGGAGGATTTAGTGTTGGACCATGACGAAAGATAATGGTGATTTTACAATATAAAGCTCTTTTCACATTTTGCTGCCTTTCCTCAACAGTACAGCTCACTTGTATGAGACAGGAAAGCAAAAAATGGAATAAAGATAAAATGGCAGCCTATTAAGGCTGCATTAGAAAGAAGACTGCAGACCGGTAAGCATAAGGGAAGGTGGAAAGAGGAACTGCTGCTATTTTAATCATATTTTATCTCTACTGGAAAAAAAGAAAGATAAATTAGGGTAGTAGAGCTGTTACAGAATAGAGCAGAACATGGTATTAGACACCAAGATCTTTAAGCCACTTATTAAAGTTTGTGAAACACAGAATTTCTTCAGCAACCACCACAGGGACACCATTGCACTGAGAGGTACTTCCAGCAACTGCAGTGGTAAAACCTATGCTGCTAGCAAACAGGTGAGCTGGAGAGTGAGAGAAGAGGCCTGCTAAGCAATCCAGATAATCCAGCATTACAAAGTTCAGGAGGTCTTGGCCACAGACCGCACTTGCAAATTTATGGCTCTCAGGTTAGGAAAAACCTGAGATGCACCCATTCTTCAGCAGAGGTTTGCTCAGTGCAGTGGAAAAGCTACGAACACTTCAGCAGGTGCCAGGTCATCACCTCTGCTCGTATGAAAGGCACCTTTCTCCAGCAAAGCTCCTAAATGTCATTGGACTTACTTGGAGAGCAGTTAGTGCCTTTAAGTAAGGGCTTCACTCAGTCAGAGGAGAATGCAAATCGGGGAGAAATGCAGAGTGGCAGGCACTTCACTTGACCTCCCATTAGCCCTCCATCAAGCCAGTTTAGTAAACAAAGTAAACCACCAGGACCACAGTAGGAAATAAACCATATATCCAAACTGGAACTTTCTCACAAGCCTCTTTCCTCCCCCCACCTCAATGTTTCAGATCAATCAGCAGCATAATAGTATTCCTGCTAATGGACAGAATCAATGTTTCAGAGAACAGGGAAGGCAATATTTAAGAGGACTAGACTGTTTCATTACTCTCTGGAAGAGAACGCAATTATTTTTTTGTTTGTTTCTTTTTTTTGAGCAATCGCAGTTGTGCTGCCCTGATGGAAACAAATAGTCATCGATTTCACTGAGAATTCTGCCTGCCTCAGGAGCATGAGACTGGTATTTTACTTTGCTCACATCCTTTGCAGTGATGTAATCATTGGAGGGTTTTTCTTTATTGCTTATTTTTTTCCTTTCCCCCCAAAGTGCTTAATTCATTTGTTATTAGAAACCCTCAGAATTGCATTTGGCTCCTAAGTGATTTTTGGGCTGTGTTTAGGTGTTGCCAAGGGACATTGTCAAGAGACCGTTTCACTTTGTCTCAGCTGTTTCCTTTGCTGCAGTGGTACTTAGTTTCCTCTTCAGATCACAGGGGATGTTGCAGTTTTTTAGTGGGGCAATAGGTAAGTTAATTAAAGCACCTCAGGGAAGGGCTCTGAAGAGTGTCGGTCTCAGGGGCCAGTTTCAAAATTCAGTGAACAAACATTGACTTCACAGAACAATCATGTTAGGCATTGCTGGGTGAGACATGAGCAAGGATAAGCACCTAAGGCTGCATCCCATAGGATGTGTTCCTCAATCTCCACTGGCACGACCACGAGCTGACAGTGCTTAGCACCCCACGGGGCTGCAGCATCACTGTTGCCACTGTTCTGTCCTTGCACCACTAGTTTGGTTTGAAAGGACCTGGCTGTTTACTCCCATCTAAAAGGTAGAATTCAATTTAGCTGATCAAAACCTGGACTGGTTTTGCAACATTCACTTGAACTACTATAAACTAAATTAATCTTTGTTTGTGATCTAAGTGATGTACAAGACTACTGAATAATGGGAGAAAAAAAGGACTATGATTTAGTTATTGGCTCACCAACTACATCAAACTCTTTAAAATAACACTGTTATCACAGAGGCATCTGCTGTATCCCATTATACTGCTACCTTCATGCAATTCCATCAATATGCTCCAAAGAACAGCAGGCATTAAAATAATTTTAGCACACCCAATTGCTGAACATAAAGAACTTTAAAGAAATCCTTTCCCCATCAGTACGTGCATCTTCCTGTGGACCATCCAGTAACCTAATATGAAGTGTGTAGGTAGCACTCTTTTTCTGTGCAGTAAGAAATTCCCAGTCACCTGTCACCCGCCTGGCAGGTATATTTCGTTTCCAAATTTGGTCTTCCAGAGTGATAATTTTAAGCAGCCTGGGTAGCTAGAAGGACAGAAACAGAGTCCTTACTGCTCACATAAGCAAAAGTCTCTCTGACTGCAAAGAATAGTTTGCTAGCAGAGGAAATGGGAAGCCAGGACTTTTCCCCATACTGTAATCTGTGAGGGACAGACTGGGTGCAGATGAAGGCTGCCATAAAACAAAGCGTTTAGGCATGCACTTAAACACTTCCTTTGCTGAGCAACTGAAACACTGACGTCTTTCTCTTCCTTTTTCCTGAGCATGAATATGGCACCTAGGACTAAATCTAGCACCAGATGCAGCTGTTTAATATTCAGTTAGCAACAAAAGGAAGTAAAGCTGACATTGCACACTGCAATTACTTAAACTTATTCGGAGCTTACCCCACTGATGAAAAGATAATATTTTTTGAGTCAGCTGATAAACCCCATGCATGAACTAGGAAACATTCTGTGCCTGTTTATACCAATCTGGATACAGTCCTATTTCAGACACCTGGGTTCCTGGAGTCAGAGCTTAAGTGCATATTATGTTAGTGATCAGACTAGAACAAGCAGCTTCCCACTGTGACCTTGCTGCCTCTCAGGAATGCATCACAAACCAGTGCTGTTTTTTTTTTTTAATACATGGTCATATATTCCTTATTCTAAATGATTCCTGTCTCGGGCAGTGAACATGCTAAAAGTGGAAAGAAGCAAAATAGTCTTCTCTTGTGAGGTAATAGGTTGTACCTCAGAGAAGCTTAAACCATGTTTTTGTGCCTTGGGACTTCTTGTATGAAATTAAGCAAGATGACTAGGCAGCCTGTCAGTGGTACCTCCCATTCCGATAATTTGTAAGTGCCCAAAGTGACACAGCTGAACTTCAGTGACTTCACACCTGAAAAACTAAGTTGGAAAGATCTGTATTGTGGAAAGATCTGTACTGTGCTTTACAGAAACACTGGTGCAATTCCTGCTCCAAGCAGTTCACAGTTTAAGTCACAGATCAGAGGAAAACACAAACATTGAGATCAGTCGTACACAATGGTTTTCTACCACTGCAGCGAGGTGTCTCCACATGGCAAAATAGAATGTCCTACAGCAGTCACCAAGCTAGTCCTAAACCAACTAACCTGAGTACAAAAGACGGAGCAGTACAGCGTCTCTACTATGTGCTTCCCAGCAAGGCTGACCATTCAGTGCTGGCTCTAGCTAGTCTGTGAGCCCTTGGCCTGTGCCAGGCAGCAATTCTCCCTGTCCCAGGACTTACAGCCTGCTTTCCCATGGAAACCCCATTTATGATGCTGGACACTAAACAGCATGTGTGTACTGCCCAGTCAACCTGCACATGTCATCTCTTGCCCAGCTGGCAAGATGTAAGAGACAGACTGGGAGGAACTGCAGTGGAAGCGCTGGGAACACGGCAGGGAAGAGGAGAGCTGGGAATGGAGAAGTCTGGAGGTTTCACACTGAGAAAGCTCCAGTGGGAAATGCAGGGTGCACAGAAACCAGATCAGGAGAAAATTAGGATTCATTAGTTACGCTGTTCACAGGACTCTATTTTTCAATTATATCTTCTTCTCTTCCACGAAAAGGCAAATGGTACCTGCTTCTTCATGCTCCCATTATGTTCTGATTATTATTTTAATCTTAATTGTTTATCTGTTGAATTTTACTTTGAAAGGATGGTAGGGACAGATGTACTGAATATAACATTTCTATGGTTTGTTCAAAGAAGACCATCTTAAGCAGGAATGTGAAAGGGCCTGGGGAACCAAGAGGGAGCAGAGAGAAATATAAAAGCAGCGAGACAGTCCTAAGTATGCATGCTTCTAAAATGGTTTTAATGGGGTCACTTGTGTCCTAAGGCATAACACACTACCGTTCGGATGACAGACTCTGGCCCTGAGCTTGTGAAAGGTTTTGCAGATGAGCGTGACAAGCTTGGGTTTAGCACAGAGGCGACTGCACTCAGAGGACTTGAATGTGGCCAGATGGCGAAGAGGGGGCATGTGTCCCCACTGGAAGACTGAATGGCTACCATGAAATACGGCAGAGAGTAGGAGACTGCCGTGCAGGAAAAGACCTTGTGTCAGACTGAGGCTTGGACAAAGGTTTCAGAAGAAATGGATGGGTTTGGAAAGGCTGCAAAGGGATTAAATTACAACATGGTGACAGTAAGAAGGAATGGCTGCACGTTTATTCTGCAATAAACCTTTAATTTGTTCAATGCAGAATATTTTAAAACCTTCCTCATTCTCCAGAAGTACAGCTATTCCACCCAATCAGTCTGTTTTCTCTTTTCTGTGTTATGTTTTTCTGTTTTTGCAGAGAAATAGAAAATATACTTTTAAATTAGGAAACTGTAATTGGGTAGACAATAAACAACATGGGGCAGTTCAAACACATAGCAGTTGGGAACTGTCCTCATTTAGAGCCTTTCTTACAAAGGCATCTGTGGAACCCTGTTCTCTCTGCACTACCATCCACCCCTGCCATGAGAAATTGCAGGCAGCCCTGAGAGAACTTTGTTAGAATTAATCACTGATCAACTTCTTGTAAAGGCTTTATGTAATTCTGAAAGGTGCTAAGGGAAAAGCAACACATGCACCCAGAGCCTTAGGATAAAAGAATTGAAAATATGGTCATATGAGTTCCTCAGGAAAAAAATAATATATGCATTTACTAGTCAATAAGGGGTTACGAGTTAGGTTTTTGTCTGTTTGCTTTTTGTAATCTTTAAAAATGCTTAATACATTGCTTGTGAGCTGCATGTTTCACTTTAATGCAGAGTTAACCATTGCAATTCATTAACTGAATTTATGTTGCCATTAAATGTTGCAATCAATTCAGTCTCAATATTCTACACTTTTATCTCTGCTATAAAAAAAGCTCTATTAGCTTTACTTGGCTCAAAAACAATACAGTGAACTACCCTTAATTATTAATAATCTGTTTCCCCTTCAGTGAAGCTTTTTGGACCTTTACTACAGTCCTATGATATATTTATTTGGTGTGTAGGGTTCAGAGCAATACAGTGCACTCTCTCTGGGAAAGAACCCAAAAATAACTATCTACTTGGTATCAGCTCAAGGGATTTCCTAAGGGAATGAGAGTATCACTTCAGGGCAGGTCATCAGTGGTTTAGGGGAATTAGACAAATCTGTGCCTGGGGAACAGATGCCTCAGGGTCTGTAAATGTGTGAGAGAACCTTTCCCCTCTCGGTCACCAGTTCAGGTCCATGCAGTACAGCAGTGACTGGAAGCTATTAAACATCTAATGAACTTCTGGGGACTCCTGAAAAAAGGAGTAGGATTCCTAACAGACACATCTCGGAGCCGCTCCTACTCAAACTTCAGTCTCAACAGTAATACATAGACCCACAAATTGGGAATAAGCATAGTAGAGTGAATCACATTTTAGCTGCTAAATGCAGTAAGTAGGTTGCTTCTGGGCTGGCAATCCAACTTTAAGTTTACTACTGGCACTTTCTTGTTCGTTCAAAGAAACAAAATAACATATTACAAAGCACTTTGTTATAACCTTTCCACACAAACTCCATCAGAAGGGCCCAGAAGACTTAGAAACCCACACTTGCAGTGTCTCAGGCCTTGGGGAAGATAAAGGAGTAAAGCAGGATTTGATTTCATGCTTGGAAGCCATTTCTGGGAGTCCTGGGACTCCCAAAGTGCTACATGCTGCACATTTAGCTTTGATGCAGGTCTGCTAGGAGAAAGAGGAGACAAATGCTGAGCATTACAACCACAAACCACAGCTGTTGATGGGAATTGGCAAGAGACCAGGGAATGCCGGGAAGCGTAGATGGCCTGCAGCAGAAGGTAGGGCTGAGCAGGGCTCTCTGACACTTGAAGCATTTTGATTCAGCTCCTGGTGCTTTTCCATCCTGGCATTTGGTTTCCATGATAGTGCAAGGTGGGGACAGTATGGTGCAATTTTATGGTATGTTCTACTAGGTTATGTTGGCACTTCCTTTGGTAAACACACCTTAGCACAGGCTCAGGTTCACCATGCCCCTGGGTTCAAATTATTTGCAGGTATACTGTCTGCTTTAGCTTGCTGATAGCTCGTTCCAGTTGCCTCTGTATTTCATTTGAAGAGGAGGGGGTTGAGACCTGCCGACTGTCCTCCTCCTTTCTTCTAACTCAGGACAGAGACATGCTGAGGAGCAGAGACAAGCTGTGGCAAAGCCCTGTAAGTTGGCATTGCTGCAACCAGAACAGCGTGTGGTGGGGCTTGGAGCTCTGTGGTCCAGTGCAGGAACTGGTGAAGCTGGAGCTCGGCTTTGCAGCTGCTGCTCAGCTATGAGACCTTGAACATACCCTGATGCTCCCATTTCTTCATGCCCTTTTGAATGGAAGCTCTTCAGGGCTCTCTTTATCTACTCATGGTACATGATGAAACTGTGCCCAAATTCAAGCACAAGCGTCTGAGTAGTACAGTAATATAAATTGTAAAGAGCACGCAAGTTTTGATGGCTGAAAAAGGAGGAGGGGGGATAAAAAAAAAAAAAAAAAGAGGAAAGCTTTTCTGTAATGGGATCCACTGCTCACCCGCTTTTATTACCAGCATGTGCAAATCTATCTATTCTAGTCCATTATATTCAAGAATCTTATAGTCAGTGGCAGGTGAAATGTCATACCTCAGGGTAAATTTTCACTGCAGTAGGCAAAGAATTTGTCCTTTAAACACCCTTAGTATTAATGGGAAATTGATCCAGCAATTTAACCTCCAAGAGATACAAATGTCTCATGTGGGACCATTTTCAAATGTGTTGACATTTTGATTCACAAAATGAGATGTTTTAACAAACAAATGCAAATAAATTTCATTCAGGATTTGAGGTCAGCTGGATACTGGAAGAGAAATGTGCAATGAATGTTTACTATATTCATCAAATATCTTTTAATCTCTGTACACTCAAGGGATTAAAGTGGCATCAGAGAAAGGAAGGGCAATTTCTAAAATTCTCTGTATGAACTGGTACATCCTCTCACGGGGCTGGAACCTAAATTCACCTATTTTTATTGCATTTGCAATAGTAGTGTCTAGGGCAAAAGGAGGCTTTGGGATAAGGGACCGAGTTTCAGTGACCTCTGAAAATACATCTTTCGCACTATCGAATATGCTTTCATCTCCGAAGAGCTCTGATCCTGCTGAGCTCCACCTGGGGGAGTTGTCAGTGTTTTACTGATGTCAGTGAAATTCATGGTAGGACTGGAGCCCAACAATACAGTGCAGGGAACAAAACAAAACACACCAAGAGGGGTAGCTTGCCTGGTTCCCAGGCAGAGGCTTTGGCCAGTCTTGCAGCTCAGAAATTTTTCAGCACACTGTGAGAAAGACAATTGAAACAAACATTTAGGACACATCCACAACTGCCTAACAGATAACGAGCTCCTGGTAAGTCAAACCTTAACGAAACCCAACAAAGCCCGAGTGTCAGTTTGGGCTCCATCCTGCAGAAGAGGGTAGGGCAGGCCTGGAGCAGCTTCAGAGAAGAACCAACTTGGCAAGTTGCTGGATCTCAGCTGGGCATTAACTGCTACCACCTGCACTTGGACCAAGGCTTCAAATGCACTGGCAAGGCTGCAAGCAGGGCTCTGGGGGCAGAAACAAGGCTCACCTTCCTCCTCTCCCGCTTCTTCAGCAGGTGGTACAGCTCCCAACAGAGGGGAGCAAAATGGGCATGCGCTCCCCATGCTACCCCCGGTAGGTAGGGCAGGTAGGGACTGGCTCTGATTGTCTCCAGCAACAAGGACACCTTCTGTTTGCCCCCCGAAGTCTCCACAGCAGCAGGGCTGACAAGAGGCCGGGGCATGCTGGACATGTGGGTAGTAATTTGGATGGGGTGTCTGTTATTATTTCACAGGGGGATTTCACAGGAAGCCCATGGCTCCTCAAGAGGGGACATAAGCATCCCCTGTTGTAGAGACCCCGGCTGGTGAACGTCCCATGACAGGGGGAGCGTGAAGATTCGGATCATGTCATGCACGAGGAACCAGGGGAGGAGAACAAATGCAGGGGAAGTTCCTCACTGAGGTCCCCCCACAGAGCATCCTCTGCCCTTCCCCTTCCCCAGCAGGGCTGGTAGAGAGGGGGTTGCATTTCTGGGAGCCACTGCCCAAGGGAAGTTACACCAATATGGGCACTGGCTGACAAAGTGACTTCCCTCACAGACACACGTACAACAGTGCCCAACAGAGTTAAGAGGAAGAGGAAAAGCTCAAATGCTCTGCAATATGCAAATGACTGTATTCAGCTCTATGAAAACAACTGCCCAGGAACAGCTCCAAACCTGCACTGTGCTGGGCAACATGCTGATAAGCCACGACCTTTTAGGTGGCCTTGTAGGAGACGGTCCTCTCCAAGGACTCTGCGTAAGTGCTCCAGCATGCCAGCGGGATGAGCAGGCACACAAGGTTATCAGGATCAGTCCTTTTCTACATGCTCACTCCAGCGTAGTATTTTCCTTCTGGGGCCCTACTCCCCTCTCTTGCTTCCTCAAACTGACTGACGTGCTGCAGGAGTCTGCGGGGGGAAAGAATTTACTGGTCCTGTACCAGCTACATGATCTCTTGTGAGCCCCATGCAAAAGCATGCAAGGCTTGGCAATCTCCACCCTGGGTGGCGTTCCCCTGCAGAACAAGAGTTCTGAGTACATCCACCAACTGCTTCTCACATCAAGTAGTTTATTTTTAAAAAAAAGATGACAGACCAAACAGAACCTCAACAAGTTTAAAGGACCATTGTTTTGGTATGAACAGCAGTGACAAGTCCTAGGCGTTATCATACCTCGAATGCATAATGTATTTTAGAGGTGGTGTGATTCATGTTATATCCAGGCACAGAACAGGGTAGCAGCAGACCTAGAACAGGTGTAAGTGGACCTAAAACTATTTTTGCTCATAAATGCAATGACAGTAATGCCAATAACCAGGATGTCTGATCAGCTGTGGATCCTGGGCACAAGAAATCCTGGTTTTACAACTCAGAGCCACTCCTAAAACAATGTCCTTTCAAAGCGATAATCCTGGGAAAGAAACATGGTCCCAACCCTTAAATAGAGATGTGACTGGCTTCTTCATTCACATCTGACAGACTGCTGTAGGCCACTGCTAGTCGATATCTGCAATACTCAGAGCACACTAAAACGAGAACACTGCCGCACACAGTAAATATTTCTTAACGCCTTAACGGAAGTAGGATGCCAGACAGATCTATTAATGCACAGAAGATCATATTTGGTCATACGGCTAGTCCTTCAGAGGGGATTAGGATTCACAGGCAGGAGCATCTGCCCTCCTCAGTACTGGGACTGGCAGAACACCCTTAGGAATAAAGCTCCTACTTTTTCCCCTCTAAGTTTTGTTGATTAGTCCAGACCCACCACCATGAAAACCCAAATCATCCCTGGAATTTGCTGTCCCCATGTCTCTGGCAAGACACTGAGTTGGGGGGCAACATAAATCATCCATCATCTAACTCTACCCCGACAGCAGCTAGCTGTCCACCGCAAGGAGCACGCTGCAGGATGATGCCTACAGAGACAGGCTCCTGTTGTCCCTCCATGGGGCAGCTCAAAGGAGGTACAGCCCAGGGAAACAAGCCAACTCCAGGTCATCTTCAGGCTGCTGCAGTCCTCCAGAGAACAACCACATGGCTGTTCCGATTTTGGGATGGTCCCTCAGCACCGCCCCTTGCCTGCAGCAGCCCAGGCACCTCACAAGCCCCCAGCACGATCCCTGCCAGAAGCTGCTGGGCAGCAAGATGCCTGCTGCAGCCCAGCCCTCCCTGGAATGGATGGGAGCAAGGTGAGAGGGGCAGGACTCCAGCCCTGCCACCTAAGACGAAGCTGTGCAGTCAGTGCTGGCTGCTGACAGCCAAACCAGGGCGCACTTTCTTGCACTGTTACAGGAGGGAGGTCATCAGTTTAACTGCACTGGAACACCACCAGCCCTCTGAGTAAACTTTTCAAAGCTGCACTAATGCGTTGTTTAATTTGGATTTCCAACTGACCTCCAGTTCCTCTGGATATGATAAAGGTGGAAGAACATTCATTCCCAGGAATTTATCTCCAGTGGAGGGCAGAGGGCCTAGCACAGCAGTTCTCAGGGGAGGGGGGAAGAGAGGCAAAGACCCTTGCTATTCTCCCTTCTCTCAAACCCATTACCCCCAGACATGAGCAGCCGTATGTCACCTCCGTCAGCAGGACTGAATAACTCAACCAGCCCTCCACAACTCCCTTCTCCATCAACTCAAGATCCCTTTTGCATATCATTTTCCCCTCTACAAGCAAGTTTCCACCCTTTCCCACCAGTGTAACGCCCACTTTAACTTGTGCAAATAAACCTGTTTGCATGGGTCATGCTGCAAATGAAAATTATGCCAAGATGTAAAATGAAAAATGGATCTGCAAAGAACCAAAGCAACCTAGTTATTCTTGTGATGTGAATTATTTCAGCAACTGGTTTATACTGCAGCCCCATTAACAGCAAAACAATTACTGTGGAGGAAAGTAAACCACAGCTGGGGAGAGGAAACAACAAGAAGTGTCTTGGGGGCACCTATCTCACTGAGGAAACAGTGGGTGGACCCTGGCCCCAGCATGGGACTCGGGCCACATCCAGGGCTCTAACATGAGTGTGACCTTAGCACGATGCATCCAAAGCTGCATTCATGGCAGCCGAGCAATGAAATTAAAGGAGTGCGGTAAAAACACTGGCTATTGCTAACATTTCATGGTGCTGAAAGTAGCGTTGGTATTGGCACAAGGTTAGCAGCATCAGTACAGCTCCCTGCTAACTAGTGACTAAGCCCTAAAGGGAAGAGAAGCTGCAAGGACAGGAATGGGACAAGGTAAAGTAAGTGCAAGCTGCAAATCTCTGCTTGCCTTGCTCAGCATCAGATGAATATTAATTCTCTGCTGGTTTGCACAGCCACAGACAGGCCTGTTCTTACTAATTTTAGACCTTGCCTAATTTGAAACTTCAGACATGCTATTTTTGTGGTGAGTTTTTTTCCCCTCTTTTTAGCAGGTTGTAAGCTGTCAGATGCACCCTGCATGGTTAAGAAACTGGTGTTCTCCAAGGGGAGGTGGGAAACTTTTGTTAGAAATAAAAAGCAGACAGAAAAAACCTGCACATTAAAACATTCTGTTGAGCTCCAAGAACAAGTATTGGAGGCAGACCAGCCTGTCTGTGCTGGGCTGAGAAAGGGAGTGGGGCCTCTGGCCCAGCTGCATTCTGGTCTGGAGCATGAACCTTCCTCAAACCTTGTACATGCACCAGCCCTATGTGCCCTGCTACCTCCCAGCTGCATACACGCAGACATCTCACTGTGCCCCATCCCTGAGCGCACATATAACCATCTGCCCTCTTCTGTCTTCATTCCCTCCACCTGTACATCCACCCTGTTTACAAGCCTTTGCTCATCTTGCCCCAAAATACATCTGAACTCAGCCCCCCTCTCCCTGCCGCTGCACCTTTCCTCCCACATGTGCAAGCACCTTTCCCCTGCTTCTGCTCCTGCTCTCACACACCCACCTGTTGCCCATCTCCCACAGAAGTGAACAGAAGATGAAGTTCTGAGCCTGCCCGCAATGGGCAGCAACCCTGCACTAGAAACGCATGTGAAAAAGTGGTGAAGTGAGGAAACATTTGTAAGAGGAAGTGAGTGGGTGGAGGGAAAAGCCTGGCGTGAACAAAAATCAACAAACACCACATTGAAACTTGAGCACCGAGTGCCCAGGGTGGATAAAAGGACAGTGAATTTACAAAATACTACGCAAATGCGTGTGTTCTATGCCAACATACACCTACGGTATGCTAGGGAACAAGACGTGTACAAGTACTGAAAATAAAGAGTTGGCTCAAAATAAAAAGAGCTAATGCCTTAAGAGCAGCACAGGTAGCTCCTGCCAGGGTGAGCAGGGAAGGCATCAGACCATAGATTATGGCCTCATTTGGGACATGCACCTTACTGGATCCCAAACACCCAGTCAGTAAACGGGAAGCTCTCAAAGTCCAAACGGGCTGATGGTGTCTCACTAAGCACAGAGACAGATCTTAGCAGTAATTAATAGACTGCATGCCCCTACCCATTTTAATTCAGTACTTTCAAGTAAAGCACTTTAAGATAATATTTATATAAAAAAAAGGAACTTATTTCTAGAACAATCAAACTGGAAGCCCAGCCCTGCTGTTTGTTTCAGGTAGAGCTGTAGTTCCTCAGTTAAGATTTCTCCCTGTCAGATGTAGCAGTGCAAGGACCTAGGAATACGATTCCCAGTTTTTCAGCCTATTATTTGTGCATTCCCAACCGTAAAACCTTCCTTCCTTCTTTGGCCTTGCAGAGCAAGATTGGCAGCGCTATGGTTTCAGTAACACACCACAGAAGATCTTGGGTTTTTTTCCATAAAGGACAACAAACTTGACCCAAAGGAGCTGTACCAGATGCCAGCCAGTTTGTCCTCTGAGAATCAGCCCATGAAACCTCAGCTCACATTGGTGAGAAGTTATTTAGACAAGTCACTCCTCTAACCACTCACCCAGTGAGTTGGTTGCATCCAAGTTGTGGCCACCAACAAGGGGAATGGGTGATTAACAGGTAAACAGCTATTGCGACATACACAGAAAATTATCCAGCTTTGGTTGCATCTCGTTTTCCTTCCCACACGTTTCAAACCATCCTGTTCCGCAGGGATCGCCTGCAGATGGGGTTCACTTCCACACATAGTAAGACTGCCCATGCCACTTTCATTTGAAAAGAATAACAGAAGTGATCTGAGAGTTGTCTGTATATTATTCCCCAAATTTGGCAGTGGAGGAGCCCAAATATACACACTCGGCATGACACTGCTCTCTCTGAGGCTATGATGAGCAAGCGCTCTTGGAAAGCGGGCAGTGAGTCTGTGCCACGGGTTACAGTGATTGCTACTGACAGGTTCTTCATGGTATCACAACAAATTAGGTCACAGATTAGATCTTCACAGCACAGACTACAACTAGTGTCTATATTTTTTTCTTAAATAGAGATGGTTGTGGCCAGAAGGTTTGACCTCAAGACTGGGAACAAGGCAGATGTGGGGGAGTGTCCCTAATTCTGGCTGAGACAAAGCCTGTCTTCACGAGACTCATAGAATTCCTAGTTTTCTGCTGTGGTCAGAAGATTTGGTATTTTTCCCCTTCTATCCAGCATACCTTTGAGAAAGTTTTTCCAGTAGATACTCTGGAGTAGATCTTACTGCATGTCTGCAAAGCAGCTATCAAACCCAGTCTTTTATAAAAACTGCATTTTCAGTGATAGAAAAGCAGCTTGCACCATGTAAAAACCTGCTGGGAAAGGAAACCAAAGCTACCTATTAGACTTATCCCACTAATACCACAAGGTCACACATACACTCAGTTTCTAGACCTCTGGTGTAGAAGAATCTTAAGGGAATAAATTCATGTGCGCCGTATTCAAAAAACAACAACAACAAAAAAAAACACTGAGGGGAAGAGTTTTAAAATATACCCAGCAAGGACAGTAATAGAACTCAGGCACCAAAAGAAAATCCAAGCTATATCAAGCTCCACACAGAGCAGCGTAGAACAAAGGTTTCCAACAGCTGAGTAACTACAGACACCATGCAAAGTGCTTTCTACCCATTGCAAGATACAGCCTGACTGCAGATTTGAAATCCCTGCTCCAGCAGCTGTATTCCAGGAGACTGTTAGGCTGCCTCCTCCTCAGAGCTGTGCTGCTGCAGGGGAAAGACAGCACCTGGGAGCCAGTGAACCTGATTCAGCTCCTGGTGGGACCCTGCAGGTCTGCATGAAGGCAGCGATCCAGCAGATAAGCAAGCTCACAGCCATGGTACGCACTAAAGGAAAACATAAACCAGATGACTAGGAAGATAGGTCTTGGACTGAGCTAACCTCAGAGCCAAGCCTTCCTAAGTCAGCATTGAGAGCGCGCTGCAGGAATGACCTTCAGCTAACAGAAACAGTCCTGATACCCATGATGGCATCACATGCCTCCATGTACTTTGCTTGCGTGGCCTAGAGACCCACGCTGGGTCTCAGCTGAGCCTCTGAGGCATGTATTCAGTCGACCAGAGCAGGCCAGTTTATACCTGCAGACAAACCAACCTGTAGTCTCTAATCAAGTTCTTCAGGCTGTTTGCAGGCAGAGGACACAGCCTCTCTTCCTCTTCCCAGTGAAGCAAGAGGAGCACATGATGCTGCGCCTGTTCCCCATTTGCAGGTTTCGACAGGCCAGCGCTCGGTGCCCTCCACTCTGCCTCCGACCAACCCGGCCAGCCCCAGCCAGGTGCCAGCATGGTTGGCCTGAATCACCACAGCTACGCCTCCAGCTCTGAAACGATCTCACCCTTCACTTCAGCAAAAGTTCTTCACAGGAAATAAGCTTTTACTTTCACAATACTCTTGGCCTTGTTCTTCTCCAGCAAGCACAGGAAGTATCTCAAACACCAGCCTTTATTCTTGTGAGCCATTATTTATCCTCTGATACCTCTGAGTAAAAAAAAAAAGCAGTTAAGAGTGGCTGTGCCCTCCCATGCTCTAAAGGAGGCATTAAACTTTTTTAACCACCCTCAGCGCATCAGCTTCTTCCACTGCTCTTACTGGGCACACTCACATTCAGAGACACAGAATGAGGCCCAATTATTTTTTCCTCAAGACTGAACTGTGCCGTGCAGATTATTGAAGATCCATTGCACATGCTCCTTGCTAAGCAGTCTGAACTATCGATCTCAGTTAGAGAAACGAATGCTTTAGACTTTATTGGAAAAGTTTTTAAGGTCCTGTTGGTATAACTGTTCCTGCTGGATCCTGAGCACTTCCTAGTCTCCGTGCAGAGCACTGCCTCAGACCTGCTCAGAAACTCCATCATGCCAGAGGTGCTTCTGCTGAGCCATAGAGGAAACCACACCACCAACCTGGGGTGCGCCCTGAGAAAGCAAGTGGTGACAACTGTCAGAAAACGCACTAGCGAGGCCTCTCAGTCTGATCAGTGCTTGAAGTGAGCAAAAGCAAGTAGCAGGTAGGAACTGCCGCCTGCAACAGCAGCTTGAGAGCATCCTGCTGCCTGAACAGGTACGGGCTCCCAGTCCCTGCTGAGCGGGGAGCGCAGCAGGAGCTATGCAATGCTGCCTCTCACCAAGGCAAGATGACCCCAAGCAGCTCTTCTATGCAGGACTGAGCACCCAAATGACCCAGGATGCCTATGTGCACCCGGGAGGGTTCCTCAGAGCTCACATAGGCACCCTGATTGCTTCCCCTCTCCTCGCAGCAGCAGTACTGGCATCCTCCAGGTTACCCAGGTGGCAGCCTGCCACCAGGCTTGGTTTCAGTCATGCACCAAGACAAAGGCAATGTTGCACTTCCAACAAAATCCCACATTTCTTCAAAACACTTCTCGGTTTGGGGTGCAGATGTGGGGGTTTGTTTTGTTTGAATGAAAAAAAGGGCCTCTCCACTGTTTTAATCAGACCCCTAACAAAACATGGAATAAACAGTATACCAGTCATGGCTTTCTGGGTCACATATACTAAAGAATGATTATTAGGGATAAGAGTTCCTTTTTAAACAGCAGAAGTGTAACGCTGCTGTAAACCATATAGCCAGTTAATCTTCACAGTTTAGGGGCTGGTCTGTGCTATTTCCTCCCTATTTCACCACTAACCCTTTTGAAACGCTACAACTTGCTTAAGAGAGGGGCAGTTTTCTCGCACAGTCATGATCACAACCACACCGCCATCCCTGCCCAGACGAGGAAGCACCGGGTCCCCCAAAGCAGAAGCGCTCGCCTCCTTGCCAGCCAGTCCAGTGCATTTCTGGCTGCTGGGCTGAACTTTGAGATGCAAGGTTTGCATAAATGATGACAACTGAAAAGTCTCTGGCCTGGCACCTGTCCAAACATCAGGGGACAGCCAAATGCAATGCACCCAGCTCAGTGCAAGAAGCAGCCAGCTAACATTGTTGCCGCTGCTCCCAACCCAAGACTGCCATAAGCGACACCCGTCAGGCACAGGACACAGCACCAAACCGCGGCTTCCTCCTGAAGGCAACTGCTCCGGCTCGCTGCCGCTTGGCTTCCACCTGACCTTTGCTGGAGATCATGCCGGCTGGCACAAGGGCTGTTACACCGCTCTCTGGATCCGTGCCCTGGTCTCAGAGGATCTCCTGTCCCCAGCCTGACACCCCCGTGCCCCTGGCAGCCACGGGTGAAGCGCCCTGGGCACCTGCAGGCTGGGGCGGCCTCGCAGCCCCGTGCGCTGAGGGAAACTGAGGCGGCGGCTCTGGCCTTCAGGCCAAAGCGGGGCTCGGTGGGGGCTCCCCGGCTGCCCGTGCTGGCTCTGCCCGCGGCGGGACAGATGCCCGGTG
>JAVJGI010000040.1:14623726-14651277 GCA_035590275.1 Ibycter americanus | reverse complement strand
GAAGCTTTGGAGAAAGGGGAAGGTGCCAGCGACGTGCAGGAGCACCCTGCGGGCTTCAAATGGCGTCGTGCACCAAGCCCAGGCGCCTGCCGCGGCCTGCTGGCTGCAGGCGCCGCTGGGGCACAGCCCAGGGACGGGGCATCCTGGGCGTTCAGCTGCCGGCGGCTCCGAAATGGAAGTGCTGGTCCCAGCACGGCCCTTCAGCGTGCGAGGTGGGCCTGGGCCCTGCGTGGGGCTGCTGCCAGGGACTGCTCTGGCAGGGCAGCGGCACCTCCGTGCTTACAGCCAAACGCTCCCACACCCCGGATCGTGGGCACGACCCCAGGTGCCGCCTTCTCCTTCAGAGGGCCTGGCTCTCCGGCCTGCCAGCTGAACCACCTCAGCCACACGGCCCTTGCCTTGAAGACCCATCCTCCCAAACTAAAGAAAAAAACCTCATCAAAGCTGAATTTTTCCTTCAAACCCCAACAGCTCCTTCAGCCTTTGGAGCTGGCACCTGCACACTGGAGCGTCTGTGCCATCCCTGAGGCGCCTCGCTTGGTTTCTCCCCCATATTGTGCTGATGACTGACAGTATCTTGGTTGAGTAGCAGCCAGGGTCCCCCAAGGACATGGCCTCCCCATCGCTGCTTGCCCAGCAGGAAGCTCTCCCTCCAGCAACAGATGCTGTTGTTGCCCTACAGCATCAATCCTGTTCAGGAAGGGATGGGGATTAGGCGGGGGTAGCATGTCTTAAGGTAATTTCTCTAAGTGGCATTTTGCTGCCTGGCTTTACTGTCGGACACTGGGGCGGGGGCTGTGGTGCTTCAGCTCACCCTGCAGTGCCATGCCATGGCACAGGCCTTGCTGTGGCGGCTACAATGGCTACAAGTCCTGTCTTTGGCCCAAAGCAGGTGGAGGTGTGGGCAGCGAGGTGTGGGCAGCAGTGAGGCCAGGGCACTGAGAAGTCACGTAGGCAGTGGGACCCTTGTGCAGGGTGTGTGTGCTGCCTTTTGTATTCCACCAGGCAAGCAGCTAAAGCTATGGATTGTGGGCAGACCAGGTGCCTGCTACACACAGAGGGAGGCAATGACCCCAGGCAGGCCCTGGTCTAAATAAACACTACCAGGGGACACATTTTGTATGAAAAACATCTAGGCAGAGCACTGCCATGGGTAAGCGAGAGGAACAAAATCCTGCTCTCAAAGGTTTTTTAAGTAGAAGGGTTTTTCCACCCTCAAATTTAATTTTTTTTTTTTTTTTCATCTCAACTTTTTTCTGCATCCCAGCAGGGAAGGGATAACAGAAGGAGCTTTTCTGCTGGACCTGGCTGCATCTCACTCAGACAGACCTGGTGGGAACGCAGGTGCCAAGTTGAAGGATGATCCTGAGCAAAATTCCATCCCTAAGAAAGGCGTGCTCAGAGTAGGTAGTGGGGGTGCCAGAACCATGTGTGAGGTGTACCCGGGGCCCTGCATGGGGCTACTGCCAGGGACTGCTCTGGCAGGGCAGTAGCACCTCCTTGCTTACAGCCAAAAGCTCGCACACACTGGATCTTGGGCATGACCCCTGCCTGCACATCTGGTGCCTTCTGCTCCTTCAGAGGGCCCAGCTATTTGCATAGTGCTGACCAGATGGTCTGACTGCTGCACTGCCCTCCTTCCCCCATTATTATTTGCTAAGATCCTGCTACTTCTCGTGGACAAGGGACCTTCAGTTCTTCGTGTCACTTAAGCTTCTGCATCACCTTGAGCTCCACGGTGAGTATATGGCCCACCTATAGGCAGTGCTCAGAGGGAAGCCGCTGACTCCTTATGATTGATCTTTGCATCAATGATGAGGTCTTTCATACTCTTTCAAAGGTGTCTGAGTTGTGGTTTATGTTGCCCCCATCCCCTGCTGTTCTCACACCTCCACCTTGTAGTACAGGTAGAGTTCGGATTTGTTCCTGTATTCTGCAGAAGATTCATCAGCCCCATCTTCCAGCATCACTCTGTGTAAGTTCACTTCATGTGAAGCTCAGTGCTCCTTGCTCTCTAGATGTCAAGCTGCTAAACTTCCCTTTTAGGCAGGCCAGCAGCTCTGTGCACCCTATCGAGGCAGGTTTAGCATTTGTTCTCCTCTTTCTTTCTGCAGAGGTTGGCCCTGTTCTTGTAGGGAGGATGGAGACTGAGGAAGATCCTAGATCACAAATTTGCCCTTCAGCCCCATGCTTCTATCCACAGAAGTCTGAACTACTGCAATGATCCTGGAGTTACTCCACAAGGCTTTCATTTCAGCTCCTGGGTGGGTTTCCATGCAACAGAGTCTCAGTGGCAACGAGAGCACATGGCTGGCTGCAGCTCACTTACTGCTCAGCTACCTGGGGTCTTGCTTTCCTGCCTAGAGTTCCTGCAGTAGAGCTATGGTTCTGAATTCAAAATCTACAGTGAATAAAGGGAAGGCTAGGACATGTGGATATGTAGGTCTAACGCCATGAATGGGATAGCTTGCAGTACAGACAGGTGATTACAGGCAGTATTCATCTTTACTAATTTGAAAAAAATGTCTGCTTTTGTCTTTGAGGTGTCTGAAGCACTGTGTGGCTACTGGTGTCACCAGGTCACTAAGGAAGTCTGCAAGCTCCAACGCAAAACCACTGCAAAACCCCTGCTTAACCAACAGACAGCTGCTGACCTCTTCTGTGTACATTCAGCTCAGGAGGTGGCTTGTCTGTCTTCACTCTGAAGCTCAGGAGCACGTTACAATCCTTTCCGATAACATTTAAATAAAAATCAAAAACTTAAGAACTCCAGCTCAGAAGCATGTTGACGCTTACTACTGTGGCAGGGATGTGGGAGCAGGGAGAGATGAAAAACATTACTGAACTAGGTTTGAGAGCAGCTTCAGGCTTAAGCTATTGCACGCTACTCCTTACTCTTGGAAGTTTGCAGGCAGCTGTAGTAAGTTACTCCTGGAGTATTCCCTGGGGAAGAGACTTGGAAAATTGAATTACCATAAACCCAAGCCTAATGCTATTGCTTTGAACTGAACAAAGGTAAATACAATGAAACAACCTCTAACAGCCATTCTATAGTCGTCTAGTTTGAGTGTTCAAGGGTGATTCATCTACACAATGGGTCTGTGAGAAAAATCAGATTTCTAAATTTTGGGTGGTAACTGAAGCCCGAGAAACATCTTCGAGCCTTGGGGAAAAAAAATCCTGTGCAGGAACGAACTTAGTCCCACACCACCTTTCAGCAAAAAGCAACAGGCACAAGGGAGGGGATGTTTCTGAGCAGGCACTACAAGAATCAAGACAAAACTGGTAGGAACTGCAGAGTAGTTCTAACACTGAAGTTCCAGGTAAGCTTGAAGCTTGTGCAAAACATTCTTCAGGTGGTACAGTAAACAACTGATCAGCTTCTCCTCTGCTCTGACATGGTTAGCAGATGTGACAGGCAGCTGTCACAAATTGTTTGTCCCCCGCCCCCGCTATTATAAAAACAGACTAGAGCAGACGTCCGCCTCACTGCAGACAGGAGGATCTGTTCTGTAATTTGCAGAGGAACAAGGCAAAGCCTGTACCGTGACACACTATCGTTTTTAGTGTTACCCAAACAGCAGCTGATGAGAACTAGTCAAGACTCGCAGGTTCTGTGCATGCGGCAGCACAGGGTGCACATGTGTGTGTGTAAGCTTAAGTACGAGTTGACAAACAGCACTTAGCTTATCTCAAGAAGAAACTTGAGCACTCTCTCAGCAGATGCCTGAGCTGTAAATCATGTTATGTATAGCCCCCAAAAGTATCGTAAAACCAACTTGAAATAGTTAGTTTGCATTAGATAAGAAAATTTTTGGCTTGAGGCTGTACAGATGAAAACATCTTACAGTCCTGTGTGCATTCTATATCCATCTGAAAAGCCTCCAGCTGTTTTACAAGGGCTAAAGTGTCTCATAAAAGCACCCCCAACAGCCTCAAACACAAGAAGATTAAGTTGGCAAGTTGTCTGCAAGAATTTAAGGTCTGAAGATGAACTTTATGTACTTAGGGATGTTTGCTCCTCTGTCATATTCTGGTTTCTTGGCATAGGAGGGTTACTGGTCTAGGCTGTGAATGGCATGAAACTGTGTAACAGGGAAGAGTGTGGGAAGGTTGGTGGTTGTTGATGCTCAGGTGAACTGCCACACAGAACTACAGAGCCTGGGGAGGGGGAAGCATCTGAAAACAAATGATATTTAGCGGGTTGGAGTGTTTGGGGTTTTGTTGCGTGGAAGGGAGCTATTTCTGAGCTTCACTAATTGGTGTTTAAGATTTACACCACTTTCGCTGGTCTTGATTACCAATCGGTCTTCTGTTTATAAGCTTTAAGTTTGCCAAGAAAAGGGCAAGCAGACTGAAACTTTGAACAACAAGGGAGTTCTTTGGGCACATGTTTGTCTTGGTCTCTTCTGCTCCAAACAGTATGTGATACGCCCACCTCAATTTTGATTTGCAAGAGGAAATCAATGTGTCACTGAAGAACAAGTAATACAAGTAGGACAGAGAACTGAGGATATTGGAATCAATGGATCCCTGAATGCTGTTACCCGAAACACTGTGACAAAGCATAAGATAAGCAAGAGCAGAATATTCAGCCAGACTCCTTTCCCTGCCCCATGTCCTTATTTCACACACCCCTCACCCCAAATATTTAGTCCATGTAAATTTAAAAGCCCAAAACTAACCAGGCAGAATATTCCACAACAAACCCAGGCTATGCCTGTGCTGCAATTCAGCAAGCTATCTTGTCACAGTGGTCTGCTGAGCCCTGTGCTGTTGCAGTTACTGTTTTTGATACAAACCAGATCTGGTAACTTCACACTCCAGCTTTTCCTCTGGCTAAAGGATGTTCTCATTGCTTTACAGCAATTTCAAGTGACTTGTTCTTTTTGGAGCAGTTTTGACAGGGAATGGGTCTTAAATGAGAAACTTCCAAGAACCGAGTCAGGGAGGGGGAAAAATAACCTCAGCAAGGTGAGTCAGAACTGAAATTCTAAGCAATAAAGTCACTGCATCCGGGAGAAGTTAGTACTGCTTAAGTCGCATCGAGAGTTTGGCAATCCTGCCCACGGACAGAGGAAGGCTGCATGCGGGACAGAGGGCTGTGCAGAGCAGTTCTTTTCAACCCGAAGGACCAGCTGTAGAAAACAAGACACACCAGGCTGGCTTTGCATAGAGCCTGCTGAAGCCAGAGAGAAAGGAATCGAAACTCATGGACAAAATCAGTGTTTTGATGCTAACTTTAGTAAGTAAAGTATTCCAGATAAAGGCAATTGCATCCATATTTAACAGCTGTTAGAGATACACACATTTACTTGCATTATATAAGGGGTGCTTTATATTCAAAAGAAAACATTTCAAGTGTTTTAGTTCTACCTGTTTGGAATCCAGACTTTCTCCCTAGAAGATATTCCAGTTGACAAAAGGGCCTTGTTCAGATATCTGGGATCAACTGAATACATTTATTTAAAAGCAATTTTAAATATTAAAAAAGTAGAAATTAACACATACAGTACTCAAAAACTGTCACATTAAATACATGTGAATAGACAAGTGTACTGATGTTTTACCTTAACATTCAATGAGCAGTCAAGATTTTAACTAGTGGCATGATCAGATCTGATTTCTGTACACGTTGATGTACTATGTAATAAAAAAATAAATAGCAACTGTTGTTCAACAGTAAATAAGACATCATCTGCAGAGCATACTTCCCCCTCTGGGGGCACCTTCCCCTGCCCCTCCCCCCCAACCCTTTATCAGCTAATTTTCCATAAAGATTTAGACTTTCCAAATACTATGTCATATACAAAATTGCAGACAGTGGCTCATTGAGTTCAAATATAATACTGTACTTAAACTCAATCAATATCATACACTTTCAGATTTCTTATGACCCACAATAAGCCAGAATAAACAGAACTATTGTTCCCGATGGAACTAATTTAATTTTATAAAATGCATATGTATACTATTTTAAAGAGTGTAGAAAAGAATAGACATTTGACTCTACATAATTTTACATGCCTAGGGTTTTTTTATATGATTTGCTTTTATCAGTTTATTTCAAGATTACTTAAAAATACAATTGACCACAAAAGTGAATAGGTTTTGTTCTTTAATGCAACTTAAAACATTGTAGTAATGGATAAAATGGAATGCTAAATAAATGCTAAACCTGACTTCCATTCCATAAAAAACAGAATAAAGTCTGAAATACTGGAGCTGGTAATACTGAAGATTAGATGCCAGCAGGCTTGCTCACTCATTGCATAATTTTTTTTTTTTTTAATAAACTTTTGTTATAAATGATAAAACCATTAACAGTTGATAAATGTTTTGCATTTTTTCCATGTGGGGTTTAGACTGGTATTTGTTTCTATATTAACCACAAACAGAATTAAATATTCACTGACTACAGTCTTGTAAAACCGAATTAAAAATGAAAGCCCTCTGAAAGGCTGAGATGTGCTTTTATGAAATGAAAAATCTCTCCATGCAGCCAAGACAATCTGCTTTGAAACAGCAGTACTAGGTACTGAAGCCAAAATAACATTTAAAGCAAGTAATACAAAACTACATATGAAAGTCATGGAACCTGCTACAGACAAACCATGAGAAAAACACAACTGCATTATGTTTCAAAAGTTTAAAAATGATGTTGAAAGTGACATAGGAAATGAAAGTTTCCAGTAATACATTTAAGTGTTTTCTGGCAATGCAACTTTATACACCAACTTTCAAGAAACCTCAGGTCAAATGCAGCCTTCCAATGATTTTCTTAGAAATTAGTTTTATAACTGTATGTCTGTTACTTGGTGCTTTGAATTAAGACTATTACAGTTACAGTTTAGTGAACTCTACTAAAACCAGCCTGATACTTGTGATCTGAGTTCTATCATTAACAGCCTGATCAAATGCATGAGAAATCATCTTAACTTCCACTTTTTGGAGCAATTAAAAATAATTTAAAAATTTATCCTTATATCACCACTGAAGGAATTTTATTTTAGGTAACTAACTTTTAGCAAGGTTGAAGACAGAGGAAAAAAACCCCCACAAAATCATTTTTCCAAGAGCCAATTTAACTATAAACAAAGACTGTTGCAAGCTCACATTAATCTGAATAGCAATTAAGTTAAAATGTTCTTTTCCTCAAATGTAGCTATATGACTACAGTACTACTTTTGTACAAAGGCAGGTTTCAAGTAAGCATCTAAATGCATGCATAATGTCAACAGTTAACATTTTCTAGAAGTCCTTGGTTACTAAAGATTCAGTGAAAGAAACCAGCAAATTTCACATATATCTACTAAAGAACAATATGACTAATTTTCATTAAAATAAGTTTTCGAATGAAATAAATTTTTAACTTTTTATAGTGAGGTAATATCACAGGGGAACTGCAATCACAGTTTGGCATAGGTCCACATAATATAAACATGAAATGCTGTATGCACGCCATAAAACATTATTGTTATCTGTAAAGTCAGTGAATATTTGTCTTCATAATTACACTTAACTGAGCACTATATTAAATAAATACCAAAGTGGGTTTCATAGCTGTAAACTGCATACACTTATAAACTGCAGACTGAGTTTTAAATTGTCCAAAACCATTCACTCATTCTAACTTTCTGCTAATTGTATATTGAGAATACCAAGTTATTAGGAACAGTCATTTCTGTACAGTTACATGGTTGACGGAGACCATCTATGTTTGGAAAGCTGGCAGTTCATACGTATTTTTAACAGCATAGACAGAGATGTAAGTGCTAGATGCCGAGGATGGCTTCAACAAACCCAATAAGGCGTGCCAGGTTCCAAGGCTACCATAATACTGGCAAAGGCAGAATAACACAGTATATTTACAATACATATAATTCAACCTCATGAGGTGAAACTTAAATGAATTCTTAATTTGTAACAGCAGCTATATATACAGTTGTGCACAGGATTACAGGGAGGCAGCAGCGTTCGCTTTTGCTAAAAAGCCCGTCTTGCATGAAGAATGTGCAATGCTCAAGTTTAGGATTTTTTGTTTGTTTTTACTAGTCTGACAGAATGTGCACAAAGGACACTGGAAAGACCCCTTTCCTCTCTGGCTGTCCTTCGATGTGGCCAATCTGCAACACAGGAGAAAAATGTGCATATAGATTACATGTGTGTGTGTCTGTGTGTACACACAGAGTTTGTAGACTGCATTTACTTCATTCAAAAGCAGAACTGTGCGGATCCTACAGAGCCCTTGCAAGTTCTTGGACTGTTTAAAGCAGACCTTAGGTAACATTTGAATTTGTGTAAAGGAACAAAATCAAACTGAACAAACACAAGACAAATTAAGCCAACTAAATCTAAAGACAACAAAACTACAATTTCATTTGGAAACCTACATACACCACTGAATTTCAAGATCCTCACCAAACAGAAGACTTACTTTCTTTTGCGTGACTAACTTTCAGCAACAAGATACGTATCTCTGAAAACCATTCATCTTAGTTAACTGAATAAACCATAAACATCTCACTTAAGGGAAATGTCTGCTACAGTTGTGAAGTTACTTATGATAATCTCCACATTTCATTTAAAGTGATAAAAGCCCAGCTATTTTCTCATTGAATTAGTATGATTCCTAATGATTTATGTGCATACCGGTGTTTATAACAAGTCATAGTATTGTCTGATTAGGTATCCTTCACGTACAGCTTCTCATATGTTTTGCGTAATAATAACAACATATAAAGAAATAGCCAAGGAACCCCTAAAAAAAGTAAAAATAATGGCACCTTCTACATGAAATTTACATGTTTAAAACACATCATTATAAACAACTGTCAAACTGATAGCACTGGAGTAGCAGTCTTGACTGACCACATAACCCGCTTCTCATCCTGCTACAGCCCTGCTCACCACTTTCAGAGTAATAGTGTGCCTCCTTCCTCTTCCACAAGCTAACAAAATGGGAAGGGGAAGCATACAGGGCCGGCCATTTCCTCTTGCAGAGCCAAATTTTTGAAGCATATGAGTCAACAGCCCTCGTTTCCCTTCTCAGAAATGCTCAGACTGGAACACTTCATGGAACTTTTTGGGCATGTACCCAAGGATCTTAAAAAGCCACTTTACAAAACAGATTCAGCAACTAATGCAACTATAATCAGGGACTGGATGGTACAGTTAATGCAGCAGCTTTTCACTGGCCATTGCTCTTTTGATACCATCTTTTCAGCTGAAAATCTTCCACACTTAAATGAGAAGAAACCATGTAGCTAGAACCAAAACAGCACAGGTTGCACTGCACTTGGATTAGGAAATCATAGGCAGCATTGTGGTAAGAACTTGTTTTAATCAAAATGAAATCTGTCTCATTTTCCCCAGTAGAAATTCTTAGGAAAGGAAGTATGATGCAGCAGGGCTCTGGAGGCAAGAAGTAGAGTGTCAAAGGATGGCTGGAGCCTTCAAGTGGGGTTGAAAAAAACCTGGTGTTAGCACTCAAGAACTAAAGACAATACGCAGTCCAGAGCAGGGGGGAGTATGATACAAACCAATGGCATGGGAGGGAAGAAGGGGAAAAGTGTTAACTACCTCTCATTTAAAGAGGAAAGCCATCAGCTTACAACCCCAAATAAAAAGTTTTTCAGATTTCCAGCAACCCTTGTAGGTATAACTTCACATTTCTGGTGAACTAAAGATAATTACATATCTCATTTTTCATCAAGGGTGTAAGCATGCTAAACGGAGTAAAAATCACCACTTCTTCATTTAATGAAAGGTTAGTGTGCATTACAAAGAGTGACATATATAAATACATGTTGTTATAAGTCAGCAATAAAGCCAAACCTAGTCAGGATGGTTCTGGCAGACTCTAAGGAAGAGCCAGACCCTCCCTACCTACCAGAGAAAGGGGGTCTTCTCTAACACGGGTTTAAGGGCTTGATGTCAGCTCAGGCAAAACACTCCCCAAACCCAACAAAATAAAAACCCACCACCCAGAAACCACATAACAACCACCCCCCCAATTTGGGATAAGAAGCTTTCCTTTAAAAGGAAAAGATACATACCCACCACTCTTGGTCCTCTTCACCAGTTACAATAATTACTTCTCCTTCAACAAACGTGAGCTCATCATCATTATCTGCCTGACAGTCATAAATGGTCTTCACTCGCCTAACTTTGTTTTTCCCCTAAAAATAGAATGAAGTTTTAGATGAAGGCATGAGGAACAGTGAAAACATATCTATGATATGAATTTTGCCTTTTAGTTATGTTTTATTTTAAAAGAAGGTGAAGACTACCAAATTGCTTTCCCTGCAGTTAGGGACACAAAATCAAAAAAACTGCTTCAACAAGGATATTAAGAAAAAAAAATATTACCTACACAGGTGCGGGTTTTCTTTTTCCTAAGATTCAGAACTCCCACGGGACTTTAATGTGTAGTGCACAGCTTAAGTAACCTATGCTTCCACCGGTAAAGGAAGTTTAAATAACAGCTTTACATTGTTCCAGTCCACAAACACCCTTTCTCCTTTAATACATACTTCATTTAAAAAACCATCATGAACAGAAAATGAAAGCCAGTCTCCTCTGAATGTTACAAGAGAAGTAAGGGCTGAGGAAAATGCTGCATTAAAATCCCAGTATTCCTTACCGTTTTGGTTTTGGATCTAGTGTAAAAATACAGCATCCTTTGATTTCAGATCTGCTTATAGGACTTGAGATTATTTTTTGTGTGATTTTTTCATCCAGAATGTTAGCAATTTCTTACTAGAAGAATCTTAATTTCAGATGGCAGTACTATTTTGTGATGATAATTCGCAATAGATATTCTCTACTGTTTTGAGTCCAAATATTTTCTAGGTCATACCTTGCTGCATACTGCTAATTCATATGAAAAAGCCTGAGCCATGGACTCCTCCCCAAACATATGTTTCTCACGGCAGGGAAAATGCTTTAAATTATTACCAAAGAGGGTAAGGAATATTCACAGCAAAACACTCCTGCTACTTGATATTCCTGTATTTTCATACCCACACTTCTTCCAAAATCACAGGTCCTTCTTTGAACAGAAGCAGTCAAGTAACAAGGAGGCAAAAAACCAAGAAGAGCACAAGGAGATGAGAAGCAGAAGGGCTATGAAGGAAAAGCCAGCAGGTTTAGAGGAATTTAAGCCAAAAGTAACTTCACAGAGGAAATTTCCTAGGGAGCCTTCTCTTTGCTATTACCCTACCCACTTGAAACACCTCCATGTTTTGGCAAAAAAATTTCACTGCAGATCAACAACTGAACAGACACAGCAAAGAGCACTCATACTAAACTCAAGGAACACAAAAATAATAATTATAGATGCATCTAAGGGACAAAGCAGTTAACAACTTACAACTTAAGACTAAAAAAAACCCCATACTCAAGACAAATGAACAGAAATACCTGAAGTGAAGTTCATATGAGATCAAAGCATTTTTTTGCTGCAAGGGTTTGCTGCAGCAAGAAGTTACTTCAAAGAATGCTTTCTCTCTTTTTTAAACAAATTTATCTAATTTGAACAAGAATCTCAGCTATCACTGAAGACTGGAATTCAATATGAATGGGTATTTGGGGCCAGTCCCAGCTTTCAACTCCAGAGAACCTTTACAAACTAAGAGCACTTCCAGTCAATTCTCCAGTCATGAAGGGAAGCAACTACTCCTGCCAGATAAAAATTGTCTCATTCAATAAAGACTAAATAAAGTTAAATTTCTCTATACTTAGATAACTGTATGCAACTCAGCTGGTAAGAACACATGAAAAATTACAGCAATTGCTCCTGTTCCTTCAGATTAGTACCACTGATGACATTTTAATATTCTATTCCTTTCACTTCAGAGAGTGGTAAAAAGCAGAATTCAGGACTGAGGTGTATTTAATGTCGGGAAGGTTTAAAGAAGGATGGATCTGAAGAGAGTATATATTTTCCAGAACACGGTTTGGGGCACTGGTGTGTAAAGAAATAGAAGCAATTCCAGAAATGTAATTTGCAACTATAAAACAAATACCCTCGGCCCTGCCGCCCCCAACTCCCTGTATCCAATATTAGCACATATTAAGAGAAGACTTTTATGCTTAAGACTGACTAATAATCAGCTGCTGTGGTCATGAATAATCCCTCCGTACTCTTATTTATGTTCAACACTTGTTTTGTTTAAAAAGTATTTTGTCTCCTTTATAGAAAGCACACACACACACACACACACACACAAAAGAACACTCAAGCTCTCAGTGTGATTTTAGGAGCACTCAGAGCAAGTTTCATTTCTCTAAGAATACCCTTTCGAGTCCTTATACATTAACAGCATTAGTATTTTTTAACCTAAGCATTCTGAACACTTGATTTGCTAAAACTTCCAATTGAAAAAATTGTGCTTATCTATTTAGTGGCTAAATAGCCAGACCCAAGAGTGAAGCATCCACAAATACTAGTGTCTGCTGTCAGGGGTCTTACTGTTGCACTGTGATGCAGCATTTCACCAGTTTCTGCGGAGAGGATGTAGCCAGACGATGAAAATGGAGGCAAGATACATTTAAGAGGAATTCTTGCACATTATTACTTAAGCAAAAAAGACTGCAGTGAACAAGAAGAAATACAGGTGTGCATGCCATGATATGCGTGTAGAAAACTGGAAAGTAATTATCACAGATATATCATACCACTGCAAAACAGTGGAACTATTTAATTTACTGCACATGTGAAAATGGCTGAATTTGGAGAACACTGATTTTTCTCTCTGAATTTTTCTATATAAAGTAGGGTGAGAGCTTAAAGAAAACAAAACAAAAAACCAAAACAAACAACTAATCCACTATTTGTTTTCTTTCCTTCTTAATAAAGTGACAAATAGCTGAGAATGACCAGCATCATATGCCTGCTTATATTGAAAAGTACATAAGTCAACAAACTGTAGTTGCAGGCACCTTTTGACCAGATCCCTCTACTATTTTATGTAACCTGCAGAACACTCAGGAAGCCCAAGCAACAACCCTGCCGTTCTCAGTTCAGGTAGGAGTTTACAGACAAGTCCAGGACACAGTAATGGTTCCAGTGAGTGTCCTCAGACAAGCACAAGGGAGAAACTCACTCTCTGCTTTCATTACAAGAATGGAAGTCTTACTTTACTTCTACGTAAGTGCTCTGCATAGCCAATTTGACAAGCAAAACCATCTCCTTTTTGATGTATTCTTAATGATGAAAATCTTAAGAGAGCTCTGGAGTTTCACAAAATTATTTCAATATGCATATGCATGACGAATCCTCTGTTGGACAGAAATTGCACTGGTTAGCAAGATGAACAAGATGAATTGAGGTTTGAACAAGGAGACTTGGAATCGAGTTATAGTTCCAACTCTGTTACACACCATCCAGCAACATCAATTTTGCCACTTCAGCAATATATCTGAACCTTCATTAACCACTTAAGTACACTGACATTAAATACTCACGACAGGAGCATTTACTAGTTTGTCACAGTTGACTTGACTTCAGATTTTTTATCTACTGACAATAGGTGCTAACATCCCTTCTTAAAGATTAGAAAAATCAAATATATAAATATTCTAGTAATCTAAGGCATACAAAGCAGTGAGCAAAGATAGCACAGAAAACCACAAATTAATTCAGAATTATGACTGGCACAGATAAAAATGCCCAAGTTTCCTAATAAATCCAAACAGACTGTCATGCTCCCAAGGCTATAGTTTTATGTTACTAGTATTTGTTCCAGCATGCAAGAGGCCTTGTAAACGCCCAGCATTTGCTGAAGCTGCTTGGGAGCACAAGGAGAGCTCCTCATTCCCCATCCTAACCCATAACGTTACGTTGCTTTGTTTGTATAGCTCAAGGGTGGGTTTGGGGTTTTTTTTGCACAGATAGTCCCGCAGTAGCTTCAAAGCTGCCCCTGGATACTTTCAGCTAGCTGGAATAATACCTACCATATTTATTTTCCTGGGAAGTGGCACAGGGGTTTCTGGCAAGGTATGTGTTATGTCATTAGACTCTTCAGATGCTTGCCTTTGGACGGTGTCTCTAGATTGTACATTTGGAGAAAGATCTAAGGAATGAGATTTTTGATTTGCCTCTGAGGGCTGAGGCTTAGATGATGCTTCTCCAGCTTGAGTTTTACCCAACAGCTCTCCTAGCTGAGGTTTTGGAGGAAGGTCCTTCATCTGTGGCTTTGGAGGTAAGTCTCCAAGTTGTGGTTTTGGTGGCAAATCTCCTAGCTGAGGCTTTGGGGGTAGTTCTCCAGGCTTTGGGGGTAAATCTCCCACTTGAGGTTTCTGAGTTAATTCCAGAGGCAGAGGCTTTGGGGGCAAGTCTCCAGGTTGTGGTTTCTGTGGTATATCGATGGACAGTGAGGGCTTCTGAAAGATTTCCGTGTGCTGATGGGATTTATCTATTGAAAGGTGATGACTGGTTTCTATTTTTCTTAGTGCCACTAAAACAAAAGAGCATAAGAATGGTTTTTCACAATCTCATTTTAATATTAAGGACTTAGGCACATATCAAAACTGTAATTGTGTAAGTGACCACATGTTCACTGAGCCCCGAGAACTGCCAATATGTCCTCCTAGTCTATGAAAAACGCAAGATAATACTACTTTACGTAACCCTCTTTCACTGAGGTCTCATTTCATTGCTCCTCCTGGACCCCAAGAGTGCTTAATCCAACAGCTACTAGGTGTCAATTTATAGATCGACTACTTAAAATGAAATGTACAGATTAACTACTTAAAATGAACTAAAGTGATTGCTTTTTGGATCTAAAACAAAAAAATACCAAATATAAGACACATTTTGCAAAACAACCTATCAACCCACTGATATAACTGCAATGAAAATTCTCTGTAATGACAATTATTCATATATACAGTTGAACTCTATACAAAAAAACCCCTGAGTCTCAGAATTAGTACCTGTAAAGTCTCAAAGAGACCAAGTGAGTATGTGTGTCTATACAGTGTATAGAGTAAACTGTATTATAGACATTCAAACTAAAACTAATCAAACAGTATTGTAAAAATTTACAATTTAGTAAAGATGAGAAGTTTTGAAATGTGTATTTCACAGATTTTTATGGAAGAAATTTGAAAATATCTTTTGAAATGCTTTTTTCTCGGTGTCATGTATTGATTCTACTGCTAAGTTCCGGAAGAAAACTTGACAGAGATCTGCCTTAACAAAACCATAAGAACACAACAAAAAACCACAAAACCCTAAACCAAACCACCCTATTTTAAAACAGATGAAGGGGGTACAGGAGTGAAAAAAGTTACAACCCATGATGACAATAATGTATTTTGACTAGAAGTAATAATTTCCTATTGTATTCAGCATTGCTTTAGTATCATACTCCACCAGCCAAAAAGGTGACCTGACATTCTACTATGAAAGCAACCACAGTCGCCTTGGATATCACCTGCTGCAATAACATTTCCATGCTATCTTTATTGGTTATTTATACCAAAAAAAGAAAACTTTGCATAATTTCCACAAAAGAAATTGCATAGCTACTATCAGATGCCCCATCTTAAAAAACGTCTGTGTTGATATCTGTACACGGCTTTGTCTCCTAGACTTACCGAGTAGCAAACGTACAGGCACTGATCATCCACATTGGTTTCAGGCTTAAGTAAATGATATGAAAAAAACGGTAGTAGCCCTTATCAAAATGCTTTGGTTGAGCCTATCTTAAATTTTTACCTACATAATTTTAAATCAAGGAAGTGTGGCTTCCTTTGCAGTGGTACCTTACTGCACCATTGCTGTGTCTCTTCCAAAGCATAATACCATGTCGTAATAAACAATAAAGTTGAAATTTCACATTTGCATTTTCTGTTAAAATTATTTGCACTCTCAATTTCAGTCACCTAGCTTCAGAAATTCAGACAGGCATCATTTCTTGATCTTCAGGATCTACTGATCATCCACTCATACAGTTACAACATATCTTTAATCGAGTCTGCATCAGACAGAGCTACAAGGTAGGATCTACTTTCAACTTTACAGTCAACTTCTGCAAGAACTCAAAAAACTAAATAAAACCTGCTGTATGAGTTTAAAGAGAGACTAAAACCACATTTCCAAAAAGAAAGAGCCATAAGGTGGTCACTGGGATGATGTTCTCAGCAAATCTGTCACTGATACATAAGCAAGCATGTAACAGTACCTGATTCTTTTCAAAGTAGTTATAAGGACAACAACCCCCATCACCAAAACATGGCAATAGACACAACTTGCTTCAAGGGTATCATGAAACTGGACTTAGGGATATTAGGAAGGAAAAAGAATTTACCAACGAAGAGTGGTCAAAGATAGAAACGGAAGCCCAGAGCGATTATCCATGGAGATACTCAAAACGCGGCTAGACATGGCCTTGAGCAACTTGCTCTCATGTCAGAAAGTTGGTCCTGCTCTGAGCGGTGGATTGGACCAGCTGACCTCTTCTGAATTGGATCAGAGACCTGAGGCCTCTTCCAGCTTCAATTAGTTTTCATTTGGGTTTTGTGGTTTTTTTCTTTCCTCCTATGTTCCATAGGTCTGACTATTTTTTTTTAGTTTAATAAAAACCCTACTGATCTTCCAAAATCCTTTCAGTTTTGCTAAGCTTTCATGGTTTGTGTCATTTTAGAAATAATACTTTTGCTGAGAAGATCCATATATTGAAAGCAAGTATCTACTTTCACACACATTTGAAAGATACCATTATGAGAATACCCACAAAGACAATTCTTACCTTTTTGAGGTAGTTTGGGAAGAACTCTAGGGCCAAGTGCAGTCTTTGCAGTCCCAGTGCTAAATCAACAGATGTGAATTATTAGTGCTTACAACTGTTACAAAGTATACTTTTTCTTTCCCACTTTTCTCCTCTACACATCCATAATTTTAAAAATAATAAAATACACATTTATTTTCCTTCTTTTGTATAATCATCTTGTCTGTGGGTCAATCCCAAAATTCAAAGCACTGTTAGGAATGAACTGCTTTTTTCAGAGAAAGAGACATACAAAATCCCACACAGCTTTGATGCTAAAGGCAGATTTATTCTACAAACTATGGTATGTGCAAAAATGTACTCTGAAAATAGGTGAAGCTGAAAGACCAGCTCAGTGGGCAGATCCTAAACTTTAAGGAAAATTCAAAATAATTATACTGAAGCATTCAAAACATAGTCTGTCCTTTATATGTCAGTGGTTTGGAGTTTTCCAGGACTGAGCCTTTGCCTCGTAGCCCACCGCATAAGCATGATAATTGTATTACACACAAACTGCAGCTGCATTAGGACACAAAGTGTCTGCTACTCCAAGGAAATATCGATGATTCTGGGAAAACAACATGTTTTATTCTGTCAAGCTGTGTTACAGCCGTGTTAGCTACTCATAGTAGTAAGCAAGAATACAAACAGGACACTTGTAATTTAATTACAGCATAAAAATCTGAGATAGTTGCATATTGCCAAAACTTTCAATTTGTGCTTTCTGTCCTAGACAATTTTTTTTCAGAATTAACACCAGGCTGGCTCAAATTTGCAAACATGGCATGTGAGGGCAAAACATTACAAGTTTCAACAAAAAACTATCAAATTTTTTCCACCAAAACCACACTCAAGTCACTTTTGTAGAAAAGGATTGTGGAAGAAAAGAAAGCCAACTGATTTAAGGCATAAAAATCAAGCAATAAATAATAAAAAAGCACTATCACCTCAAAATGATTACTCAAAACCCAAGGAAAAATAAAAATGAGTGAAGAAGTTGCTAGACTATGTTCAACTGAGCAGAGTGAGTTCCACATCAACAGCTTTAATCTGGTATTATTTGCCTCTGAAGCTAACATTTCAAAATTAGTATGATGAAAGATTTGTAATTTCCTACCTGTTTTATAACTAGTCAAAATATATCATGACAGAAAAATGAAAGAACAGCCAAGCTCAATCCTGACTCAATAATTACCTCAACCTTCATCTCATGCCATGAAGCAAGAATACCACACTTCTACCCTTGTCTTACAAGCAGCAACTACAGGACCAGCTCTTTGTGCTGCAGAACATCACCTCCTTTTCCCCGAATACCCAGTGCCACCTGGATGGATTCAGCAAACATGGTGAGTCAGCTGTGGTACCAACACCACGTCCACTGCCTGTCCTCATCACAGACTGAGGAGTGTCCAGAAACTCTGCCTACACACCTTCTATTGTGATTCGTGTGATGTTACACTTCCATCTCCAGCCACGGCCAGATCACACACACCGGGGGACAAGCAAGGCCTCTGTCATGTTGCCTGAGGCACATGGATCATTAGAATTACCATGCTTTGAACCTCGGGACCTTGGAATCACAACACAGATAAAGGAGTAACACTCAAGCGACAGGGATGTATGGCTATCCTTACTACTTCAGCTATTGAAAAAGTGACTTGTAATGTATTGACCTGATGAACTACAAGCTAACAGCAGCTTGGGATATTACTGACTGTGTGTCAGCACGTAAGCTCAACAGACTGGAAAACAGTTAAGCTGGAAGACTGGGATGAATTCTCTCCCTTACAGAGCTGTCTTCGATGCCAGCCCATACCGAGTGACAGTTCTGCAGCTACAGGCATGAGACCTCACGCTGAAGCAGATGAAATGCCAGGAGACATAAAAATAAAACTTTTGTCCTGCTGGACTGTAGTCTGAGGCAACATTCCGCAGCTCAGAGAGCACTTCTGTAGGAGCGGTAGATAGATTCTGGTACAAGTTGTTCCGTCCATCCCACTCAAAGGATGAATTGTGTATGGACAGCTATGAACAAAGCGTAGGAGGCTCAATGAAGCCAAAGTATTTGTATGGTAGTAAGGCATGCATAAAACTAATGAAGAAACATAGCTAGGATTTTACTTCATATGAAAGGCAATTTTTCTCTAGTTTACAAATTAGTTCTGTTTAGATACATTTTCATCTTTGCCTTCATATACACAGATTTTACCTTGACTGCTGAGACATCCCCTCAAACTTGTTTGCAGCCTTAGTTGAAGGTGGGCCCAAATCATTACCTGAGGTGAAAAAAAGCACAATTAAAAAAAAATAAATCATTAGGATAGCTGAACTATAATCAGAAGAGGAGGCAACTTAAAGTGAAGTACACATTCTTCCAAGTAACCTCTATACACCACGTCCAAGGATTTTAAAGATCATTCATTATTAATAATTTTGTAACTGAAAAAGCAGTAGGGACCATAATAATCCAACCTGACCTTTCATATAACACATTTTAAAACAACTCACTGGTAGCTCACATCTGCTGGCAAACAAAGATTAAATGACATTGCTCAGTTACTGCTGTAGGGCATTTGTTTGGAATATAGTGTTTCAATTTTCTCTGAATAGAAGGAGATACTGCAGGCCAGTATCAAATAAATTTATCACAGATGTTTACATTTTGCCTTACGTGACACATCTTTTTAAGTCCACCATGAATTTCATTTTATTCATAAAACATCACATTTCTAAGGATTGGGTTTTTTTATCCTACATGAAGAATAGCCTTTGCTGATTTAATGACTAAGTCAGTATGTTACCATAACCTGAACGTTAACCATTGGTGAAGAAAAAATCCTGGGTATACTCAGTTCTGTCAAAAGGCAGCAAAATCCAAACCCAAGTGCTTCTGCTCCTTCAACAGAAGGCTTCTGTTTCATTACCCATCACGATGCCCAAGGTACAAGTACACTAACTACTTTGTGTTACTGCCTTTATCATTCCCCCGCTTCCGTCTTCTATTACAGCATGCCTAAACAATCTTAGAAACAATTTCCACAACCATTTGTAAATTTTGTCACTGAAATAGATGTGAAGTGACATTCAATGCTCCAAGAACACAAAATACTTCCCATGCAAAAGAATGACCTATCTGCCTACATACCATGCTTAGTGCATCGAAGTCTAAATGAAACAGCAGCAAAGGCTCATGCTGAGCCTTGCTGGAAGTATGTTTATATTTAAAAGTGTGTGTGGGGTGGGGGGGTCGGGGTGGGTTGGAAATATAAAGGTAAGAGAAACAGCAAACCCTTCACATGTAGATCCTGTGGATAAAGCAAGGAAAACACCTTGTGGTCGCTATGGAAATCCAAAATAATCTAAACAGCTTTTCTAGAACATCTTTGAATAGTAACTTGATTTGCTTAGACATAAGTTAAGGCTTGCTTTGCTTGAAACTTCAATCAATGCACAGATTAGAAAACAAACACTAAAATTCAACAGAACAAGAAATATTAACAACACAGAAAAAAAGATTCTGAAAGGCAAAACAGCGAACATCTGACAATATTCTTAAAAACACAAAGGCAAATAGAAGAAACTCCCTGTTTTAAAATCCAAACGGACTTTGAATAAGTTTTTGTACAGATCTCAGCTAAGGAAAATGGAGAGAGGAGGCCCCTCTTCCATCCACTGAAGTTTTGACTGCACTGTAGAGCAGAAAAGAGACAGAACAGCAATGTTCTTCTCTGGCCCTGCTTTGAAAAGGTATTCTACTGCTATAAGGTTCTTCATCTTCAACTCCACACCTGCACCTTTCCCACGTTTTCCTTTTCCTTTATCTATCTAATGTTTTTAAAGAAAAGTTGGCACTAGCTTCGCATCTGCTCCTACCACACTTTCCATTCTACTACTGTACATTACATCGTATACAGTATTTTAGGTGCTGTTTAGGACTTAAATATTTGGGCTTTTTTAAATTTTTAAAGTCCAAGCTCTTAAAACTGTCTTTACTACCTCTGAAATAGTACAGGGCCATTAGTCTCCAGAACACAGGAAACTTTTTCCATATCCCAGATATCTGAAAAGCAGAGAACTGAAAAGACTGCCATTATTTGTATTCCTTGAGAAAAAGACTTCGCTTTTCATTGGACTCTGTACTTCTCTTCATATTAAATCCTAGATTTAAATCGCATATTCTACATGAGTACTCCATGATTTACCACATTGAATTCAATTTGCTGGAAACCCCCCCGCTGCTTTTAAGCTGGAAATTTTTCTTCAGGCTAGTAATTCTGTGTTTATATTAGAACAGAGAAAGGATACTCCTAACATATAAGTAGCGTATGGATGACCCCCCTGTGTAAGCACTGGATTCTAGTTCAAAAGTTTACAGATTTATGGAAATCCTGCCACCAAGACTAAAAATTATAGAAAATCACATGGGCCCGAGATTTATAGCTACCGGGAGAAATTGACTGCATAGAGCAATGTTTATTGAAAAGAGGAACAATTTGAGTAGTCTGGAAAATAGTTTCTAAAAAAACTTCTGTCAGAAAGGTATCCTGTTCAAAAAAAAAAAAAAAAAAAAAACGAAAAAACAAAAAAATAAAAAAAAAAAAACACAGACAAAACAATCTGTAGAACTTCTGCAGGTAGAAGGATGCAAGCCTATCAGTCTTTGTATATGTACAGACAACTTCACAAAACCCAAAAACATATTAAGACAACACACCCCCACCAGCTAGGTGCAAACATTTTACAGGAGATGCCTGGCACAGAGCCCAAGGAAACAAGCTCGTTTGGCAATCAGGAGAACCACACAGGTGCACTGAGGTCTATCTGTCCCAAATCAAGACCCATCTAGAGTAAAGAGCTAGCCAGAACAGTAGCAAGGGTGAGGAGGCAGATGCAGAGCAGATGCAGCAGATGAGGGGGCCGGGGTGAGGGCAGCCTGGGCAGCTAGGGTAGAGGGAGGGAGGCAGCAGAGGACACTGAATTGGGCCCCGGGGAGCAAAGAATATTTTCAATTTTCTCAAGTGAGACTCAGCTACAGAAGCCTGGAAGCCAAAGCGACAGAAGATAGAACTGTTGATTTATCTGAGCTGACGTTACATCAAGCTGCAATCATTGGAAAGCAAGCACCAGGTAAAAAGAAACCAGAGATCATATATCATCCATCATAAAGGTTTTCCCCTGCCCTTTTGTTTTGCATTTCAAAACTCACCCCAAGGAATTGGGCCCTTATTCTGGGGTCCATGAGGTAGTGGGCTTGGTGGGTCAGAGAGGGTTCTTTTGTGTCCTGGGGGTGGGGGAGGTGGTCTCTTCTTGGAAAGAGTGGAGCTGCCACTAGAGGTTTGAGTGCTTAGAGGGAGGGTTGAAGGTGGGCCTGCAAAATAACAAACAACCTTCTTACAAATACATGTGCATAAACGTCAAAGCAGCACTGAAAAGTTCACAGTCAGACCCACAGCGAAGTGCAGCAAAAGACTAAAATAAAAAGACAAGCCATGCCAAAACACTGTTTAGATTAAACGACACGTTCACCACATTTTTAACCATCCTAGCTGTGGGAATATAAGCAACTTGACAATAGAATGACATGTGTACTTATGTTTAAAAAAATACATGATTAATCACTCCAGGCTTTCTAATTTTAGGCATTGTTTAAAAACAAAGAAAAAAAAAGCAAAGCATGACATCTTGAAATTAAGTGATATTTAGCATGTGGGATTAAAATTACTATTAATTTATATCAGAATGAAATAGCTTTCTAGATGTTCAATTATGTGGGGATTTCCCCCCGCCCCTCCAGAGCATCTCATATGAATTCTATTAATAAACTGGGGGGAGGTGGGGAATAGAAATCTACCTACAAATTTTCTTTGCATTTTGAAAATTGGATTGTAAGCTTAATAAGTTTTTGTATCATTATTTTCCCTTTTATTCCTGTGGGTTAAATACATCAGAGTATGCATTCTGAGAACAAGCTGGGATTAGATATTTAACGGTAGCACTGCTTATAAGAACTTACGCAGTCACCCCTACCCTTAAACACTTTATTTCCCCCTGCACCAATATAGGCACAAGTGTCATTCAACTCAATGCATGTTTTACAGGATATGGGAACAGATACAGACTAAAAGAGAAAATAATCCCGAGGAAAGACAAGAGTTTTCCCTAATCAGCTTCACCATTCACCATCAAAAATGTCTTTAATAAGAAGCTCAAGGAAGCAGGCAGTGCAGTGCACAAACATGCAGTGAGAGGACAACTGCTTAAGTCAGCTGCCATTACCACCAAAGGGAATTACTTGTAACACTTACCTAAATTAGTTCTACATTAGGTTAGAACAGCTCTAAGGGTTTTGTTGTTGGTTTGCTTTTTCTATTTTAAATTTAACCAACAAATAACACTTCTCTGCAGTCATCTGCAGACCTCCAATAAGTTTTGCATGTAAGAAAGCTTTGCCCTCACAGGCTCTGGATAAATCCAGAAAACAGACACAAGACTTTAAAAGCAAAGTTTATTTATACCTGAAATTTCAAGTCTGTTGTCACATATTTTGTAGCACTATAGAACCAGCTTGCCTATTTTTGAAAACCTAACTTATTTGGAACAGTATTTGAGACTAAATCTTCACGTTGTTAACCAGCGTAACCCTAACCTGCACGCAGAACTAGAGCTGCCTCTTTAAAAATATTTATTTCCAGTCTCTACAGGTAGGTAGACTGAAAATTACCAAAGTCTGCATTCCTTGCCAACTTACCATATATCATAAAAGTATTTAAATCAGTGAAGAATAATCTTTGTTAAAATTCCTTGAGTGAAATAGTAAACATCAAAAAAAGTAAACTATCCCATAAGCATGTGCATGTTTGCAAGATGTTTTCAGTGGGTGACCTCCCTCTTTCTTCTAAACCCCAGAGAAAAGATTAATAAAACTGCCCAAAATGAGTTAATGATTCAATCTATTCTCTTCTAGATTCAAGCCTGGAAGGCCTTTTGCTGCTCAGGAGAATCTCTCGACCACGAGCCCAGCAGGTATTTCGGCCCTGGCCTTCCATTAATTGCTTACATTTGTAAATCAAATCATATATTTTGCAACTGTTCCTCTCAATTTACGTCCAAGTTCACAAAACCATTAACTGACAAGAAGTCAAATGTTAGTGCAAATTAATGGTTGTTCCCCAATTTGCATCCTTTCTCCTTTTAATTTCTTCCTTGAGCTTAAGAAAGCAAGCTAAATTAAACGATGCATTGAAATGTTTCTGTCACAAAACATAAAAAACTTTTCTCATGCTAAGTTTTGACTGACGATCCCCTAGACTTCTGCAAGTTATAAATTCTTTAGTTCACTTAAATAAATATGAATCAAAGGTTGTTCTATAAACTGTATCTCAGAGTATATCTAGCAGTGGCGAGGGGGAAAGAAAAATTCAAGATCCAGTGTTAACAGTTACATTATTTTTAGAGCTTATCGAAAACATACACGGTATGTCAGTATAGCATTTTTCTCTTGTCCTGACCTCTCAAAAAGGAGTTATGCACTTCCAAAATGTCTGCAAGTGGGAACAGCCATCGCCGCAGAGGTCCTGTCCTACCACCACCTTGTGTCCTGCTGTTTGTACTGCACTACAGCTTTACCACTCAGCCCTAACACAGCCTCCAGCCCTGCCACAAGTGACAAGCAGTTCACACTTGGCTTACAAGAAAAAAAGTGGTGGAAATGCCCTGAAATAGTATTGCACAGTTGTCACAAAAATAAAACTTCAGACTTGAATCAAAATTTGTACTTTTTATTGCCAATAGAATGAAGAATCCTTCTCTACAGAAATAATGTTTACTGGGATTAAAAACTCTTTAAATGTGGTTACATGGATGTATTTTAGATTTCATACTGCTAATGTATATCCAGACATCTTGGAAGAGTTGAAAAACATTATCACTTCATAGATTTCAAAAGTTCAAATGGCACACACCAGTTAGAGGGAAAAGGTATTAAAGTATTAAAAATAGTACATCTTTTCAGGCTCCTAGCATTTGTTCCTATATTAATTTCACAGAAGGATTAAACATGAATTTAGAAGTCATAAACTAATGACTAGATGGCTGGAATACAAAATAACTTACTTTCAAACAAATAGAAAATAGAGGAAAACTGCAAAACATCTTTTCAGAAAGAGGTATAAAGTCACATCGTGTTTTGAATAAAGCAAACACGGGAAACATTCTGGAATCTACATCAGTTTATGGGAATGACTGCTGAAACAATACAAAGATCTGATGATGTACAAAGCATTGGCAAAATTATTATAAAATCCTTTGTATCATAGAATCATTTAGGTTGGAAAAGACCTTTAAGGTCAGAGTCCAACTGTTAACCCAGGACTGGCAAGTCCATCACGAAACCATGTCCCTCAGTGCCATGTCTATGCCTTTTAAATACCTCCAGGGATGGTGACTCAACCACCTCCCTGAGCAGCCTGTTCCAATGCTTCACAACCCTTTTGTTGAAGAAATTTTTCCTAATATCCAATCTAGACCTCCCTTGGAGCAATTTCAGGGTATCACCTTTTGTACTATCGCTTGTTATGTGGGAGAAGAGACCGACCCCCACCTGCCTACAGCCTCCTGTCAGGCAGTTGTAGAGCAATAAGGTCCCCCCTCAGCCCCCTCCTCTCCACGCTAAACGACCCCAGTTCCCTCAGCTGCTCCTCATAAGACTTGTGTTCCAGACCCTTCCCCAGCTCCGCTGCCCTTCTCTGGACATGCTCCAGCACCTCAGTGTCCCTCTTGTAGTGAGGGCCCCAAACTGAACACAGCATTCAAGGTGCGGCCTCACCAGTGCTGACTATGGGGGAACAATCACTGCCCTTGTCCTGCTGGCCACACTACCTCAGATACAGGCCAGGATGCTGTTGACCTTGGCCACCTGGACACACTGCTGGCTCATGTTCAGCTAGCTGTCAACCAGCACCCCCAGGTCCTTTCCCCCAGGCAGCTTCCCAGCCACCCTGCCCCAAGCCTGTAGTGTTGCCTGGGGTTGTTGTGACCCAAGTGCAGGACCCAGCACTGAGCCTTGAACCTGACACAATTGGCCCTTGGCCCATCAGTCCAGCCTGTCCTGATGCCTCTGCAGAGCCTTCCTGCCCTCCAGCAGATCAACTCTCCCACCCAACTTGTCAGCATCTGCAAAATTACTAAGAATGCACTCAATCCCCTCATCCAATTAATTGATAAAGATGTTAAACACAACTAGCCCCAATACAGAGCCCTGGGGAACACCACTTGCGACTCGTTGCCAGTGGGATGTATCTCCATTCACCACCACTCTTTGGGCTCGGCTGTCCAGCCAGTTTTTCATCCAGCAAAGAACAAGCCCATCCAAGCCACGAGCAGCCAGTTTCTCCAGGAGAATGCTGTGGGAAACGCTGTCCAGTGTCAAAGGCTTTACTAAAGTCTAGGTAGACAACATCCACAGCCTTTCCCTCATCCACTAAGCAGGTCACCTTGTCGTAGAAGGAGATCAGGTTAGTCAAGCAGGACCTGCCTTTCATAAACACATGCTGACCAGGCATGATTGCCTTGTTGTCCTGTATGTGCCGCATGATGGCACTCAAAATGATCTGTTCCATAACCTTCTGTGGCACCAAGGTCAGGCTGACAGGTCTGTAGTTCCTTGGATCCTCCTTCCTGCCTTTCTTGTAGATGAGTGCCACGTTTGCTAGCCTCCAGCCAATTGGGACTTCACCGGTTAGCCAGGACTGCTGATAAATGATGGAAAGTGGCTCAGTGAGCTCCTCCGCCAGCTCTCTCAGTACCCTTGGGTGAATCCCATCCAGCCACATACACTTGTGCGTGTCTAAATGGTGTAGCAGGTCGCTAACCATTTCCCCTTGGATTACGGGGGCTTCACTCTGCTCCCCGACCCTGTCTCCCACCTCAGGGGGCTGGGTACCCAGAGAACAACTGGTCTTGCTACTAAAGACTGAGGCAAAGAAGGTATTAAGTACCTCAGCCTTTTCCTCACCCTTTGTCACTATGTTTCCCCGCACATCCAATAAAGGACAGACGTTCTCCTTAGCCCTCCTTTAGTTGCTAATGTATTTATAGAAACATTTTAAATTGTATTTTTATGGCAGTAGCCAGACTGTTCTACTTGGGTTTTGGCCCTTCTGATTTTCTCCCTCCATAACCTCACAACATCCTTGTAGTCCTCCAGAGTTGCCTGCCCCTTCTTCCAAAGGTCATAAACTTTCCTTTTTTCCCTGAGTTCCAGCCAAAGCTCTCTGTTCAGCCAGGTGGGTGGTCTTGCCCACCGGCTCATCTTTTGGCACATGGGGACAGCCTGCTCCTGTGCCCTTAAGATTTCTTTCTTGAAGAACGTCCAGCCTTCCTGGACTCTTCTGCTCTTCAGGACTGCCTCCAAAGGGACTCTGTCAACCAGGCTCCTAAACAGGCCAAAGCTGGCCCTCTGGAAACCTGAGGTGGCAGTTCTGCTGACCCCCCTCCTTACTTCTCCAAGAATTGAAAACTCTTATCATTTCATGATCGCTGTACCCAAGACAGCCTCCGACCATCACATCACTCACAAGTCCTTCTCTGTTCACAAACAACAGGTCCAGCAGGGCACCTTCCCTAGCTGGCTCACTCAGCAGCTGTTACCTTCCAGACGCTGCAGGAACCTCCTGGACTGTTTCCTCTCCACTGTATTGTATTTCCAGCAGACATCTGGTAAGTTGAAGTCCCCCATGAGAACAAGGGCTAGCGATTGTGAGACTTCTCCCAGCT
>JAVJGI010000040.1:14597431-14623401 GCA_035590275.1 Ibycter americanus | reverse complement strand
TGCTGTGTGCGTTCGTGTAGATGTACTTCAGTTGGGCTGTTGATCCTGCCATCTTTTTTGCGTGAAAAGCCCTAAATCCTATGTGATTCCTCTCAGGCACTTCCATGGTTTCTAACATATCAATAACCCTTGTGTCTTTGCTGTCACATGGATCTCCATCCCCTACCTCCACTGAGACAGCAGACCAAAGGACCTTGCTAGCACGCCATCCCTCAAACATTGGTGTGCTGCCCCCAGGCTTATCTCTAGCGAGCCTGGTTTTATCCCTTTTCCCCTTCAAATGTAGTTTAAAACTCTTTCAATGGGCCTTGCTAACTCCTGCGCAAAGATCCTTTTCCCCCTTTTGATCCAGGTGTACTCCCTCATCTGTCACCAGCATGCCTGGTGTCACATAGACCAACCCATTATCAAAAAAACCAACATTCTGCTGGTCACACCTGGCTTGGAGCCAGGTATTGATCTCCTGGGTGTTCCTGTTTCTTTCCTCATCATTCCCTGCATCTGGGATGATGAAGGAGAACATTGCTTGTGCTCCTGACCCCTTAACCAGATGTCCCAAGGCTCTGAAGTCTCTCTTGATTGCTCTTGTTGCAACTTCATCACTGCCTACCTGAAAAAAATCAGTAACAGGTAACAATCTGAGGGCCATACCATGGAAGGAAGCTTTGCCTTCACATCTTTAACCCAGACCCCAGGGAGGCAGCAGACTTCCCTAATAAGTGGGTCTGGTTGGCATACTGAGCCTTCTGTTTCCTTCAGAAGGGAGCCTCCTATGACAATGACACACCTTTTTTACTTTATGGAAGCTGTTTTGATGCAAGACATAGGATGACTTAACCTCAGCAACACCTTCACGCTAGATAAACCATCGTCCTCATCATTGTTCAGTTCCACTTGCAGAGCCTCATACCTATTATGCGAGGGCATCTGGGCAGGTGGGGTGGTCACAGAGGAGATGTGCCTGCTGCACTGGGCAGGAACTTGTCACCATGGCCCCCTATCCCTTAAGTCACTGCGTTCTGCCGGATGGAGAGAGGACAGGGAATCCTCCGTATCATGTGTCCTGTTTCCCTGGGACAGGCCTGTCCCAGGGAAGGTAGGGTGTGTTCCAGTAGCCTGTCTCTTTCTTGCACTCTCCCAACACTCCTCAGCCTACTCACCTTCCCTGGAGCTCTGTCACTAATCTGAGCAGTTCCCCTACCCAGCGACATCTCCCACAGGAGTGCTGGCTGCTGCTGTCTGGTACTGCCATTAGAGCAGGGCACACCCAGGGGTGGCTGCACATTCCCAACAGAGCTCTGTCTGGGCGGCTGCATCAGTCATGGTGGGTACAGAGCTTAGAGGCCGTGGCTTTCTGCCAGATGGATACCATTGCTCCCTGGGTGAGCCGGCAGGGAGCCGGCTCCAGTGCCCTTCCTGGACACCCTGCCATGACACCTGCTGCACCACGCCATGCCCTGTTTGCCCACCCTGCTGGCAGCACTCATGGTCAGTCCTGGCCCCTAAGGGCTTCTTTTATAGGTGTTGGGGGGGGCTTGCCTGCTGTTGCTCCTGGCCCTGACCAGGTCCCCTCCACTGCTGTGGCATGAACTGCAGGCTCCTGGTGGGTGCCTCCGCTCCATGGAGGTTCCCATGGTTTGGGAAACCCCCATGTGCCGTGTCGGAGTGCTCTGCTGCTGATTGTGCTGGCAGACTGTATGTATGCGTATGGATACACACACACACACATATGTAAACACAAAATCTCAAAACAATTCTTACATGATGTTTTTAAATATACAAGGCTAACTAGATATTTGTAAGTAGTCATCAGAGAAGTTATTTTTCTAGATCAAAGATATTTTGTGATTCTAGCCAGGCAGCAAGTAAGCCAGCCATTTATTCTCCATAGTCATCTTAATGATGATTTCTCACATAGTTGTGAAGTTTACATTTCATGAAGAACATTTTCCTCACATAAGCAAAAATATTTATCTTGACCTAGAATTTTTTTAATTTTGCTTCTGTTAGGTTCCCTTTTCTTCAGTTAGCTGGGGAGCAGTTGTTTTCAGTACAAATTGTTGTCATCTTTTATCACTTTTTCATATTATAAGGGTCATGCTTTCATGTGTAAATAGACCAAATAATCTCAAATTTATTGTATTAAGGTAAATAACTGGAAAAGATCCGCAATAAATAGTGCATTGCCCTTCAGCTTTTGTGCAGTTAGTATAGTATCTATTAATTTGTGTACTTGTGAAACCATGCAAAGCTGTTGCTATCCACTCAAGAAATGGTGGGTTTAGAGTGTAAAATGTCACATTTGTATTTTTTTTACCACTTAATGAGAGATATGGAAGAACCAGTATTCCAGTTAATGGTAGAACAGGTACTGCAAAGGAAAGTGAGTTTATATTAAAAATGGTATTTTCATTAAGAAGTAGTGTTGTTCTTATTTTTAAAGTTCTTATGAATGACATTTTTGCACAGATTTTATTAAAAGCCTTTAGTTTCTCTTACTTCAGATCATTTATTTTCAGCACTGACAATAAGATCATAAAATAAAAAATGATCACAATCACTCCGAATAAGAAAACTAATATACCTTGATTCAACATTACCATTTGAAGCACATTCTATAATTAATGTTAAAAAAAAAAAAAAAGACCCCAAAATTATATTAAGGAAGGTTGTATTTTCTTTGCATTCAGAAGAAACAGGATGACCTCAAAGGCTGAGGTAATGGAAATGAGATTAAATACAACAGTATGATGGATAACGTTAACATTCTACACTAAGGAAGCATCCGCATTATAAATTAAGGACTCCTGTTGAAAATGGTAGTATAGACTGCATAGTGCCTGATATATCATAGTATGATGGAATCATGAAAAAATAAACAGGATGAAAGGATGTTTTCATGTAGCATTTCCAGCAGAAACAGCAAGGTTTTAACGCTGTCCCTACACTACCAGTCACTTGTGTTTAAGCTGATTTTAAACAGCAAAGGTACAGAGAAGGGCTAGTATGATGAAAGGGCAGCCTGAATGATAGGAAAATGAAAATACTCTTCCATCATAAAAGGCGAAATATGCTTGGTTTTTTTAGTCGAACAAAACAGAAATGGAGACCTGTATGATTGCTCTCCAGGTAGTGCCCTGATACAGACACCAATGACAGAAAAATCAGTGAAGGTAAATGACAATGTTGGTACATGAACAAAGACATTTAGTGGACTTGAGAAGATTTCTACCTGTGAGCAATATAGTCAGACAACTTCCAGAAGTTACTGGTAAATCCAAATAAACTAGTTTGGTTAGAAATTGAGTCTGATCAAATGAAGCAGCAGATTATATGACATGGTGTCTGCAGTAACAGTGGACTGGAACCACAAAGGAAGTACTTTTGGGTTTACATACCTAACACTAGAGCTGTGAAAGAGTATAAAATATGCAAACTTGTAAGTATTGAAGACCCAAACTTAACTTCACAAACTTGATCCCTGACCTCTGTGTTCAGCCTGTATGAGAGAAATAGGCAGAATCATTAAAAAAAATATCATTAGCTTTCAGCTAAAATTAAGGAAACGTGGCTTAGATGCCTAACACTTCTACAAAACCAGTTAGCAATATTGCTTTCACATTGGATTTGCTATTAAAGTTACGCAAAGCTTTATTTAGCTACTGTGCTGAGTCATGCAACTACTTAAATACTGATTTTTTTTTTAAAGCTTTTTGTAAAACACCACACAGGAGACCTGCTAGATGTCCAGAGCCATAACGCAGGCGTACACTGGAAAGACTAATGAAAAAGATGATTCTCGGAACGTTACAAACTAAAGACTTGACTGACAACTTGAGTAAGCTGAACCTGAGTAGGCATAGATAGCCCACTGGAAAGGCATACAGTGGTTGGCTTACACAGCTACTGTGCTTATACTGTACTTTTCACTCCATTAGGATTAACTAAACCTGGAGCAGACATAGCAGAAAGTAAGATGTATCCGCAAATGAGCTCGTTTAGAATAGAATACACTAATGTTCCAGCATTTTTAGAAGTATTTTGAGAAGTTATCAAACTGGAAAAATCCGAACTTACATTGTAATTACGTGTGGAGAAAGTAGGAAAAAAATCCCCATATACACATCCTCCATCAATTGTACCTATACAGTTTTAATGATGAAGCAAACTAATTTTTAGACACCATATCCACTGAAAACCATGGGCAAGAGTGGTGTGCATTATGTAAATTGCTTTAAACTTACCTTCTCTCCCCAACACAAAGTTCAGACTTGATGGCTTCCAGTCCACTGTGGCATCTCAGCGAACACCATGGAACCTGCTACCAAGGAACTTCACTGGCGAATGAAGCCAGCTTACAGAGGGCTAAAGGGAGGTGGTTTTGTTTAAATATACAACATGTTTTGGAAAAGAGTTTTCTCTGTATGCCCGAAAGTATAAAAAACAAGAAACTTTAAAGTCCTCTGCCTCCTTCTCAAACACAGATCCCACCAGCTATCCACTCCCTACAGACTGTCTCTATGTTCTAGCAGGATCCCATGGTATCTGCTGGGGCATCACAACAAAGCAGGGACAAAGATCAGATAACATTTGGGGGCAGAAGGTAAGTTTAAATATAATTACAGATTCAATGCTCTTCTTACTCTTGCTATTTAGGGAGCTCTGCGCAAAATATAGTACTATGTTTTCATATCATCTTAAATCAAATAGGTAGCTATTAAAATGAACTTTTCTAAGAAAAAAAAGGATTTTATTAGTAAGCTTGTACATTAAACTTTGGTGTAAGTGATATACTCTATTACGACTAATCTCAAAAGAGCAGATAAATTCCAAAGGATTATTTTTTCCTACAGAAACAAAATTAACTCAGACTGCTTCAAAATTAAGATGTGTCTTATGGAAGTGGAGAGTCTCTGCTTCTTTTTCTTGTAAGCAATCTGTTTGGGAGCTAGAAGTGGGGGAGACAACAGTGTGTATCAAAGTTTATAACGAAGCATAAGTGCATCTGCAATGATGCGTCTAGAGCGACTTTTCCACCCTGATAAATTGTTCTATGCATTTGTCACTTTGTTCCCCTGTCCTTTTGAGTCTTAAACTGCTCCTATAATACTGGCATGTGTTTAATGGAAACTTTTAGAACTGATTAAATACTTTACAATATTATTTGATGGAAATGAACCAAAAATACAGCATCAGTCACAGACTGCAAAGTTCTGACATGTTTGAAGCAGAGAAGCCTAGTGACTTCAACATAACAGTAGTTCCATTCAACCTCTCACTCAGATTTACATGGTGAATCTGGCATCTTCCACTCTGACGAAGCAGGTAACGTTACATTAAAAGGCAACAGTTCTCTGTATTTTGTGATAGGATCATATTATTTTGTTGTAATAGCAATAAAGGTTTCTTTTGCATAATCGTTGACAGGAAACCACAAAAGAACTCAATGCTTCATTTCTTTCCTAGTAGCTTTGGTGTGTTGATTCACTTGTCTAGGAGTTTGCACAAACACCTAGGAAAATACCTAACACTTCTGAAAATTAAATACATACTACAAATGAAATAAGCACATAAATATTCCCCTTCCTAGAGAAAAAGACAATTTTCTGAATAACTCAATATAAGAGCTACACTATATAATGACAAAGAAATAATGTTCATTATAATCCACTGAAAGCTGACAACACACTAAGCACTGTACAGATACAAGACACAAGCTCCCTAACCTTCTTAAGGAAATGGGATTCATGATTAGTTTCCAAGTCTTGCAACTTCATGACAAAAAGAAATTATCCTAGATCAGACTGAAGCAACATCTAAGCCAGTATACTGTGTCTGACAATTGACAATCGACAATCAGCAGCAGACTGTTAGACAGAGCATGTAAAAAAGATGGGGGAGAGGAAGGAAAAAAGTTAGAATCTTGTAATGCCAACAGGAAGGTCAACATTGTAAAATTACAAGGAATACACAAGTCCCCAGTGAATTCACTATAAAGAAATGTGAATTATGAAATCTCATGTGACAAATGTATACCCTGGCAAAATCTCTTGGCCTCTTAACGAAGAGCAAATCTATTGAAACAAGAGAGCAGAGGGATTAATTTGAAAGTTGCCAGTACATGACAAAGACTGACGGTGGAACAGTAGTTCTTAAGCACAGCATCTGAACCATGTAAAAGCAGACATGTGATGCCAACACACTCTGTTATGTCCCTTTTACTCTTTCACATTTTAGTCAGAGAATTTCTTCTTTTTGTGGTGTTTTGGGTTTGTTGGTTTTTTTTTTAAACAAAGTTAACCACCAGTTGAGAAAACAAAGTGTGATGTTATAGCAGTGCTAACAGAAGGGAGCATCAGCATAACTGCTGAAGCCTTAAACTATACTGTAGCCTTCATCACAACTAAAGTTTTCTCTAACAAGTATACTGCAAAACCACAATTTGGCTATTTCTAAATTAAATACATAAACAAAGGGGGAAAGATGAAGAGTTTTTTTGTTCTAAAAAGTAAATTTGCACAGATTATCTTAAACAGGTTTTATTCCATAAATGCATCCTCTAAACTTGAAGTCTATAGCTATCTAGGTCAAAGAACCACCATCCACTACAGCTGCAAGAGTAAGTCTCATATGGAAATAAGTTCTTCCTTTTCAAGTGCTACCAAGAATGTCACTGCTATTACTAAGAAGAAAAAGCATCTGATTCATTTCAACTGAATGCAGATTGCAAAACTGATTGATTGAACTGTAGTGCAAACCTTCCTTATGGATAATTCTACATGGTTGTTTCACTCAGGAAAGAATGGGTGTTTAGTTTAGATCTTCCGTGTGTCAGTGACTTGTTAACTATCCTGCAGTAGGCTTGGTATTTTCTCTGCAGTTCTTTAGAGCCCTCCAGCATTCACCACAATGGAGGAGAGTGCTGATGCACTGAGAGGAAAGGAACTTTAATACCAGCTTGCTTAGCACTTCACAGGTCATCTGGGTATTTTTCTTTTTCTACACTGACTGCAAGGAGAAGGAGTCTTCTTGCACCTCCTCTCCTCCAAAGCTTGCTTTCTTCCTCCTCTCTGCCAGACACTACACAGCACATAATCATACAGCACTACACACCATCAGCCTTTTCTAAAACACTTGTGGTTTTGTGACTGTAAATACTTAAAAATGCTTCTCCAAAATATGAACAGAATTTCTACATAAAATGAACCAACTTTTATTTAGCAGAATATTACTTTGTTTTTTTCACCCATTCGTGTACACTGTTATGAATGAGTCCATTACAAAGTGCTCCCCATCTATTTTTTTTTTTTGGTAATGTTTCAAACATACATTGTACCAAATTACCACATCAACAAGAAAAACAGACTACATCCTGAAACATTGTAATGTACCTGGCTATAGGAAGGACAACTGTGAAAAGATTATTGCTTTGCAAGCATAGTTTGAAGACGGACTTACCTTTACCAGCATTTCTAGGAGGAAGAGGAGGAGCGTCTGCAGTCGGAGAGGTGGGTGAATCTGTGCTTGTAGATGCAAAGATCTGATTGGTAAAAGCTCCATAGGAGAGTCTTTGCTTGTCTCTAGGAGTGCTAAATGCAGGATGGGTCATTTTGTCTTGGGGAGAAATGCTCGAAGAGTGACAAAAACTGTGGGGTCTTGGAGATCGTTCTTTTTTTATAGGACTAGGCTGTGAATAGAAAAAACCAAATATATTATACAGCTGTCTAAATACTAAATACAGTTAATATGTTTGCGAAAGAAATTAACAGAACATATTCCAATGAACATGAGCATAATTTCTTTCTTTATTGGACAAATAAGCCCACGTTCCTCCCTTTCTCAGGGATCATACCTGAAAGATCCTCTCCTCTAACTGAAAAATAAAGATGGTAGCATCAACAAATCAACATGTGCACAAAGTTAGGATTTATTCTTCAAGCAGTAGATGCACAATAATAACATACTAAATGATACACTAATAAAAGCCTACTAAAGTTTTTAGAATATAAAAGTAATTTTCAGTTCAAACAGCTCTTTACTCGGACCAGATAGTTATTCTCAAAGATCAAGTATATTACCCCATTGATGCATATTAAAAATAAATAACCACTTCTGACACATCAGATTTATTTGTTGACTGAACTAGCAATATATTCAATGGTACGACTCTTTTAAATGTATATAATTGCTCTTTGAAGAAATTTTACACAGCAATTTTTGACTGCTATATATGAATAGCTGCATATGGAGCACGATCTGTTTCACTGCAGCTCCAGTTCAGGCAGGCTCTTATCTCCAATACAGCATTAGTCATCCTCCTGAGGCTCCTTGCACAGATAATCATTTTGTTCTCTACTGTCCTTGAGGACATGTAAATTATTTTGGTTTCTGAATTTTTCAGTCCCAAGTGTCACAGAAAATGAAAAGCTGACCACTTTTCTTTCTACAGAACCCATATAAAATAGGAGAGGTGTATTCACATTTATTACAGAAACAGAGCACAGAGTAATTAACTGACTTGCTAAAGTAGGACACTGCGGCTACGTTTTCACATGTTCTAGGATAGCAATTATCCTATGCCCTCAAGTTTTGTCTTTCTGTTACTTCTTTTTTTAATCAGCAATAAAGTGTACAGCACAGTGTGAAAAACAGAGTTACTTATTCAACAACAAGGTTTTTAATTAATTTATGGAAAAAATAAGTATGTAAGCTTTGGATTTCCTCCAGCTAAAAAGTAACAACCTAGAGTCAGAAGCAGATAAAATGACAACAGTAATGTGCATGTATTGATTTATATTATATTGTATGTCTTGTCAAAGCAAAACTTCTGAAACTCAAATCCATAACAACTAGGCTGATAAAGTGCTTTCAAAAAGCACTTTGGCAGTCTTTAATGCAGGCCTCAAAATCAGCTTTCTCCCCCCAAATAAATCTGTATAGTAAAAAAAAAAAATGGTTAAAGTGGGTCTCTAATTTCCATAGAACAGAAAATTTGACAGTTTTTGTGCAAGGTCGTATCAGGAATTCATGCTTACCTTATCATCTAAGTCATCGTCACTTTCATCAATTTCTTCCTGCCGAAGATTCCATTCATACTCTACATGGACGTGTGGGTTTAGCTTTCCTGCCTTGGCTTGAGAAAGCTGAACGAAGTAACAATTCTTGTTAAAATATTTGCTGTTCCTATGGTGTCAATTAAGTTGGTTTTGTAACAGCAAGCAATCAACTGAAATATTTAGAGGTTTAAAACTTTTCCAGATACTAAAAAGAAACAATTTCAGGGCAATCACACAAACATCCTTCATTTATTTGAGGTATAGAAAAAACAGCTAAAAGGCAAAATGGGAAGATTTTCTCAAAATAGGTAGAAGTTGCCATGTTTGACAAGCATTGGAAAAGATGGCATGAAAAGAAGGTATATGCACAAAAGCAGAATGCATCTGGAGCCCTTCTTTCCAAAAAGGAAAGGCAAAACCTATTTGTAAATTCTAGCACATGCAACTACTACCCCTCTAAAATCACAACCCTTGTGTTGGAATCAAAATAAAAGGTATTTATCCTTTATTCAAATATTTCCCTCCCTCTCACTTGATGAGGCCAATATGTATTAAGCACAGAATTCCTCTACTTTGCCAGCCCAAATAATGTATTCACATTCTTTGAAGATCTACTACTTCAACAATCAGCAAAAAACAAAAGAAAATGTCAGTTCATGGATGGTTATCCTGAAGAGATATTGAATTGAATATCCTTGAATTTAATTCCACCTGAATTCTCCTTTTCAATGCTTTGACTTTCCATCACTATTTATTCCTTCACATCCTCTGAAATGCAGTCTCACTTGGTACTAGTTGATTCAGGAGAGCCTTTAACCATCTTCCCAAAATAAAATTTGGAAGAAAGTATTTTTAGTCTGTTATGTAAGTATTAATGAACCCACTTGAGTTGAATTTAATTACACAGTTAAGACTCCAGCTAGTACATCTACCATATTGCAAACATGTAGATATTTATTTTGTACTTTTTTATGGCCCATGGTAAACAATATGCTCGGTCATATTTCTTTTTTACTCAACCTTATCTCGTTGCCACTTTTCAGAAAAATGCAGAAATAATTTTCCTCTTCAAAAATGAAAAAAGAGAAAAGGTGTAAATGTTCTATTATAAGTTAACTGAAATAATCAGTAAGATATTCAGTGGAATCAGTAAGATATTCAGTAAGATATCAGTGGAATTTCAGTTACTATAATCTAAACTATTAATTGCTAGATATGCTCACTGATAACATCCACTTGGTTTTGTTTGTTCTACAACACAATCAGTTGGTCCACATTAATGGCAGGTGTTACTTTATTAAATATATACTACAAAGGAAAAGCAATTCATAAAAATTGTGTGTTGCACAGCTGATCTGGTTTTCAGCTGACAGAACACTCAAACCACTGGAAACAGCTCTTACTTACACAGCAGACACAGGAGTAATTGAGAAGTCTGTGCGAGTACCGCTTTATCAACCACAGCAGAGTTGACATGCATCCCCAGAAATATGGAAAATTATGACTTTTGAAAGACAAGCTCTGTTGATTATGCAATCGCTAATTAATACATAACAAGAGCTTTCAATTGTCAAAAGAAAGGTACTAAATTACCAGCTGCAGAGCAAAAGTAGATATGCTCCTTGGATCATCAAGAAGAGGCAAAGAATTTCTGAGAAACAGAATTAAGCAGCAAGTGACAAGTCTCTTGTAAATTCCTCTGGTTTTGTCTTGAATGTGAAACTGCCACACTACTTAGACTTTTTAATCCCTTGATAGTCCTTCACTTGCCTCTAAATGCATGCTGGTGAGAGGAACCTTAGAGGGCTAAGAACAAATATGGTTGTTGGTCTGCCTGGATAACTGCTTCAGAAGAGTACCTAGGAAAATCCTTTAACATGTTTATTTCTTAAACGGCAATAATTTTCTTGAGTGGCATCTGTTAGCATCTCTCATACATTCTCAAAATTCCAGAAAGTTTTTTGCTTTTGATCACGTTCAGTAGAGGGACAAAGTCCCACAGAAGCTGGTGTTCTACATTTTTTCATACCCGAACTTCCAGACATTAAACTTTTGCTTCTTTCTCCTTTGAGGAGGTTTAATTTCAAGTTGTTTCAATTCTCCTTATAAAAAGACTTTCACCATCTCTGAACTATCTGTACCGTTAAATAATCTATAACAAGCCAAAGCATGGAAAGTCAAACAAAGATCCAGACCTAATAGGTCTTGACAGATTTAATACTTCAGGGGTTGTTTCGTACTTCTGATAGAAATGTCCCAAAGAAGAACTTTTGAGGTGATGAAGCCCAAATATGCTAGGATACCAATGCATCGATTGGTATTCAAATACCTGACCCTCCAGTATTTAAGGTCTTCAAATACGCTGGTTAAAATAACTATGTACTTCCAACAGAAGTAAGATCTTCTACTTAAACCGTTACAAAGAAAATGACTGTTCTGTTTTGCAGTTAGAAGATATTCACCTATAGTAGGGCCTTTGAATCAGCATATGGCCAGCTGGCAGCGATATCAAGTTTGAGATACAGCAGCAATAATACCTTAAGTAAATCACACTTTTAAACCAGTAAACATCCCCCCCCCACCCCCACCCCTGCCTCCTGCCCCCAGTTCTTACCAGCTCCTCACACTGGACAGCTTTCACTCTTTTTGCTGTGTCCAGAGCCGTCTCTCCAGCTTGGTTTACTAGAAAATTAACAACAAAAAAAGAGAGCGATTCTTTGAGATGTCTAAAGCATCAACTCATAAAGTTTCACTATTTTTAGCAGAGTAACTTCTAAAAGTGATCAAAAATGCCTATTTACTCTATAGCAGCTGCAGTTCTTTAAGATTCCACTCTAAGTGCCCATGCATTTCATGTATCATCAGGTTCTTTCTGAACAGCAGCATCTGCTGGGACAGTTCCCAAATCCCTGCTAGCCATCCTAGCAGAGAATATAAAGAAATTTAGTCATTTCAATCTCCACTCAACTCCTCCTTTGCCAGTAAAACTCTTATATAAATAAGCAGGAAAAGCAAGCAGACAGGGTAAGATAGCTTAAAAAAGAAAACTATTCTAAGATTTAAAAAAAAAAAAAAAAAGAAAAAAAAAGCAAAGGTTGATCCAAGCACATTTTACTTTGATTGACACATAGCAGTTTGAAGCCTGAATTTGAAGACAGAAGTCTATTCTAAGATGACATTTGAAGAAGAATAATTTTAAAACTTTCTAGTTATTTTGTCGTTATAAAGGCAATAAAGTAGCTTACATTTTTAAATAATGCCTGATCAGAAAAAAGGTGATATCTGAGCACTCCGGAAAGTTCTCTGGCACAACATGTAATGGGATCCTTCCTAGATGCTCAGCAGCAAGTCTCAAGACACAAAACCAACCCCTACATCCCAGCCTTATGTGGACAAACCTTAGGTAAAACATATTGTTACAGTATAGCAGTGAGTGCCATGGAGCTGGAACAGTACTCTCTATATCACACCCAGATGGTAAACATTTCTGTGATTGGGAACTGAAAACAGTCAAACTGAGGTCTCACAGGCAAGTATGTCTATGTGTAATATTACATATAGAATGCCAGTCATGAATTCAAAAAACATACAATGCAGTCACCTAGAAAGGCATATGAATTTGAGAGAATTAAGATGCCTAGAAGAAGAAGGGCTCCTTATGGAAAGATCTATCTAAGACTGTTCAGGAGTTTTAATATGAAAAGGAATGACAATACAGTATCTCTTAACTGAAGTTAACACACAGATAGCTTAATAGACTACATAAATTCCAAACTTTCAACATTTAAGTATAAACGTCATGTTTCAAAGCCTAAAGATGATATGCAGTTCCTATGTGAAAGCACTGGGAGGGGCGGGAAGACCCAAAAAGGTAAGAACACTCTTCTGGCATCTACGTAGAAGAGAGTTCAATGGAAGCATCAATAAACACGCTTAAGCTTGTTCAGACAACTTTCCCATTTTCTTAATTACGGACATATTTTCTAAAAAGGGTCACATCAAATTCTTTGACTTATGATAATATTAGAACATATTCTAAGGATGTATAAAAAGGCCAAGGAAACCAATGACTTCTGCCACAGAGCCATGAACTTAAATTTATGCAAGTTTTTTACTGGGTAGTGGAAGAAAATCATGGCGATGAGGAAAAAGGGAGAAATAAAGTTCATACTCTTCAGTTTGCACCAACTGTTCAGAAACCTTCCCTCCTATACCAAGAACTGACAGAACGCAGAAATTTTATAGACAGGCTGATGAAACTTGGCTCCTGAGCCTGACAAGCAGGATTCATGGAATACCTTCTTACCTCTCAGAACATGGCAGGGAAAGGAAAACATCAAGGAAACACAAGACTACCTTAAGTGTGAGGAAACAGTTTACAGAGATTCTATTATTAATTAAACTTTTGGTAAGCCATGATGAAAAATGGACTGATTTAGGTACAGCAAGTGTTATACCTATCTCACACATCTAGATGGTAAACAGAAGAAAGGCAGCTGAGAATGCTAATCCCTTCCTTTATCAGCTGCAGTGGTGGCTAGGGCATGCTGGGTGAAACTGCAGTGACAACTGACATTAATATTAAAAGAAGAATTAACTGTTGTGTACACAAAGCTCACATATATCTAGAGTGGAATTAACGTGAGCAGACATTTGAAGCATTGTAACATACAAATACTAGATAAAACCTACAACATAAACAACAACCCAAATTTCGGAACATTTACAACACATCAGAAATAAAACTCTGCAAAAAAACTAGAGTTGACCTTAGTATTTCCTATTAGAAATTTTTTGTCTCTGTTATATTCTAAGAATTTAAGTTCCATTTCTTAACTGAATGCTTCCTTTAGGCTTGTTGGTGGTAAAGTTTTCATCTACCTAACAGTTTTATTTTTCCTTTTAAAAGTTTATTTAACACAGTAAGACATAAATAAAAGTTGTTAAAATAATGGAAAGAGAATTTTTAGTTTTAATTAGTTTCAAATAATTAACTTACCTACATCAATAGTTGGCTTCCCCCTCAAAAGCAATTTCAAACACTCAGGCTTATTATACATACTGCAGTAGTGTAGAACCGTATTACCCAATGCTGTTTGCTTATCCAGGTTTCCACTAAACACAAAAGAAAAAACAATCAAGAAAAATATAGTATATGCTGTGCTATTCGTTTCAGATCTACAGCATCCTTATAAACAATAAATGCATAAATCCTTCACTGGACAAATATGAAGTAGAAGTAGAAAGAAATATTTTTATATTAAGAATAGTCCCAGGCATACTGGAAATTCCTGAGCGGTGGTTGAAAAGGACTAAGCATCTACAGATGCTCATTAAAAAAAACAACTGGTGTGACCTTACAAAGGATTAGGTTCAAATCTTTCACCTAATCCTTTGTAAGCTCACACCAGTTGTTTTCCTCCTGCCACTTTACTGGAATTTCTTTGTCAAACACACTACATTAGCCCAACAAATAACTGAAAAATAATTTTGATACAAGTAGAATAGGTTAGCAAGTCCCATGCATTTAAGGATCTATGAAGAGGGTGGCTGTGAGGATGCACAAGCGAGTCATATGAAGGAATATAAGGATACACACTGAATTAGGGAAAGACAAGCTGTGCAAGGGGGTTCACAGGGCTTTTTAAAACTGTACTTCCTTCAGTTTCCAATTTCTAAAACAAGGTTTCTCACAAAAAATTACTGACATATTGGGATCAATATAACACATTTATTAAAATGGAAAGAAAAGCTCAGAAGATGATCGCTTTTCTTCCACTCAGTATTACCCATACTGAACAGTAAGTGCAGAGCCCATATGGTTCTAAAGATGCTCTAAAATTTGAGACTGAGACAAAAATACAGACAGCTGACAGAAACAAATAAAAGATGATAGTTGTCTGAAGAAACTATGAAGCTTCATAACTAAACAAAATAGGTTTAAATAATAATTCAAAATAACAAATCCTTTAGTAATAATGTTTATTTTTGATATTATTATAATTTTATTATATATAGTATATATCAAATTATATTTGATATAATTATAATTATCAAAATTATAATTTGGGCTTCCATGACGTTTTCCAAATTATTACCTAAAACAGCTTGCAAATATTAGTAGCTTATTTTTAATTTTATTTTTTACTTTAGTAACATTCCTACAACAGCACTCCATTTAACATGAGGGAGTAGTGGTAGAATAAAGTTTAAGTGAAGGTTACACAGCTAGGTCATACAGCCCAAGAGATGGTATTAGGAACATGATTCCAAATTTGTGCTGTTACCAGAAGACCAAACTTACTCTCTTAACATCCCTGTATACAACACTACATAAACTATTAGAGGGGGGAAGGAAAAGAAGTAACTATTCACTGACTGCATTTCAATAGCAGGTATGATTTGCTATATGCTAAGGGAAAAACGAAAGTTAAAACTACCCTCAAGCCTCCCCGCCACCAGCTCAAGCAAGTTGTGATGAGTCTTCTGTTTCCCCAACCTGCCTCTCATCATTCTGCAAAACCCACCATCTGACACAGCAAGTGACTGCTGCTTCTTTCACTTAATGCTATATTATACAAGTGGACTGGAATTGATCTCAATGAGTCATTATCCATATTGTGAAACATATGAAGAATAACGCTGTACCACTACAAGACTTGATTTTTTAAAAAATGTTTTCATTATGGTTTTCTCTTTCATAAGCGTATCTCTTGACAACAAAGACTAGCTCAGCCAATAAACTAGATGTTGACAATTACTAATTAAGATGACTATGCTCTCAAGAGCTTTAATACAGTTTACTCACTATTAGAATACTTTTCACAGTCAGCCTAGCTTCTATTCAATTTTCTGAGAAAGATACTTGTTTTCTACTCTTACGATTTATTTACATGCATCCTGTATTTGAAATGTTTCCTTGTCACGCCTCCTTTACCTGGACTATTTGTTTGCATTGTTTCATGTTGTCATGTGTTCTAAATTAATGCTCTCTTTTGCTCTACATAGTTTTTCCTTTCATCCTGTTTTTATATAACTGCTTACCATGTTTTTAATCTGCAGTTCTTTCCCTCTACTCATTAGGAGCACAAAGGTCAACTCAAAGGTATGTTTCAAAATAACATAATTTACTATCTAAGGAGAATGACTGTAAGTGATGAGCAAACACTGTCCACAGCACTGCAAGAATAGCTTTAAGCACATACATTTTTCATGCACAATTTAATGAAAAATGAGCAATCCATACCAGTTTTGTACAAGGAAGTCAACCAGATGGAGAGAGGTTTGGTCAGCAGTCCGGACTGCTAAATGAAGTGCTGTTTCACCTGGCTCCTAAACACATGTAAATACAAGTTAGATTTCCGTAACGCTTATATCATCATACCTACCGAGACACATATCACTCGCTCTTTTACAACGAGTCTTTGAAAAGAAAAATATTATTAGGAAATCACAATGTTATTGCCTTCCTGATCTCTAAAAGACCATGTGCTTCAAAGGAAACAGCATCACGCTTTCTGAGATCATAGCTTCCTCAAAACCAGTCTTCCCTTTTTCCCAGCTGGATGGGACAATCCTGAAGAGCCTTTAACCATTTTAGCTACTAGCAACTAACAGTGATCCTGTCAAGGAATACTGAGCAACTTTACAGTACTTGTTGCTTTAAGACACCTTGGTGAGCAGCATGCACAGCCACAAAATCCTATTTCCTACAAAGCCAGTGAAAAAAACCACCAAAAAAAATCATAGTCCTACACAGATTATATCACTTGCAGAATCACAGAATCGTTGAAGTTGGAAGGGACTTGAGGAGGTCATCTGGTCCAACCTCCCTGCCCAAGCAGGGTGGCCTATAGCCAGTTGCCCAGGACCATATCCAGGTATCTTTTTGACTGTCTCCAAGGACAGACTCCACAACCTCCCTGGACAACATGTGCCACTGCTTGGTCACCCTCAACAATAAAATAATAAATAAAAAAAATTTCCTGCTGTTCAGAGGGAACCTCTTGTGTTTCAGTCTGTGCCCACCTGCCTCTGGTCCTGTCACTGGGCACCACTGAAAAAGCCCGGCTCCATCCCTTTGCACCCTCCCTTCAGGTATTTATATACATTGATGTGACCCCCTGAGCCTTCTCTTCTCCAGGCTAAACAGTCCCAGATCTCTCAGCCTCTCCTCATGTCAGGTGCTCCAGACACTTAAACATCTTTGTGGCCCTTTGTTGCACTCTCTCCAGCATCTCCAAGTCTCTTGTACTGGGGACCCCAGAACTGGAGACAGTACTCCAGCTGTGGCCTCACCAGTGCTGAGTAGAAGAGAAGGATCACTTCCCTCGACCTGCTGGCAATACTTTGTCCAGTGCAGCCTGTGATACCATCGGCCTTCTCTTGCCACGAGGGCACACTGCTGACTCATGTTCAACTTGGCATCCACCAGGACCCCCAGGTCTTTTCCTGCCAAGCAGCTTTCCAGCTGGGTGGCCCCCAGCATGTATGTATTGGTGCCTGGGGTTGTTCCTCCTCAGATATAGGGCTTCTCCTTCTCTTTCCTTCTCCTGAACTTAAACTGAATCATACTTTAATTTATATATATATATATAACATATGTATTAATGTATTTAAATGAAAATAAAAATGCTGTTTAATTCAGTGTAAAAGTTGCATGAGAAATTAATCTAAAACCAGATTTCATTAACTCCTATTGATCATAAAGGGCATTGAGAAAAAGTATATTACAGTACTTATATTTAGAACTAAGTCACAACCTTAAAAAAAATACTTTATTAAATATCAGAGAATTTACAGTGGAGAATGTTGCTATAAATGTCCTAACTGCAGACCACATTTCAGTTGGTGTTCATACCTTTCTAGGTGTCACCGACTGTAATAGCTGAGAAATGCTAAGGAGCTAATTCTGCGGTAACTGCTATGGATGACAAATGTAGCAAGTTTACCTTTTAGTTAGAGAATTTGTAATGTATTTCCATGATAAGCACTTTGTGATATCTCTCAGGTGTTGAGACTATGTTGAACTTGTTCCCTCCACTCAATACAGACAGCTATTCTGTCCTTTGCCAAGTTAGGTATTTTCACAGAACTTGTTGAAAACATTCTGTGGACATCACTCCAAGTTAGGTTCAAAAGTAATAGGAGAAACCACCACTGACCAAGTGGTTACAAAGCATCAGTTACCTATAAAAACAGGTTATGTTGCTCCTAAGCAACATTTCTACATGGATATTTGAGGTCAACCTGGACCCATTTTTCAAAAAAACCTGTTACTGCCTTCAAAAGGAAGATCAGTATTCAGAATTTCATCTAACCCCGCCCACCCCCCCCCAAAAAACAAAAAACCAAAACCCCCCAAAAAACAAAAAACCAAAACCCCCCTCTCTTCCTCGTTGAAAGAAACTGTGGTTTTTGTAAATGTTTCAACAGAAGCTGTGAAGGCATCAGATTTACTCTTTTCTCATACAGAGTAAACAGAGACTTGTATACAGTTAATAATGTGTTCCTTCAGCAATTACTTTAAAAACATATATGATGCTGTCTGTGATCTCAGATGACCCCAGGTTATCAAGTCAAGGCCTCTCTTCTCTGGGCCTTTTCCTAAAGGAACGTACTGCAGAACAGGTACTTTTCAGCATATAGTTGCACCTAAAACAATGTATGATATTACTATTGCATTTCACGCTCCCTTTAGAGCAATGGATAACAGATACAGTCGTCTTTCTCCTCCCCACAAGGATGCCACATTAAGGAAAGGAAGAAAAACCCCACCATTTTAATCTGTTATTTATTTTGTTTTATCATCTAAGGTAGCAACCCCAGGTCCTGGACATTTTACAAATACACATTATTTAAAATACTCTGCTTTGTTTACCTGATAAGCTTACCTGTCCAGGCTCTAACAGTGGCTCCATTAGCTCTACCCCCTCTGCATAGACTTGAATTAGTGCAAGTAAATCCCTGGATTTGACAGCCTCAAGTAATTCATTCAGTTTAGCTGCTGCAGATGCACAAGTCTTCCTAGAGAACTTATGATCTACATATTTAGCAGTGATAAATTCCTTACGTGCAGTCCTGTGGGGTGTGAAAATAGAGCTTGGTTTAGAAATTTTTAGAAAAATGGGTCAATGATTTAAATTTAAAATCACCTTGTCTAACTCAGGAGTTGAGAAGGGAAGAGAAAAAACCCTATCTGATAAAGGCTGTTATTTATTATTATGATGCATGTCTTTCTTGCAAACCAGCCCAAAATAAGGTACATATGCAATTTTATCCTGCCTTCTTGTTAAGATACAAAAATTACTCTGACTTTGGGGACTAAGACCAAAGAAAAAACAAAAGCCCAAAATGGGATTTCTCACGGAAACATATCTACATGTTAAAACAGGACAAGCATGAAAAACATGCTAAAAACAGGATAAAAGAAAAAAATACTGAGTCAGCTAGAAAACAGCATAATAGGTTAAAAGGTCTTCTGTGGCAAAACCACATCTGTTTGCTCTCTGTGCAATTCCTACACCAGGGAAAAGAAGAGAAAGCTCATCACTATCTCAAGAGAGTACCTGAAACTAGTGTAATTTAGTCCAACTCTGTTTATTACCTGAAGGTATAATACAAAACTCGAAAACATGCAAGATTCAAAATAATGAATCTTTAAACTCAAATTTAAAATTTTTCTACACTGAGAGACTGAGGTAGCTAAAATGTGACCACATGACAAGAGACTGAACCAAGAAACTCCACAGCTGGAGTAAAAAACCCCAGTCTTCTGCCATCCCAGTCCTCCTCTGGCTTGGTTACTGTTTAAGGCATGTTACATCACATACATATTCCATACTAAATTTAATGTTAAAGAATTTAGATAGTCAAAACTTACATATCACTTGATGGACTGGGTTTAGGTGAAGGACTAGGTAAATTCCCTTCCATAATATCATTAAAACTAGTATTTCCTACATTCTTGGCCAGCTGCAATAAGGAAAAAAAAATAAATACATATATATGAGGGTGGGGTTTTTTTGGATCTAACAGCAACCTAAAAACTGGACTACTAATGTGCATTTTCCACGCTATTAATAAAAGATGGAACACAGAGGACTGCAAAATTAAAGCACAATAATTACATTTAAATATAAAGCAATTAAAAAATATTTTAAAGTGTGAATCCTGTCATCCCAGAACTTGTACAGCAGGCTTCACAGTCACAGCTAATTACTTATATTTCAAGACAATCTGCCTCCAATATAAAAACAGAGTGAGGAACTGGCAGCACGAAAATTGAAACAGTGGTAGTACACTGACCAGGAAACTACCTTTGGAAAGAAGCTCAGACCTACTGGAAAGTCATGCTTAGTAAAATTTTATTTAAATGAGTAGTACCTTTGCAAACAACTCAAGATTTCAAAACAAGTACTAGTGCTAATGTTAAACCTATACACAAATCCAGAATTGTCTCCTATCTTCTCTCAATTTTCCCACACAAAGTTTCTGTAACTCTCACAGGCCAAACACAGCTGGGGAGATAAAACCTGCTGTAACTCTATTAAAAGATTCATCCAACATTTTTCTGTCAAAATTAGCAATGGTCATTCTCACTTCTCAAGTTAAACTAGCTTTAATTTTTTTTCATCACATGAGATTTTAGTCTGCCTTGATTAAGGGTTAAGATCCGCTAATGAGAGGCAAAATTCTGATGGCAATGGATGTCAACATTAATTCTGCAAAACCTCAGGAAGCAACAAGTGGTGAAAAGCATCAATAATACTTAATAGTAAAATCCCTCCCATAAGATACATACAAAATTATGAAGACAACATTCTGTAAAACCTGTAACTTGAAAAAAATTAACGATAAATTATAGACCTGAATGTTTCCTATATACAGCTCAATATTTATATGACTTAAAAAAAAAAAAAAAGAAGAAAGAAAATCAAACCAAATTAGAGAAACTTACCAAGAGTTCTGATGTTCCTAATTTGTCTAATTCCAAAGACTGGATTCGAGAAATATGGACACCCATTTCTCTGTGTATTCCAGAACACTCAATGCAGGTTAAAATGCCCAAATTAGTTGATAGCCATGTGGGATCTGCAGAATTGAAAAACAAAGTATTTAATCAAAGTCCAAGAAAAGGTTTTCAAATGGTGGTAAGAAATCCCAATGTATTCTGAAATGATTCCTCATTTAATGTTTTAACAGATGAAAATATTCCATACTTTTCTTCAAACTGCAGTGCAAGTTCTACCACAGACTGCTACCAATGGAATTAAGTTTTTCAGATTTAGGGACAGTCCCAAAGGCACTGAATTTAGACTTATAAATCCATAATGAATGATTGTATTTGAATAAATTTAGGATTTGTTTCTTGTAGAAAGAAGGCAAGGCTTTTGTTTCCTGTTTTTAAAAGGAACAGATCTCCTAAATTCCACTGCTGGCAACCCCTGAAGTTTTAATCTTTACTTCTTAAACTTTAAACAGTCTTCCTTCAAAAAGATTAACCATAGCATTTTCCAAAATGTAAAATAGTAGTAAGTTGTAGAAAATTTAAGGAATGATGGGGAAAAAAAATATTGCTATCATAGAGGAGATCTGCACATAATATTAGAATAGATCTTATACTATGAATGCTACATAGGAAGCAAGACCAGTTTTTAAGGAAAAGAAAAAGCTCCAGACATATTTTGCACACATACATGTCTTCTACTTAGTCTCTTCCTTGATCTTAAATAGTAACTGATAAATCATTAAGTCAAGAGTTTCAAAGCAGCAAGCTAGGGTGCAGGAGTGAAGCTAAAATAAATTAGAAGATGATTGAGAACTATAATCCACAGTTTCTGTAGCTTTACATGATGAAATAGTTGAATGAACCAATTCCAGGATTTTACATAATTATATTGCATTTCATATTTTTATCTAGATATTTCTTATTTGGATCAGTGCTGCATCAGTATGCATTTTCAAGATACATGCTATCTACTGAGTTCCAAATGAACATCACCTTCTTGAAGTGTCTCTTTAGATGTGAAAGCTGTAACAGCTGCCAACTACCATATCAATTCAGTAGTGCTATGACAATTTGACTCTTTTCAAACTCCAAGCGACATATAACTGACCTGTAACTCTGTACTTCTGAAGATATTATCTGATAGGATTCTAACTCTGGATCTCATTCTTTGCACAAGACTACTTATTTCGCCTCTGAATGTTTTTGATACTGCAATCCCAGGAGTCTCATGCCAAGATAAAACCTCAGAGCAGGATCCTGGCCAGGTCAATTTTTCCATAATCATTGTCTAAGCATTACTCACTTCTACTTAGTAGCATGCACAGGATCAGTGATGCCAAGCAACTTCCATTCAAGTGCAACAAGCATCTAGAGACAGTGCAACAAGAACAGTTCAAACTCCAGAGGGGCTTGAACTGCTGGAAGTAAGCACAGACAACACAAAAATATTTTAGTGAATTAAACGGAACTAATGTATAAAAATTGTATTTGTTCTTTTAAAAACAGGGTGAAGACTGATGAACACATCACTTAGAAAATTAGTTTGCACTCTACAAACACTTCTTTAAAGAAATTACTTTGCTCCCAACAAGAAGTTGATGACATTAACAAATTGAGATACCTGGTGAGCCACAATCACAACAGACTTCATTGCCGGGTAATCTCTGTATGTCATCAATAATGGCTTTTGTCAGATCCTCTAAACTGTTTTCCCCTGTGCTCTGCTCTCCACGGAATGCCATATTTAATGCTTCTTCTTTGCTGTTAGTCAATACTGATATCCATCTAGCACAAGATAAAGACCTTAATGAAGACCTGCATTTGCAAATACAAGTTAATCTATAAAATGTAGAAAGCTTGCCAGGAACAAAATATTAGTGGGAGTATAGGTAAGGGCTGTATTGTGAGAAAGACTGAGTGGGGAAAGAGGGAGAGACTGAAATGAAGATGTGAGAAAAGGTAAGTAAGAATGAGAAAAGAAAAAAGAGGAAAAGTCTTAATTCTAAAGTCTTTTTGGTGAACAATTTTAGAGCCAAAGCAGTACAGTTCTCAGGTTCCTCAAATAAGCAGAAGCTGTGGAAGATAAAGGGTGCAGTTAAGCTCCTGTAAATTGAACTGCTTTAAAAGTAGGTGTCCAAGACATTCCTGAAATCTATCCCATTATTAAGGGGGAAAATTATAACCACTACTTTCTCCAGCATGCATCTCTCTCTTCATAGAGAAGACAGCAAGCACATTTTTGAATGTGCTGATGTCTAGTTGCCTTTCAAAATGCAGGTCTCAGTGTGCTAATCACTCAGACAGTAATGTCCAAATTAATCAAAATTACCATGGCAACAAATGGGGTAAAGAAGAGAAGATGACAGCAGAGTAACGATGCTGATAGCCAACATAAAATTTTAAGAGCAACTGTTGACTAAAATAAATCAAGATTTTTTTAATGATATTTCAGGCACTAGTTCACGCCACCCCGCAACCACCCTGCAAGTTTTTGTTTACACAATAATGTTTTAATTAAAAACCAACAAAAAACCTCAGTGGCTGCTGCCCTACAGGTGGAAGTAAAGAGAGGAAAGCAGTTATACTAAGGACAAGCACACTGCAGATGCAGTTTTGCCTTATTTAGAAAAAAAAATATCCTCCCAGGTATAGTGATTTTATATATTTTTAGATTCCCCTGCAAATACACATTTTTTACACAGAAATATTTTAAATTGGCAGTGTTGTCAATCCATTTCCTGTTTACAATATCCCGATTATCTGCAATCATCAATCTTCTGATGTGCTAAAATGGCTATGGTCATCTAAAGAAACTAAGAAAACTTCAAATTGAAATTCGTGATTTCTCACTGAAATAATAATGCAAAGATTAAAGGATTTCAAATGGAAATTTATGTATATAATCTTGTAATACAGATTCAGATCCTGAACTGGTACACGGGCACTGTATATTATATACCTGATACACATATGTTTTAAAAGTTTTTATGGGCAGAGAATAATCTGGGAACTTGTAATTAACAGAAAATGCCTAAAAATTATTGAAAAATAAAATTTAAAAATAAAGAAATAGAAAGATTTGAAAACAAATCTGCTCCATAGTTTACATCAATATATTTACATTAATATCTCTCTCTCTAGTTACATGATAAAATATAAGAACCCACACTAGATGGCATTCTTCTGCAATTTTTCTGATGAAATCCAATGTTGTTAAAGAAATAAGAGGCGGTAGTGTCTTGCTTCTAATATTATACTAATGTTGGGTTAAACACACAGAGTAAAATAATCATTAAACTCAGACAGACAACATTTATTCTGACATTTGTTGACAATTTCTTTCAGGGTTACAATTTGATTAGTTTGTTAAAAAGGCGGAATTTGAATAAAACTCAACTATGCAGTAACAATTAAAAAAATTATTAGATGCAATTAAAATAAACACAACATGACTGAGCCAGCTGTTAGTTTGATACAGATTTCTGTATTACAAGTTTCTAAACTGTAAGAGCAAGAACTGATTTGGCTTGCATCTTCCCAGCTAAAAGGAACCTGCTGTAGCCTTGGGGCTGCACATCATTGGTGTCATCTCTGAGACAGTCACAGCAAGAAGCACCACAGTGCCAGCTCCTCCCAGACATCAGCAGCAAGGCCCATTTAACACAAACACAGTAACAGACACATCCTTAATGACTGGTGTTATTTATACAAGAAGACCCAGCTGGTCACCAGGCCTTCTTGGCAGGTTGTACACTCAAAAATAAACAATTCAAATCAGTAAATACAATATATTAATTCAATGTCAATAGCTTATAAAAAGTGTCTTATGACTGCTCTTCTTACTCTTCTTCTTATCTGTACTAGTCTCTCCCCCTCCTCGCCTTTTTTTTTTTAATTTTTTATTTTCTTTTCTCAAAAAAAATGTATTTGCTTTATTTCACAAGACCACCAGTGTCAAAGTAACAACCAAAAAGCTTCTGGTAATACTCTGGTATTTCAAATAATCTTTCAAATAATTTAAAAATTACTCAAGTCTTACAGAATCGATGTGTCTTCTACATAACACAGTAAGACAGGTTGTCCAATCTTCTACTACACTTCTTTTTCTGGATCACAGCACTTTCTTGTGATCCTTTGAGGCATTTTGTTTGCTGGAGATTCTCCGTTTTGAAGAAACTGAATAGGCTAAACAAAAATCTGGCATCATGGTTGACTTCTGGATCCAATGCAGGAAACAGAAGTCTTCATTAATCTCGGGTGGCCAGACTCTCACTCAGATTCCTCTTATTTTTCTTCAGTATTTCGAAGGGAGTAAAAGCCCCTCCTAACTCCTCCAAGAATAACAACCAGTCTAATAGTTTTTTGGTTTGCAATAAAAAAATTATCTCTGTCTCTTCTGACAATTGCTACTGCAACACTGTTGTTTCCAGGTAAATGCATAAAGAGCATAAGAACAGCATAATATTTTTCAAATATGCAGAAACAATTTTTTTTTTCTGATGAAGGATGAAGCAACAGATAGTATTAACTGAGTCTTCCCAAAGTAAAAAATGCCTGAAAGACTGTTGCTCAACACTAGGCTGAAGTTAGACATGTGCTGCTGCTTAGCAAAATTTCTGAATCTAGCTTTCTTTATAATCCAGGCATTTCCTACAGAAATGGATATACTTCTTGACCTTCAAAAAGAGGGTAGAAAATAACTAGAAGGTCACATCTAGAGTATGTTTGGCCCTATCCACAATTATCAAAAAGCAGAAAGCGTCTATTATTGTATATACTAAAAAAACCAAATCTGGCTGTTTTAGAAATCTGAGGTTATGTTCCTGATAATATACCCATAAATATATGTATATACACATACACACACAGAGACACAACTCCTTCCCTGGGCGGGGGGGGGGGGG
>JAVJGI010000040.1:14569616-14597421 GCA_035590275.1 Ibycter americanus | reverse complement strand
CCCGCCCCGCCCCCCCCCCCCCCGCCTTGCTTTATCTACTACAGAAACTAATAATCCACTGAGAATTTAAGGACAGTCAAGCACTAATTAAAGGTCAACAGACAGCTGGCTGGATAAAAATCAAGAAATGCACTGGACTAAAGGAAGTGTTTGATGGGAAGCACTAATAAACCTGTAGCAGAATGCAGGCTTCAGTGACTCTTATTTAAACCATCTGCTTTTTTTAATTATTATTTTGAGGTACTTTGAGGAGCTATTTATGAAAGCAGTTTAAAATGATCACTAGGAAAATGTGTGCAAGGTCAGTTAAACTAGAGTACAAAGAAATGCATCTTGCTTTTTCCTCTATTTAGATACGAGCCTGGAAAGAAAGCAATTTGAAAATCTATGCATTTATTTTTCAACTGGTGCACAAAGGGGAAAAAAAAAGACAGAACAGAGGCAGCACTAAAACTGGGTGGACAAAACACAAGATGGAGAAGAAAGGGTCAAGAGAAAGGCACACATATACAAGTCAAGTGGAAACTGGAACAAGAGGATGACCACTCTAACCGAGGAGTTACATCATGTAGTTCCTGCAGAACACTCTTAAATCAATAAGGTTGGAAGTAAAAGAGGGCTGTTCACATGACACCTTAGATAATAAAGCTATTTAAGACCTACTCAGTGACTGCACAAGAAAAACAGAACACTTGGTTATATTGCAGTTTTTCATCAATATATTAACAGTCATTATCATTCATGAATTTCCAGTAACTGAAGATACTGCAGAAATTTTCCTAAAGAAAAAAAGAAGGTTTCCGTGTGCACTCAAAGTACATACCGTTACTTGGGTCACTTAAGTAGTTTTCTGAAACAGAACACTTGTCTGACTAACATTACAATATCTTTTTGTTGGTGGCCTACAGTGCCAATACAGGCAAAATACACTTAGCACCTATTAGTTTGTCTGTATGTATTCCAACACTTGGACGCAACTAATGTCTCTTCAGTTAAATGGAACTTTTCAAACTTGCAACAACATAAAAATACTACACTCCACACTGCAGTGCTGTGACTCCACCTTGAGTACAGTGTGCAGTTTTGGGCATCTCAATATGAGAAGAATGTCAAACTATTAGAGCGTGTCCAGAGCAGAGCAACCAGGATGGTTAAAGGCCTCAAGCACAAGACTTCTGAGGAGCATCTGAGGTCACTTGGTTTGTTCAGCTTGGAGAAGAGAAGGCTGAGGGGGGGACCTCATGGCAGTCTACAGCTTCCTCAAGGAATGGGGAGGTGCTGACTCCTCTTTCTGGTGACCAGTGATAGGACATGAGGAAACTGAATGAAGCTGCATCAGGGGAAGACCAGATTGAACATTAGGAAAAGGTTCTTCACTGAGAGGGTGGTCAGTCTCTGCAACAGGCTCCCCAGGGAAGCAGACATGGCACCAAGCCTGTCAAGAGTTCAAGGAGCATCTGGGCGATGCTCTTAGTCATATGGTTTAGTTTTAGGTAGTTCTGCAAGGAGCAGGGAGTCAGACTCAATGATGCTTATGGGTCACCTTCCAACTTGAGATATTTTATGATTCTGTATTCCAGAATAAATCATTTTCTCAGCCATTGGACTTTAAAGCAGTAAACCAGACTTCAGTGGTAAACAAATGGGAACTATACTTCTAATGGGAAACAAAACCAGCCTGGAATTTCAAACCATTCCAACAGGCAGTCAGCTAAACTAAATTTACTGACCTGCCAATCACAAGAAGAATGTTACCAACATATTCTCCCTCTACCTCGCTCATGAGTTAAGACAAAAAAAACTCCAAAAAACAAACACCACCAAAAAACAACCAAACACATCAAAAACAACTTCACCTTTTAAAGCAACAAATATAGTGAAAACTAATTTATGGCAGAGACACAAAAACTTATGACTCGTCAAGTGCATTACTAGTCAGAAATGAACAGTATTTTCTTCTTGACTGAGAAAATTACTGGAATCTTTACGTTCCAGAATGAATGCAGTAAGGACGACTAGCAAGTTAGCTTTGCATTCTAAGAGACAACTTAAAGCTGTTGGAGTCTCTGGAAGGAGCTAACTGCATGACAAAGAATTCTCCAGCCTTCTCATTTCACCCATGCCTCTGAACACTGAAATGTCAATGCCGCTGCCTCCCAACACTATCAAACAAATGAAACACCTACACACATCCCCTGTACCTTTAAAATACACATGGAGCAACACAGCCTTCCCATTAGAACACGGACATGTAACAAAAGAGTGCAACAGTCCTGAAGAATGAGGCAGCCTGAAAGGCTCAGGCTTACTGCCCTCTTCACTAGTATCTTTACTCCCAGAATTGTCAGGTGATTGTAACATTCTGCACAACACATGTCTGATGACACCAAGAGCAATATTCAGGAGGAAAGAAATGGTACATGGTTCTCAGGACAAGAAGTAGTTCTGATGTAGAAGGAAGAAAGATCGTTTTAAAGGAAATAATACGGTTGGAAACATGCATTAATGAAGCAAGTTACTGGATTCTGAAGTACACAAATCTCAAAGAGATCTGCTTTGCTGTTTATTTCTAGGCCTACAGTGAAAAGATGCATTACCTGTAAATATTTTTATGCGTTATATGGAGATTTTTTATCTATTTATTATTTTTAATTTAAAGGACAAGTTAGGATCAGGAGGAAAAGAAGTAACTGCAAAAGAGGGCTGAGAAAAGATTTAAGAAGAATTTAAAAATATTTCATTTGAACCCTAATAACCTGATCTACTATATCATGCCAATATCAACTGCACACTAACCACATGCTGGCAGGGTTCACAATCTAAATGGTTTTTTTGGGTTGGGTTGGGTTTTTGTTTTGTTTTTAATGCTACAAGGTTTTCAAAGAGCCCTGTAGCGTGACACAAAATAGTTTACATTTCTAGATTCACAACAGCAGAAAAAACAGACAGTAGGCACTACTTTTGCATTAACTGAGAAAACTATTTCCACTGTTATGTGTGTTTTTACACATCTCTATTGGCAAAATAAACTTGAAAAAATGTAAACATTCTTACGCTACATATTCCTGTTCATCTTCTGCTTGAAAGTGGTATGTTCTGTTATCTGAAATAAATAAATACATCTTTTCATTTAGCACATGATAAATTTTAAAATATCTACATATTTGTTACTAAAACATATTTGGCAACTAAAGCTTTTAAGAGCAAGTGCTGTTAACAAGCAACATTAATACTTTACTCATAGCTATGGAAAACAATTCTAAAAAAACAGAGAAAGGAAATTGTGAATTTTGATTTACAGCAAAAGCACGTATTTCAGAAGTCTTTATGTTTAGAAATATTAAAGAAAAACAAGCATAAGAATCAAATTCCGCCCTTCTGAAGGGCAAAAATAATTTGTTCCTATTACATACTTTTCCCTCCATTTGGGTTAAGAAGCTTCTTGTTACTAACTAAAGGGTGAGATATGAACTGGGTATTATGACTCACACTCAAAGGTTTCATAGACTGTCCTTGTAAATATAGAACATTGGAACCGTTTGTTGTTTAATGCTATATATGTAAAGACTGAAAACAGTAAGTTGACTCATTGGCTTCAAAAGTGGTTTAAAAATCAGACTGGACAGAAATACCTGTTATACAAGACCAAAATAGGAAGAAAGGAAATCACAGGAGCTTTACCGCTGAGAAGACAAGTCACTATCAATTTTAGACAAACAGAAGCATGTTTTAAAAGGAGAATATGAGAAGAAAAGAAATTGGCTTCTTCCTGCCTTCCTTCCCTCCCCCCCTTAACTAGCACTCAAAAAGCAGAGCAGACAATAAAGGAAAAACAAGATGAGGCCAAAGGCTTCTCCATCTGCTGGTGGATATAGCTCATGCATGTTCCACTGAGCTGTCAAACATCTCTCTCAACTTAGGAGAACAGTACATATGCTGCATTTCATGGCTTGTCACAAATGAACAGCATTTATGTCACACATACACACAAAAAAGGTTCTTTATTCATTTGTCCATTCAATCCATCTTCAAAACTAGAAGGATCTGAACACTCGTGAGGCACTGCATGTATCTGGATACAGCCTGAATTTTGAATGGTAGCCTTATTTTTACTCAGAGTATCTTGTAATGACATTTTTAGAAATCCCACATAACGCAAGAGTAGTAGTAGTTGCAACATTATACTAAAGTTGCTACATACGTGATATTAGATCAAAAGACTTCTTATCTTCAGCATTTGGCTTCACCTGGCAGGTCAATAAATTCAGTTTAGCTGGTTGCCTGTTGGACTAAAAAGAAAATTTGTTTTACTTCAAAAATGTCTTGATTTAGGATTATTTTTCCTTTCTGGGGACTGGGTTTGTGTAACATTAAAGCATGGGCATGCATACACGTACACCCCCAAAACTTCTGAGACCAGCATGACTTTGTGTGACTTGGTCTGTCAGAATGGACAGATTGCTACATCTAAACAAAATTTAAATCTTCACAAAAATTCTTCCTGATTATTTGAAAGGTATTGAAAGAACCCATCTTAACTTAGAATATGCTAATACTTAAGGTTTTTTTATTATTTCATAAACGATAGTAAAACTGTTACGCAATTTTTCATTACAGCATGCCCATATTCCAATTTTCCTCCTATTTTAAATAAAGATATAATCCTACAACTTTAAAAGGGAAGTGGGAATGTGGAGCTATGGAACTTGGAATAGATACAACTACTAACATTCTCTGCTGTAATTAGGTTACTTAAGACATAACTAAATGTGTCTTTGAAGTATTTTGGGTTTATATAGGTTTATCAAAAACCATAGAGATACTGAATTAAAGTTAATACAGCTAGCAGATACAAACTGGACATGAGATGTCAGTTATCAGTAAATACTTCTGAACTGAGTTTTGGAAGTTGTTCATGTTACAAATTGTAAAACAAATATAACAGTAATGCAAAGCAAGCAAACACAAAAGAATAATCTCAAAGTACACTTCCCACATTGTCAAATGTTTGTCAGAACAAGCTCAACACCACAGTATTTTTCACACTTAAGGAGCAAGAATTCCTTGAAGGAATAAATATGCAATTGGAGTCTCAGTTTTCAAAGTTTAGTCTTGAATAGACTGCCAAGATCTGAACTTTTCATCACTGAAAACAAGAAAACTACTTTCCCCTTAGTACCGCAAGAGAAAAAAGCAAATGGCCTGCTTTTACACAGCTACATACAGGAAAAAAAACCTTTACAATCAATAGTGCAAGTCAAAGAATTCCAAACTGGCAAGTCTTGAGCTTGACAATGCACTATTTATTTATTTTTTTTAATGGACATACCTGAACCATTACTAACCTAGGTATAAATAATTTGACTGACTCCTCAAAGGAGGCAAGAATTTCTTCCTAGCCATTAGAAAAACCCTAATATTCCAGTACAAAATGTAGTGACTTCTTTTTAACTTAAGACAGTTAACTTTAGACACTGATATGCATGGCCATCAGTGGAATTTGGGGTGAAGAGGAAAAAATGGTGATGAAATAGGACCATTTCCTTTAACAACAGTAACAGGAGTTACCCTTGTTTGCAGCAACTGTGTGTCATGCTGCTGCGAGACAGTTTTAGGACTGCCTCCACTACGATAGTGTTGTTGCTTCCTTGTGATTTAGCACTCCTGGGAACATATTTCAGAGATATGCCCGATTCCTAGAACTCACTGTGATCACAACTTTCCAAAATTTCACACTTGGAGCTGAAAGCACTCAAAATATTAAGACATGCACTCATCTGTCAGACTATCAATAACACCTAATATCAAACACTTCCCAAGCTTCAAAATTATGTGCTTCATGGATATACCATGACAATCCTTATGAGCAAAACCAGTTGAAGTATTCGTTGAAAAGTCTGTCCAATATATTTGCCATTTTCTTATCAAACTATTGATAAATACATTTAAGTATTAAATCAACTGTCATAAGCTATAGTGGTGGGGAAAAAAAAAGAAGAAAAATTTTAGAAAGCTAATGAAGAGTTTACGTACTTCATACAGTACACAGGAAGTATTGAAATTAATTTCAAACCAGCCTTTACTTCAGTCTTCTCACTCTGATTAGTTGAACAATTTAATTTTTTTTTTTCAAATTGAATGTGTATGCATTAAAATATTTTCAATAGTTAACAACCTATGTAGGAATAAAACATCTGTAATAAAGACATCTATGTATGAGCTAGTTATTGGTCTTCCAGTACAGTCAACAGCCAGAACTGAGCTTATAACAAGCCACTTGACCAGTTACCCAGACTCCTTTGACTACACTGACCAGCTCTCCAGTGGCTGAGAGGAGTCTACAGGATCCTACTCTGATGCAGACAGCTACACTGTAGATACTTCATTTTATTCAGATGAATCACACACATGCCATATCCCAAACATATAGAAAGAACAGCTGTACTGCTCCATTTAATCTGAAGCACTGCTCCCACCAGTACTCAGCAGCAGACAACTAGGAAAAATTTTAACAGAGCAAGTATAACAATATTTCCACAAGTCAGTCTCCAACTTCTGATAATTGATAGAACTTCAACAGTCAGAAGCAGAAGTGTCATCTTTTTTGCAATAGCAGATTAACATCAAAAGATTCACCAGGAAAGGATAATACTAATTTTATTATTTTAATAAAAAGGTATAAAAATAACTTACGGTTGCATGTGATATGGTAAGAATGCCATTTTTAACAGTGCACTTTCTTCTTTGCCATACTTTCCTTAACCTACATAAGAACATCATCAACAACAAATTCAGTAACTAGACATGATTCCAAAACATGTTAATCCCATTAACATTTTGAGAAGATTAGCCTTGAGAAACGAACAGATGCAGTCAAAATTTTATTAAATGCCTCACCAAAAGTAACTTGGAAATCTATGACTGGTCTTAATCACCTTTTACAGACTTACAAAGACAATAGCTTTCTTTTTAATGACTTGTATTTTTATGATTGCTTGTCATGCTTTTTATAATTACTGTATTAAATTTAGACTTGTGTTCAGATCTGAACTGCAAAATTCTTGAGTGCTTGTGGCACACGCATTAGAAGAATGTGCCTTAAGCACCCACATTAGAAAACAATAACAACCAGTGCATGAACACAGTGATAGTTCTCACTATGTATTATGTGCTCCAAGAACATACCCATCACTCTTCTTTAAAAGATAACCTTTCTTCTCACTGCCATATTCCTTATTCCCCTGAAGCTGATGCATACTATATCCTCCTTGCCTGCTCTGTGAATCCTAAGAAAAGGGAAAAACACCATTAACATTTCCTGGTGTGCACAGTAAGCTTTCCTAACCTTTAAGCCTATTCTACTTTATTTCTCTTCTCTACCACAACTCAACAAATTAATAAAAATCAAAAAAAGAGAACTCCTAATGCATGTTTTGCATCCATAGATTTGCTTGCTTTTACATCAAGTGATCTTGAATTAACTGCATGTTCAAGATTCAATTACTTCATTAGGCCTTTGAAGTATAGCATGGATTCAAATATGCATCTCAAAATGACTTTTTAAAATATAGGAATTTAATATTGTGTAATCTTATAATCAAAGAGTAAAAGACTAAGATAAAATTTCAAAAAGAAAGCAACAGAATATAGCATGCATATATACAGAAACACATATATATAAACAAATAAAACCAAATGCCAATTTTTTTTAAACCGATTAAAAACAGGTATAATTCACGAATTTGAGCGAATAAAGGCAACTGAAATAACTTTTGGCCTGATTTAGTGAAACAATTAAGTGAAACAGATTAACTTGTTATAAGCATATCAGAAAAAAATAAAAAATCCCCAAAAGTTCATTAAAACATTGACTTACTCTCCTAGACTTCGATCACGAAAGGCAAAAGCAACAGAGGAAAGAGAAAGCAAATAATTTAAAACAAGAATTACTATTTTATTTAAAAAACATGTTCCTCGAGCATAAATTTTATAGCCCCCAGATCTAGTGAAACAATGTTTCCCCCTTCTAACAACACTACTAGAAAGAATACTAAAAAGAATTACTTTTTTAGGCACACTGTTTTTTTTCATGAAGTAACAAAACATCATAACAAAATTCTGTGCAACCTTGCATATATGACATTGGCTCCAAAAAGCAACTAAGATGACTACAGGATCAAATTTTACTAAATGTAAAAAAAACGTTTCCAGTCTTTATTACATTTAAATTGTCTAAAGTGACAGCTATGTTGTGTCCTCCACCAAGCTGGAGCAAATTCTGAATTTTCATTGAAAAAGATCAGGCCTAAAGTTAACTTTTAATTCTTGCAAATCTATATAAAAAGGTATAATTAAGAACACATTGGTAAAGTTTTAAATGTAGTTGTGAAACAATTATCTGCAAGACATCTGACAAATCCCACAAAAAAAAGAATTAGAAGAATGAGAAGTTCAATCACTCCCTCGGCAATAATCTCTTCGCTTTCAAAGCAGTTTCTTACAATTAGCACAACCAATACACATTTAAAATTATCCCCTCCTATTTTATTTAGGGTCGTTACAATTGTTTTTCATTTTGTAACAAATTTGTCATAGGAGTTTAGAGAGAAGAGAAGTGCTTTTGTAAAACTGGCAGTTGTGGTTGGAAGCAGCATGAAGGCTGCTACGTGCAATCTGCTGTCAGCAGTGTTTACATCATAACAATAAGCAGCTAGTTTGTTGTAAGTAAATTTCAAACCCCCTTTGGAATTAGGGTCCTATTGGTATTAGCATAGGAAAGAATGTAATGAGATGTAATTCCTGTTCCAAAGAGCATATCAGATGGAGATTTGGGGAAATTAATAAAAATGTAAAGGAATAGTTAACAAAACAGACACAAAACACGATTCTGAAGACTAGCTATATTCAGCTTAAAGCTGTTAAGTTACATTTGTACCAGTAATTCATATACAAAACCAGGGACTAGAAGCCTGTATTAAAGGTCTGGTTTCCTTCAAAATTTAAGCTTCTTAACATATAAACATTTTTCAACATACAAAATAAATACTTCACACAATATTTTTCCCCAAAGCTTTAAACCACAATTATTCTACAAAATCAGATAATTTTTGCACAAAGTAACAGAAACTGCTGTAATTTGGTACCAAGCCAGCACACAGTGGCAGTAAGAGACATTACATGTAACAAAGCCACAGAGTAAATTGTACTTCCCGTAGTGAAGCTACGGCACTAGCACTTCTGCACCACCCCAAGAGTCAAAGGTTGTCAAGATATGTTTTTCTAAGAAACAGGTAACTGCAAAGATTACAGTAATAGTTTTTTCATAGATGAAAGGACAGGTACCCCAGCAAAATATGTAAGAGCATTACTGGTATCCATAATGCTAAATAAACACCTTGAATGCACGCAACAGTAAACCAGGAGTTGCATTATGAGAACTTGAAAGTGTAGGGAATGAGATTCGCTCATTTAGCATGTTAGTGTGTCTTCCTAAACAAAAGTATGGGTGCCAAACAATAATTTTTCCATACATATTATTTGAGATTCAAAACAATCGTAAATGCTTTAATAGATTTAACAGCAATGCAGGAATCTCTTTTGTCATCTGTGAAAGCAAGTCAGTCAGAGATGAGCAGGCAGTCTCGCTTATCAATTTAAAGACTCCAAAGAGGTAAAAGGTGGCACAATTTACAATTAGGAATCACTAGTTCCTTCTCTTGCGCAAAGGGGCAAAGAACCTTAAAACTACACACAACCACAGCCTCAATTTTATTATTTCAGACTGTTTCCCTGCCCAAGTAATTTTGGTAAGTGTACTTCTGATTCTTTACAAATCCACCTGAGAAAATCCCATTCATTTAATGTTCTTCAATATTTCCATTAATCCAAAAATTTTCCATGGAGAGATTATAATGCACTAATATAAGGAGGGGTGGGGGGGTGTAATGTATTCTTAATCACAACCAACCAGGCCATCTGTCACAGCAATAAAGCCCAGCTTTACACAGTTGAAGAGTCAGATACACACAAAGACTGAGAGCTGACTGGTGAAACTCAGGTCATGTGTCTTCAGGTTTTGTTGTCACTTAACTGAGGACTAACGAATGCTGGCGTGCTATTTCAGGATTAAACCACTGAATATCTAAACAACAGAGACACTGTTTTATCAAGCTCCTCAACATCTGCCAGCATCATTACGCTCTGACTTATGTAATGTGCAGAATCACAAGTGAAAGTCCTCACATTGATTTTGAAAGAGACACTTGATCATCAATGTGATCAAATGATTATTTTCTTCAAAATCAATCTCTCCCCCATGATTTGCCTGAATATCTGAGAATCACAGCATTGCTCCTTTCCCTTCTAAGACCAATTTCAATTCTCTTCAAGCCAAACACTATTTTCACATTGACAACTTTTTATATAAATATCATACATATACACACAGTTTTTCAAGAGTCCTAGGATTGGTCTATACTATAATTAAAGTCAGAAAAGTTGCCTAATTTATTGTGGTGATACCTGTGAAGCTACTCTTTATTACAACATGTATCTAAGTTTCAGAATTTGACTTATTTTTTGTATTTTAAATGAGGTTACTTCCCATTGAAACAGAATCATTTTTACTACACATCCAGGAAATAATCAAAAAACCAAACATTGTATTTCATTTAGTTTTTCTACGTCAACACTCCGTGAGCAACTTTTGAAACTTGATTTGTACTGTAGGCAGCCACATATGTACAATACGCAGGAACAAAGAAGGACAACCCATTCATGCTACTTTATTTCCAAGAACTAGCTGATCACCAAGTTGCTTGAACTTAGTAACATACACAGCAGCCAGAAGAGGAGGTATTTGTCTTTGCTTCCCAGATAATCAGCTTGTGAAAGAAAAAGGTACTTAAGAAGAGAACAGGTCTTGCTCTTCTGTGTGTTGGGCATCTCTTCATAAAATCACTTTAGAATTTAAAGTTATTTCCAAATAGCTTTTAAAATCTAATGTTCTCTGTTCAACTTACGGAGAACGAGCATGAGTTATGTGCAGTTCAGAGTGCTTTAGATACTAAGGAGATTACAAATGTAATGCATATATGGGAAGCTCTGTAAGTATTATGGAAGAGATCCAGTAGGTCCACATGTACGCTGGAGATGGAAGGAAAAAATACACCAAACAGAACCTGTAGACTATGATATAAGAGAAAACTGAGTACTAGAACAAGCTGGCAGGTCTTACAATAAATTGGGATCTGTTCAAAGGTGCTCTATAGTGCTCCTGTCATCATTTGTAACATCAAAAAAATTCTAAAAAGTCTAAAAAGCATGTACAGTATGTTGTAAGGTTGTGTTGTCCTTCAGAGTGATGGGATTAAAGATGCAGGGAAAGGAACAGCCTTCTGGCCAAGGTTTATCTGTCATATAATGTACATCTACATTATGAAACCACACATAGGCAAGTATTTGAAAAAAAGAAAACCACCACCACCACACTGTAAGGAAAGACTCATCAATCATTCCTTATTAACTGTGATTCCACCTGAAATAATTTACTAACTTCAAGCCACTTATCTGCACACTGTAGCCATAATCACAATGTGCTACCTAAAAAATTACATGAAAGCCCTTAAAAATACTTAGTTGCCCCAGCTACTAAAGTATTATTTTTGAAGAAGTTCCAGAAGAATTCCAGGAAAGTAAAGATTAGTAAACTTCACACCACATAAGACAGATTAATGAAAACTACTTTGAAGAGTGGAATCACAGAATCATGTCACAGAATGGTTTGGGTTGGAAGAGATGTTAAAGATCATCTAGTTCCCACCCCCTGCCATGGCCAGGGACACCTTCCACTAGACCAGGTTGCTCAAAACCTCATCCAACCTGGCCTGGAACACTGCCAGGGATGGGGCATCCACAGATTCTCTAGGCAACCTGGTCCAGTGCCTCACCACCCTCACAGTAAAGAATTTATTCCTAAATCCAATCTACATTTCCCCTCTTCTAGTTTAAAACCATTCCCCCTTGTCCTATCACTACACGCCCTTGTAAAAAGTCCCATTCCAGGCCCCCTCTAGGTACTGGAAGGCTGCTATAAGGTCTCCCTGGAGCCACCTTTTCTCCGGGCTGAACAACCCCAGCTCTCTCAGCCTGTCTTCCTAGGAGAGGTGCTCCAGCCTGCTGATCATCTTCATGGCCCATCTCTGGACTTGCTCCAACAGGTCCATGGCTGCCTTCTGTTGGGAACCCTAGAGCTGAATGCAGTACTCCAGGTGGGGTCACGCGAGAGTGGAGTAGGGGGGAGAATCAGCTGCCTTGACCTGCTGGGCACGCTGCTTTTGATGCAGCCCAGGATTCAGTTGGCTTTCTGGGCTGCAAGTGCACATTTCTGGGCCATGTTGAGCTTCGCATCCACCAACACCCCCAAGTCTTTCTCCTCAGGGCTGCTCTCAATCTATTCTCTGCCCAGTCTGTATTTGTGCTTGGGATTGCTCCAACCCACATGCAGGACCTTGAACTTGGCCCTGTTGAACTTCATGTGGGTAATTCATGAGTCTTCATGAGTACATTTACCATTATATATAGCGGAAAATCAGTGCAGCTGTTGTAGAGAAAGGTTACATCTCGAATATCTCCTGGGGTTCTCTGAAGGAATCAGTAAGTAGATACACATGAGAAATGAGACTGATACAGTGTATCTGGACTTTCAATGGGCACTGAGGTGTTCCTTATGAAAGGGGAAGAATTACATTGCTGCAGGGCAAGAGGAAAAGCCATCAGATTAACTAGCAGGTTAAAAGTAGGATACAAACAAATGAGTTTCACAGAAAGCTGTGCCAGCACTTGGTGTCTAAAACTAAAACAATCTGGAAAAGGATGAAGAGTAAACTGTCAGTTTACTAGATGGTATTACATTATTCAGGTTACGCAAGAAAGGGTGACCAAAGATTTTCTCAAGGACCTCATGATAGTGAGTAACTTCACAATAAATGACGGGTTAAGATCAGCATAAACAAATACAAGGTGATGTAGAGGGGAAAAATAAGAAACTGTGAATTGACTAACAAGATTCAGAAACAGGACAATATGGTCAAAGCTTTACAGCCGATTAAACATTACACACCTCCTCCTCTGCAGTAAGCACTGGTCAAAAATGTCAATGTCAGGACACCAAAAAAAAAAAACAAACCCAAGATGATCAAAACCGATCTAATGATGCTATTGCAAATTCACAAGAACTCCCATCTTGAGTAGGGTATGCAGATCTAAACGTTCAAAACAAGTAAAAGGAAAAAAGATTTTTTCTACACAGCATGTAGAAATGGTGGGAAAGACAAAGCTGTAACAGAAGCTGATAGTTTATACTGCTTCAAAAATCAACTGCACAAATTCAAAGTCAGTAAACTCACAGGAAGGTGGAGAGATTGCAGTCAAACTACTAATGGGAGGATATTCTGGGGAAGTATCAGTGTTTATTGCCCTGCATTTAACACTAAATATCCATTATTGACTGCTGTTGAAAAGTTGGATGACCCAGTACGTGTGGTTGTAAATTACATTCTTATATGTATTTGATATTAGCAATACTGTCCAGTCATATGTGGATGATCATATACACGCAGCAGAATGGCATCTAATATTATAACAATAATAACAATAATACTTCATATTTATTAATAATTATTTAATAAGCTGAGTAGACACCTGGCAAATACTAACGTTTTATTTACCAAAGGGAAAACTGAACAGAGGGTAAGCTATCTTTTCCTAAAGGAAAGCTACCTCTCCACCCCTGCCCCAACAGAGGTTCACCACAGGATAGTCAGTATTTCTGACTCAGGCACCATGATTTGGCAAGTCACAATATTATCTTAGGTAGAAGCTGTGTATTATTATATATATACATCTCCAATCACCTAGTTCAAGGTGTACTGCAGAACATCTGCAATGGACATTGCATGTTCCCCCTTCACCTCTGATACTAGCACAGTTGATTTATTTTTCTTTTTAACCGCCCTGTCTCAGCCACTACTATCTGGTTAACCTACAAATTTTCTTTCTTGTGATATAGTATTAGCAAAAGGGGCTTGCAAAGGAGAACAGCAGTGCAAAATCCATGTGAGTTAGCAGATGAATAGCAATATGGAAATCATATGTAAAGGCAAGTCTCCTGTTCTCATTCTGGCTCACTGAGGATCACCTAGGTCAGAAAAATCCTGAATGTAATCTGGCTGCAGGATGACAGGACATAAGAAAGACATGTATATCCCATCCCTTTATATTTTTTCCTGAACACGTATTCTTTATCATTGTCAAGAACAGGATATTGGGCTAGATGAAGCATTTATCTGATACATTACAACTGTTCTTATAGTACATTAAAAAGGTACATTTAAAAATATAAAATTACACAAAAAAGTATAAAATTACACAAAAGGCATAACTTCTTTTCATACACAAAATGGAAACAGCAAATTAATCTAAAAGTCTTATTTGTTGATAGGTAGTTGAATGTTTTAAATATTCGTCATTATGTTTAACGTTCAAGTCTTCTGAATCAATAACAGCACAAACTGAACATCAATTAAACCAATTTCTTAATACAGAATTCATAAATTCACATTATCTCTGAGAATAACATGTCTAAATTATTTACCTCCTTCTGATCGAGCTGCAGGGAAGATTTTATCAAATCACGAAGAGCAGTAAGTTGTTTCTTTTCTTCATCCTGTGTCTGCTTTATCTATAGAAAGATATTGCCATTATACGCTTTGTGGATGCAACTTGAATTTTAATTTGTTTATGCATTCCAATACATCATTTTAGATGTCTTGAACAACCAGCTCAACTACTCTGTGCTTCTATAATATTTATTTTCATGGACTAGTCCATTCTTATGTATTCACCTTCTACACATGTATTACTTGAAGAGCCAGCTAAAATGAATGTACAACTCTTCATGCTCTATTCTGTTATGCTTTAAAGTTTCACCATATCCAACGCAACTAAATCGGTCTCTGAAATATGAGTAACTCAAATAAGCTTGACAGATGACTTAAGCAATGAAAATACCGTTTAATTTAGCCACAGACTACAATAGCAAATGGGATTATTGTAATTCTGATTATAAAACACAAAAGCACTTGGGTGACAAGTGGGCTTTGATTCCACATTATTACTTGCCTTCAATGATCATCACAAGTTAATTCATTTAAAAATTGCTATCATCAAGCAGTTTGGTTTTGAAAAATAAAAGTGGTAGCTAAAATTGGTGATAATAATGTAAGCTGATTCAAAGATTCCCACTTTAAACTATTTTTATTTTAATGCAACATTAAATTAGTAGAATTAAATCTACTTCTCCTAATAACTGTAAAAACAGAATACAAATTTTAAGATAGTCAAGATGTTCTTTCCTCAGTCTAGCTATATTCAAAAGTTTCAAACACACTTTTCATTTATAAGATACAAATGAAATATACACTCTTGCAGTCATATCTGAAATGTATTCATATAAACAAAATATTTCCATTTTCAGGCATTAAATTACTTCCAAGTAAACTTACATTATATAAGTCAGCAGCCAACTTTTCAATATATTGTTTAAGTTTATCAGCTGTTTTCAAGCCATCTTGGAAGAAACTATAATGAAAAATACCTGTGATTTCTCAGGAATACATGTAATTCATAACACATAGTATATAGTCTTGTGGAGAAAAACAGCAAAACCAATAAAACATATCCCATTCCTCCCACATTCAGAAACAAGAAAAAACACAAAAAACCCTTCCAACCCAAAAACTCCCAACAAAACCTCCTTCGTAGCAGTTTTAAAGTATGATATCTTTCAACAGTGGAGATACACCATTGGGACTTTAACAAACATCAAATTAGAGAGAATATAGCTTAGCTTTTTATCACTGTTAGTCAGCATGTTTCCCCTTAGTAATTTCTAAAAGCTTTTTCCTGTATTTAAGTTAAGTAAAAGTTCCTGTATGTTTCCTCTGGTTCTAGTGATGACAAGGCCATATCTTACCAGTTTCAACTCAAGGTATTTCAATGCAATTAGGCTTTCACAATGATTTTAAAGTTTACATGAAGACCTAAACCCTACTAAATAGAAAAAAAATCAGCTATTTCTAAAATCACAGTCTAGATCTATGCCTCAGGAACTAAACTTAATTTTGTACACAACATACAATGTTTTCCTTTGGCCTTTTTCTTCTCCATCACTCCCCTGCCCAACTCACTCACATTCATACTCTATCTACTGAAAGACTACAGCCTATTAAGATGAAGTCGCAGACACCTGGCAGATTACAATTATAATAAAAATTCCTGATGCAACCAAAACAAATTCAAAACAAAGGAAAACAAACACCTGTGTAAAAAAGAAAACTGTAAATAAAGCTTAAAAGCATTGCACTTACTTGCATTGTGCATGATAATACTTAATAAGGTTCTGCAGAAGGTCCACACCTTTTTTTGTCTTGATTTCATTAACCTTAATAAGATACTGTATAGACGGGGAAAAACATGTTGATAATCACACCTCACAACCTTCAACAGTTTTCAATCAATAAAACATCATTTGCTCAACGAATTCATTATCTCTGTGTTTAACCTGGGTGCTGACTCATAACCCAACAGTCCACCAAGTCAAGCAAAATATAAAACAGGTAACAGTTTATTTCACCATTCCTAAAAAATTCAAACACTCCAAAACATAAAACAAATTCAGGAAAAAGTTTCATCTTTTACAATTGCCTGAAAATGTCCCTTTTTTACTGCTACTGCAGTACTTACTGAAATATTCTAAAAATATAAATACTATGCAATTTAAAGTAATTGCCACTAAAATGAAATAGAGAGATAGTAATACAAAAAGCGGTTTTATGAAACTACATATCACTATCATTTATCACTGTATTAGAAATTTTAGAAGGCTTCAGAAAGCATGTTGGAAGAAAGATAGCAAAAATACTTCTTGAACTGCTCAACCACAAAAATGAAAAAATAGAAATATTCCCATAATGTATTCTCAGCCCAAGAACCTTAGCATAATAATCTAAAAACAAAGAAAAGGAATAAACCAAAAAGGAAGCCAAGTTTTGTACAGAATTGCTAGAATAATTATATTACTGTACTATGTGATGTTTAAACAATTTCTTCCCTCTACCCCCATTAAATAACGAAGTAGATTTCACTCCAGGTGAAAGGCCCACAAGGTACTTTTAAGTTATGGTGCTGTAATGAAAAGCTGAAACTTGTTTCTTACTTCACACATCTGTAGCTGAAATAGACGCCTTTCCTTCTCCATTTCCTCTGCTATCTCAGCTCCTGTTATTTCAGTTCTTATCATCCCATGCTGTTTTGCATGTTCTCTTTTTTCCTTCTCAATTTTTGTACTGAAATTTTAATTAGAAAACAGTTTAAAGGATTTTTTTCTACCATCATGTGATGTAGTATTATTTAGGAAAAAAAATAAGCAAGGAATATTAAAGAAGCCATTCTGAAAATGAGTTCATCTATGATACCAAATTCTGTCTAATTTTAATCATGAAGCTGCCCTTCCTTCCTTTCATCCCTTAACTCTTTTCTCTAGTTTCTGTGCTACTGGGGGTGGGGGGTGGAAATCTCATTCATTCTATATGATGTGCTCCACAGCCTTCATCTCTATATATTGCAGTGTAAAGCATACATATGAGAAACTACTTGGCAGGAAAATGGCAGAAAAACTTAATCAAATACGTTTCGTGCTTGTAAAGCAGGAATTAAGAAAAACAACCAGGTAGCATATGAAGCTTACTCACACTAAATGACATGGTTTGTAGTCATTATGTTTTCAGAGAAAGCCAACACAAATTCCGAAATAGCGAAATGCAAATATGGAACAAAGAGGCCTGAGACTTCAATTAGAGCTTTACAGTGTGGCTGTCCTTATGCATCTACTTTGCAGAAAAACTGGATACTCTATTTGTAAGCAAACTTACGATTTCCAATACAGAGTAGAAAAATCTAAACAATTTTCTGATTTCTTAAAAAAAAAAAAAAATAAATTTTTTATTCTCTTGCAGCTTTTTTGAGAAAAATAAACAAGCTGTACTTCTGTAAAACAGGTGACAAGGTGACAAAGCACTGTGTGGTTATTAGACTGGTACTCCTTGCCAGGGGGAAAAAAAAAAAATTAAGAAGGATTAGTTTACTTGTTTATGAATTCTGCTTTTCTCCAACTAAGAAAGATATAATGTTTGCACATAGAACAAAGCACTTTTCAGCACTATGTCACCAAACTTGACTTGATATTTGGTCTTGAACAAATTCAGGTAAATGGAGTTCTCTCAGAAATTTAAGGGACATCTCCTTCTTGGTCTTAATAAGCCCAAGTGAAATTTGCTCACCAGAGGGGAAAAAAAAAAAATCATGACAAGAAAATAGACATCTTTCTATAAACTTTCCACATTCAGAACAGAATCCCACAGATGACTCCATGTATTGAGTCTGTATGAGATACTTCTGTCTCTTAAGTTGTGTTTAATGGCATTTGGTATAAATAGACTGGCAAAGATATCCCTCATTTTACATATAGCAATTTGACAAGCAGAAATAATTATTTTTTTAAACCAGTTTTCTGCCTACAGAAAACTGTTCAATATTTCTGCAAAATACGCAATATCTCTAAGAATTAAATAACTAAAAAGGAAAAAAAAAAACCACAATTCTGCATGTAAATACGAATACTCAACTGAGTATGATGATGCGATTTTGGGACAGGAATCTCCTTTTTGCCTTAGATTAGTAACAACCTCATTTGCAGTTCAGTTATTCACAAGGATTTACCATTGTAATGAATTTTGAAGGCAAAAGTTACTATATGTAGGTAAGAAAATTACGCCGATAATAAATGTTTTAGCAGTTCTTATGTGGCCTGACTTTTCTTTCAGTGCTTTTTTCCCTTCCTCGTCAGACATAAATGAAACAAAACTAACTACAGGATTAAAAAGGGGAATAAATGAAAGGATACAAAATAATTAACTCTTGAGAGCTCTTGAATTCTGATAAAGCAACTGCCCATCTCTTCCTTGAGAGCATTCTGAACCATTCTACTAACATTTCTGCAACTATGATACTCCTTGTTTCCAACCTTCTATTTTTATAAATCTTTTTTATCCACTGAAGACAGGTACTATGGTAAGAAAATATTTTTTAAACCACAGATATTTCAGAAGTCATACCAACTACACTACAATACTTGCCTCTAAAAATCATACCGTCCCACAATACAGAGCAACATATATCTCATAACTTTTACTATTGATATAATTTTATGTATACAGTTATAAAAATGTGTAAATGCCATCTGAAATCTCCGCAATTCAGTTTACAATGTCCACTATCAAAGCATTAAGTACCTTCTTTACACTAAAGAAACACTGGGCAGTCATTTAACTACTTCACAGAGCATATAAAATATTTTCTTTCTATTAGTGCAGAAGAGAGATCCACAGAAGAGATGTCTTGCTCATATTAAAATTTACTTGCACAGATACAGTACACAGTTAGGGAGCAGGAAGGGAAAGAAAGAAAACACCACCCCCACCACCCACCCACCCCCCAAAAAAAAGGCAGGGGGGGCAGGCAGATACTTACAATTTGGTTTCATAATCCTTCCAGGCTTTGTCAAAAGGCTTTTTGAGGTCCTTTAGGAAACAGAAAAATTGCTTAGAACATTTTAAAAATGTTGTCTTTATAATTAAGATATCCAGTTATAAATAGCAACAAAAAATACCGTTTTCTTTTAAACCTTTTCAGACAGCCGTTGGAAAAAATACTATTTTTGAATCTTGTGAAGTATTGCTTTCCTATTCACATTAAGACAGGGATTTACAATGAAATTCTGAAGAAGTATCACAGTTACACCAATTTTGAATTTGTTCTTTGGACTGCATACAGAATATTAATGGATACCAACATAAGAAATAATCTCATGGGTAAATGGAACACAGTCAAGACAGCTGAACCTTTCCCTAAATAAAAAGTTAGTTTTCAACACTTACCCCTTTAACACCTTTTAAGTCTCCTTTTAAGAGAGAATCCAAAGTGAAAATAACATTGTGGCTTAAGCCCTGGAGCTAAAAAGAAAAGCATTATACTGTTATCATTCAAAAAATTATGATCTTATCAAATTATTGCCAACAGGTCTTTGAACTTCACTAATGAAGTTGCAATCATGTCAAAATTTCTATTTCTATTAGTAACCTTTCAACCCAAATACTATTTCTAAGAGTAAATTCAAGTCTGGGAAAAATTAATAAGCATTCACTTGCATCAGAAATAGAAGCATCATAATTAATCTTCACTTATATAGGGTGATACAAAACCACAATTATTAAAACAGCATATAAGCAAAGTTCCGAAAACACCTTAAGGTAATCTTCAGTCTCTCAAAGCAAATATTTGAATGTTGCTTAAATATTCAGGAAGCAAACTAGGTTTTGGAACAAATGTTTCTTAATAGCCTCCTGACTAAGAAGCAAGAACCTGCTGCACCTGCAGGCAGATAACACACAAGGCACATGTTAATTCAACCACAAACAAAAGGTGCAAGGAAAGTCACCAGCTCCTTGGTTATTCCTAACTGTTTGGGAAGACTGTTCCTCTCCTTGTCCACTGTGGAAATCTGACATCTCCTTAAACTCTTGAGAGTTAAAATTTCATGCCGTTAAGTGCATGCCTTTTTGATTACTTCTCTGTGGAAACATTCTGTTTGTCTTTGCCAGTCTGAGGGCAGAAAAACCTACTGCTGTGATCCTATCTGAACATGTATGCTGTGTATGATTCCTGAAGAGTCATGATCACAGGAGAGAAATGTGTATCAATATTGTCCCAGGCTAGTGAGAAGTCTGTTGCCTCTCCTACCTTCATCCCTCCCTTTGTTTCTTCCCCAACATACTCCATGAATTCTTCAGTTCCTTGCTAAGGAAGGACAAACAACAACAACAGGAAAGGTGCAAGACACCACACCATCTGCTTGTAAACCAAAGGAGCAGGGAAGTGTTACATTAGTGTTTTTAATCTGCCATATATATGGGCCACATTTCCCCTCTCCTATAAGGTCTTTTGAGCATATTTTAGTCCATGAAACTAATTTTTAAGGGACTTTTATTAAATAGATGATCTACACAGATGAGAATATCAAAATGATCACTCAAACAGTTTCTCCACCTATTAAGTTCCATTCACAAACTCCTTATATATTCAAAAGACATGTATGAAAAATTAAATATTCAATTTTTTAAAAATGTCATTATGCAATTGTAAATACATGCACATAAAAGAAAATAATTTCAAAAAATCTCATTCTTGTATCATGGTTTACTTCTTTCATAGACATAAAAAGTCATGATGAAACAAGGTGTGACCTGTGTGCATTTGCTGCTGTTTTAAGAGCCAGGGCCTCTTACCAATTTACAAGCAACTTCTTGTATCATCATTATTTACAAGAACTACACCAACTATATGTAAAATAGCGTATTTTCCTTCATTAGAGTCACTATCAGTCCTTAACTGAAAAGAAAAAAAACCCAGACTTGCTTTGTTCTCAAACACCCTGGGCAGAAAGGTTTACTGTTCAGGTCCCCTAAATATTACCAACAAACCTGGCCACAAAGAGCTCGAGTGCAGTTCAGATGCCTGTTGTTCTAACAGATACAAAGCAGTCCTACAAAGCATAAGTCTCTAACCTGATGTGCATTATCCTCTGGAAAGCACTAGAGTCTCAGAACAGCAGCGGGGAAAGTGGATCTTTTGAACACAGGTTATTATACAGCTACTTAATTATCACCTGATAGCTTGTCAGCCACCCCTCAAGTGTTTTTCTTTTTAGACAGCTTGCAGAAACCGTAATTGATGAGGGCTGGAGCACCTCTCCTAGGAGGACAGGCTGAGAGAGCTGGGGTTGTTCAGCCCGGAGAAGACAAGGCTCTGGGGAGACCTTACTGCAGCCTTTCAACACTTAAATTGGGCTTACAGGAAAGACCTGGGACAGACTTTTTAGTAGGGCCTGTAGCAATAGGACAATGGGTAATGGTTTTAAACTAAAAGAGGGAAGATTCAGACAAGATATAAGGATTAAATCTTTTATAATGAGGGTGGTGAAATGCTGGAACAGGTTGCCCAGAGGGGTGGTAGATACCCCATTCAAGGTCAGGTTGTATGGGGGCTCTAAGCAACTTGGTCAAGTTGAAGTTGATGTCCCTGCTCACTACAGGGGGGGGGTGGACTAGATGACTTCTAAAACTCTCTTCCAACCCAAACCATTCTATGATTCTTCTTATTATGAGATGGGTTGAAATTCAGAAAGCATATGACACACATTTGTTGTTGAGGAACTGCAGAGAAATTGTAGAGGGTTAATTAACACTGATAATATACAGTTGTGGGCTTTCTTCAGGGGCGGTGGGTTAGCTGACGTGGATAATGTACAGCTGTGGCTTGTTCCTGCTAAGTAGCTAAACAGCACTGAGGAGCCTAGAAGAGAAGGAGCACCGGGTGAAGAGAGAGGCAGTGGGTGAAGAGGAGCCCTGGATGTAGGAGAGATAAGGAAAGGCCCTGGGAGAAGCAAAGAGAAGAAGGGGGGACCCTGATGAGGAGAGGCTGGCTGGAAGAGGAGCCAGGAGAAGGAAGAACCTGGATGCAGCAGAAGCAAGAAGCAGGGTGGACTGGCCAGAAGAGGATGAAAAAACAGCACCGACAGCAGATGAACTTGTGAAACCTTGTGTGAGACTGATGGTGGTGCTGAGGCATGAGGGGGTTGGTATGGGATGGTAAAAGCCTTGTTGCAGCTTAATAGTTTTGATAGTGCTGCGACAACTTGTATCTTCACATTTAAGATATCTTGACAACTGTTTCAAGTGTCAATATTTTGTATTTTTCAAATTCACAAAATCTTATATTCAAAATTTATTCAAAGCAAGATGAAGGACAAGCACTAGAACATTTTGAGCTGCAGCCTCAAACAGTAACAAGAACACTGAGCAAAGGTTCTTCATGGCTTAAAAGATCAAGATTTGACAGTGCCGTTTTGACAATAACTAATGCTCAAATATTGATTTTGTTTATAAAGCAAAAAAGCAACCCAACCACTTTTAATGATTTAAACCCCAAAAGATTTTCTTTACCTGACTTTACTAAAGGAGTTTATAGTGGATAGTCTAAGCTGTGATTCTATTTAAAGAGCTAGGGTCTGGTTTTCTTTCTACTTGGCTTAAACACTTGCACATGACTGCAACACATCATTTCATTACAGAAATAAAAGGGGCCAGGGAATTTGTAGAGGATTATGCCTTTTTGCAATTTATCCTCTGTTGGCTTTTTATCTCAATACATCACAACTAACAAGTCCTTAGCAATGTCAGTTTTGTTGGAGGAGAATTATGAATATTAAACCAACAAGTGATTAAGGTAATACCTACTTTATCAATGTAGAGATTGACAACAATAATACCTTTTTCTTTATCCTCAACCATTTTAATGTCTCCACTTAACAACCTAAACTGAAATTCATATCTCAAATGGTATTTTTGAGAAACAATATTCAAAATATTTTAATCCCAGCCTAGTTTGTAAGAACAGAGAGAACACAAATTTCTGCAATATGGGGATATGGCTGGCATATAAGTAGTTATCAGGGCAGGCATGAACAAGAGTACATTACTGTAGCTTTTTTCATTTTTCCAAGTGTATCTGTTAAGGATAACCAATTCAAGCCATTAATACTTGGCTTGAAATTACTGAACAGTAGCCAGCTAGTATATCAGCTAGGAAAAAAAACCCCAAACCTAAACAGCAGTTTATTACTCCAATATGGTAAGATTTTGGAATCATTTATTACATTGTTGAAGACTTAATAAAACAGTAGCCCAAATGAATTAGAAATGCATTTAAAGTGAACTAGTCTCATATCTAGAGCAAAATAAAAGGAGAAAACCCACCACCTTCTGATAATTTGTGGAGAAGGGATGTGAACAGAAGATAATTTGCCTGCAAAGATTAGCTAAGGAAATTTACGGGACAAGGATATGGGAAAAAACAGGCTTTATGCATCTGGAAAAAGCCAAATGCCATGCAAAATTTAAAAACAAAAAAACTCCAAGTAATCCACAAGTGCTCAAAATATTTTTCCAAAAACGCTAGATTAATTTAAAAGATATTGACACACTCGATTTCACATACACAGATCATACAGATTTTTGATACGGTATTATAATGAATTACTGCATAAAGAATGAAACCTGAAACAGGAAAGAAGGTAGAAGTAGTAAAAAGCAAAGAGACTGATTCTGATGGGACACTCAGATTGCTGAAAACATAGACCAGTGTTGACAATGGCCAGTCACAATGTAATTATGTACGTATTTACAAAATGTTACAGAAGTTGTCATTGTGTGTCATTCTTATAAGATAATCTTAACAACAAAAACTGCACCCTCAGAAATATAACATGATATTTATAGGTTTCAATTTTTGGATATTATATTTAGTGATAAAATCAACAGTTTATAGGAAGTGATCACAGTAAGTGAAGATCACTCTTGAAGTTATCACTATAATTCTTTCACACAGAAGAAAATAAATTATTCTGTACCTTCCTTCTCATGAAATATGCATAATATCACAGTTCATAGGAAAATATTTGAGTCATGATTAAAGTTCAATAGATTTAATAAAAACAGATCTCAATTTTTGAAGTAATTTTTTTGTTGCCTACTGTGTAGCTATTTCTTATTCATTGTCCTGTTTTTAAAGATAATTCATTATTTTATTGTACTTTTATTAAATAAGGCAGCAACAATCTGCTCTACGTAAAAAAAAAGACTAACAGGCTGCCATTCATCTTAATACATACAGACATTTTTCTATTAGATTTTATTAACATAAGCCTCAGCATCTACTGTAGTGTTTTATCAGTGACATTATACAGTCCTCCTCTCGACTACTTTTTCACTGCACCTCAACTTGTATTTCGGTATTATAGAAAATTTTTCTTTCAGTGTAGTTTTATTAATCAGAACAATGCTTAAGAACAACAGTGGGTCAACAAAGCAGAATTATCTATCATTGAGAGAAGAAAGGTGAAAAATAAGTGTTTTTAAAACATTGACATTTGTGAAATAAGCTAGTGGCCTATTTGAGGCTACTGAATGAAGTAAACTGGGGAACAGCCTGTTTTAGATCCTTTCAGCAAGAATTTAGATCGATAATGCTTCACAGTCTAGCTGAAATAGTATAGCGTTTTGAATGAGTGCAGCTTCTTAAGTTAAAAAACCTTTTTCCTCTTGATCAGCACTACTTTAAATAAATAATCCCCCCCTTTCTGTTTGCCAGTTGAAAGAAGTTAAAAATTTCTGATCAGGCCCTGCAAGGAATGATGAGGTCCAGAGAGCTTCCAACACACTTGAGTTCTAGTCCCAAACTGTCCTCAAAATGCACTTTAACACGGATCTTAAAATACTTCTTTTTGTGTCCTAAATTAAGATTAAAGGAGACCATAAGAGCCCAGAATGACAGCAGTCTTTACAGTTAAAAGCAGGTCCCTTTGCATATCTACTGCTCTTTAAAACTGCCAACATTGAAACAAAGACTGATCCAGGTAATAGGCTAGAGTAAAGCCCTTAAAGCAAGCTTCATTAGGGTAAGCGTGACCATCCTTAGATAAGTAGGTGATGAAGAAGAGGCAAGACTCAAAGCAGAAATAAGCACAAGCACGAGAGGCCAGAAGTGACACTCCATTATGAGTGTTGTTAGGGCCTGTGCAGTCCAAAGTGTTTATAAGTGAATCTCAGAGGACTGCAGAGAGTCAGGTGAGAATGCCTGCTAATACTAAGCTATTCTGGGTAATAAAGCAAAAGCCACATAATGAAGAGTTGCCTAAGAACCTTGTAAGACTTACTGCTGAGAGAATGAAATTAAAGATTGAAGTCTATGCTGAAAAATGCAACGTGATGCCTAAGGAGAAAAAACTGCATACGTAATCATGCTTATGAAATAACAATCATCCAGAAAAATGTATCAGGGTAAAAATACCTTGAAGTTACAACAGTGAATACCTTGAAAACATCAAGCTCAATGCTCATAGATGATCATAGAGCAATCAGCCTTCAGAAAAGGCAGTAAGAAATCGAACTATCTTCATGTTTGTCCCCTTCATTTCAGAAAAGTGTACGGTAGTACTAAGAGAAAATATGGAGAGGACCAACAAAACCAATTCAAGTTATGGAATAACTAAGACTCAGTTAGAAAAGTAAGAGAGGAAAGAAAAGGAACAATGATAGCTATCTGTAAGTTTCTGGGAAAAATAGAGAAATTCTTACACATCTTGTAAGAATCAGGGAACAATACATGAAAGGATCAGGTTCAAAAGAAATAGAATTGACAGAGCAGTTCATTTTAGCACTCTGGAAGAATCCACCATAGTCTGTGCCAAGCATAGCACACATTCAAGAAATCCTAAAGACAAATTCATGGAGGTAATACTAACAAGGACTACAAAGCAAGGGATACTGCCTCCAGCTCCAATGTCTCTGAGCTGAAGATTCTTTTTATGACCATAGTACAGAAGTTATCTCCATATATTTGCTCTCTTCCTACGCTCTTGCCTAGAGATTTACTCCTGGGCAACTGTCAAAGCCAGGGTGCTGGCTACATGGACCTTTGATGTGACCTAAAGCAGCTGTGTTCATGCTAGGGATTCTAGGAAAGAAAGTCTGTAATATTACTTATACTTTGCACACCAAAAAAGGTTGCAGATAAGCCCAACTTACCTAACGAAAAACACAAAATTAAAAGATACAACTTTCAGAACACAACAGCTACCAAACGCATGAAACTATTTCCCTAGAAATGTGGCTTCGTTACTTTCAGTGTTGAAAGATACTTGCTGTGACTACAGTTTTGTTATCCATCTTTCTGAAGTAAAAGGCATGAACATTAGATGGGACAAATCCTTAAACCATCTTCATCAGCCTAGTATTTAAGCAATGGATGCTTTGTATACCACAGGGAGAATGGACTATTAACACCATTTAAGCATGCTCCCAAATTACTATTTTTCCTCCAGAAAGCGAAACTTTCTCTTTTTGAGGTAAAACAAAAGACTAATTGTATTGGAATTTTAACTGGAAAGATTTCAAGTCAGGGACTGATTTAAAATTAAGGTCCATAACAGGAGATATATAACACTGTCAATCACTTCAGAACGATGCCTCAAAGTGATGTCTCTGTATCTTTCTTCTTACTGTCAATTAACAAACACAGTGAGTGTATAATAACACCATTTAGAATTAATCTCTGCAAAAATTATTGTGTTGGGTTTTGAAAAAAAACAGAAAGCATCTCAAAAATTATCATCAGTCATCAGGATCATGCAGTTACATTGTACTTTATGTTGGAAAAACTAAAAAACTAAGAAAATCTGAAACTCCTCACCAGGTTCTTCAGCAGCGTTGATAATTCTTTAGTGAGCGTGGAAAATTTTACAAAAGCTGTGCCAAGATCTGGATTATCCCGACTTAAAAAATTACTTCCAAATTTATCTAGCACTTGTGCATAGTTTTCTTCATTTTGAACATGATCTGCAAGGAAAAATTAAGTCAGGAAGTTTTTCTTGTACAGTCTATTATTTTAAGCTTATGTATTGCAACATAGTGACAAACCAACTAACACACAGTACTTTCAAAAAAGCCACAAGTTAATGCATCTACTGAAAATCAGAACAATTCTAATATATAAAATAACTACTTAGCCATAG